>JARQAD010000012.1:21697500-22140000 GCA_029955455.1 Quercus agrifolia
AAATCAAGAATTTATTTTGTTTACTTGTATTTTCCACACATACGTTTATGCATCTTGTTTAGTGTTTCAGGAAAAATACAGGTTGATTCAATTGAGCTGCTATCTACACTTGCAACTGATGGATAGTAGTTAGGATTGAATTTGTTGTAATGAGCATTTTTTTGTAAAGGGTTTTTCTTTGTAAACTTTGAGCTTTTAGTTATGTTTTGTCACAGATTGCCAAAGGGGGAGTTTGTTAGGTTCTAAAGACTTAGGAACTAATGTATTTAGAACTCTAATGTGTAATGTTGGCAGACCATGATCAAAACAAGTGTTAGTCTTGTTTAGACTCGCTCAAAGTGTGTGCATTGTATGTAAAGTTGGAATCGAGTGGTTGCAGAAGTATTAGTGACTTTCGGCCTAGCTCGATCGATCGAAGGACAGGCTAGATCGATTAAATCTCAAGCAGAATGTGTTTTTCTGCAGAATTCCAACTCAGCCCTAGCTCATTAAAAACGTTTAGGTTTTTATGTTTTTGCCTCAAGTATATAAGGCAAACCCTAGCCACGTTTTAGAGGTTGCTCATATTGCTGTTTGTGTAAATCTCTTGTGAGATCTATGAGGAGCTTTCCTTTACACAAGCTTAGGATTATCAAGAAGGAGATTTCTTCAAGAGCTTGATGATCATTCAATTGCTGCCATAAGAACTTAAAGAAACACAAGCAGGTGTGCTTGTACTTGTTGGAGAATCCAAGAAAAAAGGAGTCCGTGGTCTTGAAGCTTGCACGTGGTCGTATCAGTAAGTTTCTACTGGTGGGTAGCAATAGAATATTAGTGGTCTAAGTCGCTATTGTCAAATTTTGATTCTTTCATAGTGGATTTAAGTTTACCTTTAGGATAGCTAGGTTAAATCCTCCCCAGGTTTTTACCGTGTGGTTTCCTGGGTCATCATATCTTTGTGTTCTTTATATTCCGCACTTTACATTGATATGATTATATGATTGTGTTAACCTAGATTTGAATAATTTGACTAAGTAATCACTTGGCTAATTTACTAGGTTAATTCAATTGTGTTTTAAGGAATCTAAAAACAAACAAAGGGAAAATTACAACTTACCCACTTATGGTTTGACGAAAATTTAAGTTGCCTACCTATAGTTTAAAATTTAACACTTTATCCATTTGAGTTTTGATCAAAATTTAAGTTACCCACCTGTGGTTTGAAATCCCATGATGCAAATGTTCTGCACTTTTGCTAGATTTTTTTTTTTTTTAAAATCTTATTTGATCTTGTATTTTTGTGTTTTTTTGTGTTTTTGGAGGAGAGAGACATAAAAGTTGAGCAAAATTACATACTTTGTTTTGTTTCTAACAAAGATGGGTTATGGAACTCTAAGTGAGCTAATCTCAAGTGGATAAAGTGTTAAATTTCAAACCACAAGTAAATAACTTAAATTCCGATCAAACCATAGGTTGGTAAGTTATCATTTGCCCTATATAAAAAATAGAGAGATAGAGATTTTAGAATGTGATATAATTTAATTAGGCATAAATCTTAGATATAAGCTTTTGAGTTAATTATATTAACTCTTCAACAATTATATTAACTCTTCAAAATTACTCAACAATTTCAAACGAAAGAGTGAGACTAGTATGCCAAGAGTCTTGAATTATTATGCCAAGTGACATTGTTGGACCTCTATCATTACAAGAACATGGTTTCAAATTCTTCTACCCTACTTATTTTAAAAGGTAAAAAAAAAAAAAATAATAAAAATAAAAAGATTATTGAGGTCAAATGCCATTTTTTTTCCTAGATTCCCCTGAAAACCCACCTTTGGAAAGTTGACTTTAGCTTGTTACCGTGTTTCTCCCTTTTAAGTCATTTCATTAGGTCCCAGATGATATCAACTTGGTAGCCTCCACATTGATTTAATAAAATATTTTGGCCAAAATACAAATTATATCTTTTAAATTTGAGAATTGCCATTTCTAAACTTAAAAGTTTTTTTTTTTTTTTTTTAATCATTTTAGTCCTTAAAGTTTGTAAGAACCATGAGCATGGTTAGCAAGATTCAGTTCCACCATCTCACAACCTGTCCATGTTCGTTGGGCGCACAAATCACGGTATCATCATACTCTTGTCATATATATGTTGGTGCCATGATGATTATAGGTGATGATATACAAGGTATTCAAGAACTCAAGAAAATTCTCGGTCAACACTTTGAAATGAAGGATTTTGGGACCCCTTAATTACTTCATTGGCCTTGAAAGTCTCCTCATCATTTGATAGATAGCAAAACAACAGACACACTTGCGGAAATGTTCACCTCCATGCTAATGACATCAAATCCTTTTGTGATGCTAGGCTCTACAGGCAATTGGTTAGAAGCCCAGTATATTTAACTTTAACTCGACTAGACATCTCCTATGCAGTGCACCTTTGTCACTCAGCTCATTGTAGTTCCACAATCTCTTCACTTTGTTGTCGTCCTTCACACCCTTTGATATCTAAAAGTCACATTGTCTTATGGGCTTCATTTCTCCTCAAAATCACTATTGAAACTTTATGCCTACACCAAACGCTAACCAGGTAGGAGATATTACAAGCCGTCATTTAACTATTGGATTTTGCTTTATTCTGGCCAGAGGCATTTAACGGACATTTTTCTAAACACAATTTAACATTAAGGTACAGCTCCAACTTTTTAAACTTTAGAGGAAAAAATTGAAATGACATCAACGTTAAGGGTGCAACATGCAATTTAGTCTTATTTTATTTTAATTTATTATATATATATATATATATATATATATATATATATATATATATATATATATTTTGTGTAGGACACATACTTAACGGTTCAAAAAATATACACAATAGCCACTAATAGATATGATGTGTGTGATATTTAATTTGGACGGAAACTCAATTATGATGTAGAAAAACGTAATACCTATATCTTAATCTTTTTTCTTCTAAATTCAAGGTGTAATAAAACTTGCTCGCACAAAAAGTTTGTCTCACATGTGGTTCTCATACATGGGATTTTATATTTATGTGAGAGGGAGGTAGAATAAACCAAGTGTATGAGATAATTTATCCAAATGTGAGACAATGAAATTTGAAATAATTTTAGGTTTTGTTTAGTATTACTAGAGGAAGTAGAATTTATCTATAATGTTTTAAGTTGTAGAATTTTTGCATTGAAGAGTGTTGAGGTCTCTTTTTTCACGCCACATGACATTACTTCATTGGCAACTCATGCCGCATCAACATATTATTGATTTTTTGGGTAAATCTCTTTAAAACCTAAAATGAGCTTATATCTTATTCAACTACATAAATTGGGCTGACATGGCCCATAACATCTTCAACAACAATATACGGATCGGGCTCAAGCAATGAATCAAAGCTCACAGCCCATATTACCTCTCTCATATTCATGGAAACCGGCTTCCCCAACAAAATCCCATATTTACACAAAATGACAACAAAACCCAAGGTACATCATCTCATCTTCGGCTTATGATCCAAGCTCATGAGTCTCTTTAGGGAAACTTTGGATGTTGTGGTTTGGAGGGCCAAGAGGTATGCTTAGTAAAGCTCCAGTGGTTTTTGATAGGCCAAAAATGAATTGACCCCTTGTGATAAATTAATTGATTAATTAACTAAGTTTATTAATTAATCAAATTAACATGCAAACGCGTGGTAGCACAAACAAATCGCCAATTAAACTAAGTGCAACGGAAATTAAATTAACACGATGATTTGTTTACGAATGAGGAAAACCAACACGGCAAAAACCCCATTGGGTGATTTTAAGGACACCACTCCTGAGAATCCACTATTATCAAAACAAGCGGTTACAAGTAAAGGAATCCCAGTACCTTATACCAACTTACAATTGAACCCTTACCCCAATACCCAATTGGATTTGTTCTGTAGTGACAATCTCTCATTGTAATGCACGGCTCCTAGTATGTGACTAACCAATTGCGCGGATCCCAGTATGCAACTTCAGTCACCAACTAGAGAAGGTTGTTGGCTACAAAGTTCTTCAATTCATTCAGAAGATGAAGATTAAGAAGATGCTTGGTTACAAAACCCTACGGTGCACAAACACGACAACTTTTACACAAGAACAATGAACTAGGGTAAATTCTATCTCCAATCACAATTTGCTTCAACAAACTTTGCTCAACACTTATGCAACTTGTGTCCACGTTGACGGTCCTTAAAATAATCCTTTTATATGTCTAAGGTTGTGAGAAAAGAAAGCTCAAACACATAATCACGGATTGGAAGAAAACAGAACAGAAAATCTATTTTTCTTAAACCTCGACAGATAGCCATTTGTCGAGCCACGCGGCTGAAACAGCTCTTCAAGCTCGATAGATACTAGCTGTTGAGCTTTAATGAACTTGCACTTTTCAACTTGAATCTTGAACAGACTTGCATGGTTTCAACACTTGATCTTGAAACAAAGTTTCTTGAAGCATTAAACACATCCTAGATCTACCCAAATACAAGTAAAGTGCGTTTTGTCAAAGGATTAGCTAATTACATAAAATAGTGATATATGTTCCTAGCAAGTGAATCACATATATCCTAACAAAAGTTGACAAAAGAAACATATTGTTTAGCGTGTCTTCTCCAACTCCATGAACTCTGATGAGTCAATGTGTAGCGGGTAACATATGGTAGACCTCTTTTATCACATGGTACTTAAAATGATAAAACTCTCCATTGCTCTTTTCCTAAAACTTAATATTCATCATATGACAAACACTCAAAAACTCCAACCATCTAAATGCTGACAAAATAACTATTCATTCAATCTCTAGCCATTGCTATACGAATTTGGAAACCTAATCATATTATTCTAAATAAATTATATTACAATTTTCAGCTAAAATCCAACTCAAACACATGGCTAAATTTGATTGGCTATCTTCAATCTTCAAATATAAAATATTCATAATATCTTTAATACCCAGTTGCCATTTGCCATAATCAGACCAAATATTCTCCTGCTAGCTCCTAGAGCAAAGCATTAAAGGCTCTTCTTGCTCACCAAGATTAAGTCATAACACAATGAGACCTTGACTAGTTCTCTAAAGCTCCTGTAACTGTCAATCAATCATTCTATTACTTACTAAAAATGTATTATAATAGAATCATGGACCAAAAATATGAATACCGAAAAGAGGAAACCTTTCTAGTAGAATACCAGTAGTGTTCAACACTTGACACCTGGCTGATAGTGACATCACCAGCCATTTAATGCTCAATCCTAGCAACCAGCTGCTACACCCAACATAGCAAGATATCCATAAAAGAGATATTACCATTTTTAGCCAAATCCATGAAATAAATTCTGAATATTCTTTTCAGCAACCTTACATCATCCAACTGACCTCATCTACTTCAGCCCCAAGCAACAATTGTCTTATGACAGCTGTGCCAGCTAACCCAGCAACCTTAACATTACCGAATTTCCTTATTTGGTTAAAAACCAAAACCAACCAAAAAAACTATCTTTTTCTTGCTAAAATCCTTTCCTTTTTTGCTAATCTTACCTCCAGCTGATATTAACAAAAAACAGCAAAAACCCTTTAAAGCTGAACATACCATTTTTAACCAAATCCTAGGATGGATTTTCTAAAGATTTATTGCTAATTGGAACAAATTTTAGCTAAGATTCTTTGCTAAGTACCCCTTTAAACTTAGCTATAAATAGAATCCCTCATCAACACACTAAAGCACACAAATAGAGAAAAACCTCTCTCTCTCTCTCTCTCTCTCTCTCTCTCTCTCTCTAATTATCTTCTTAGCTCTTTAATGAGGCTCTGAGCTTCTAAGTTCTTAGTACTCAAGTTAGTAACTAAGATCTTCAGCCTTTAACTCATAAATACCCCCCATGCTACTACTTATAAACACTTATCCATCCTCCAACAGAAAATCCCAACAACATTGCTAAATACACTATTACACCATTACTCATCTTATGTTCATTCTCTCACTCTCCATATTTAGAAAATACATCTATCTTGTTGCCCATATCTCTAAACATCTCTTTCTCCACTTCTCTTATAAAATCTCATATCTTGGAAAGCAACATAAGCTATAACTATAAACTTTCCAACGGCTCGAATATCATTCCTTTACCATCTTATATATCTCTCATACATCTTACAAATTATATCTCTCACAAATTTTTCATACATATTTCTCATACATATTACAAATTCATCTCTCACCAAATACCTATACTTATTACTCATACAAATTACAAATACTACATTCCACAAAACATCTATATCTTTTACCATCTCCATACTTCTCAAGAGATATCAAATGCTCATACTAAAGCCCTTCTCATGGAATGCACAAACCTGTCTTACAAAAGTCATTCTCCTAGAAGGCAAAAACCTATCTCACAAAAGCCCTTCTCATGGAAGGCAACGCTATTCATAACTTCACAATAACCAAAAAAGCATTATTAAGGGGAAATTCATTTAAGTGCATGTTAAAGGGGACAAACTTAATCAGCTTCTACACATAGCTGGACATACTCTCTCTCCCTCTAGTTGCACCCATTTTCCCCCTTCAATCTTGAAATTATCATAGCATACTGCCTCTCCACCGCTGGAGTCATTCTACTGGAATGCTATCAACCTCACTGATGTTATACAGCTAGAGCTACAAACCATACAAAGATAAGTCACCATGTTTCCATATCTCTAAATTTACATTATTGAATACATGATTACTTCACTTTTGAGTACATATTACTTTATTTCAACTACTATTATTACAACTATTAATCAAAATTATTATATCAAACACATATTATTTATTTATTCAATCATTATCACGATTTTTAGACTTTGAGCTTTACCCATTTTGTAGGTCTAAAAATACGCCAGAAGCCATTGGACTACTTGGCCCAATGTCGAGTTATGGACATAACTCCCCATACAAATCTGGGTCTAGCAAGGTCATCCCTTTAGCAGACAACACGTAGTAGCGTAACGAAAATCGTCCCCCAAAAAAGAGGAACAAAGTTTCTCTTCAAATTAGTTTGAAAAGAAACCCTTCAAACTCCTTTTATATCTTTATATTGAGTTTAAATTTTGAAAATCTAACCGTTGGATTGCATAAAAGTTACATGAGAAGTTTGAAGAGTTTTTTTTCAAACTAGTTTGGAGAGAAATTTTGTTCGTTGAGCTTTAATGTTTAGTGTGTTTCACAAATGATGGAATTTGATTACAAGCTTGGTTGTAGCTAATGGCTAAAATTCATATTTAATCACTACATATTTTGAAAATCTAACTGTTTGATTGCATGTTCTTTATGTTCTTAACATGCATATCAAATTCCGGAGAAAATAGGTAAATGCCCTTTTCGAAAAAAAAAAATCCAGCATTTTGCCCTATTTTCCAAACTAATTAGGGAAATGCCCATCTTTTGAAACTTGATTTTCTCAAAATCGAGTTATAAAAAAAAAAAATTGGAGCCCTATAGTAGTGTTTTAAGGAGCCTATAGTAATGTTTTAAGGACATATAGTGGCGTTTTGTAACTCGATTTCCATAAAGTCGAGTTACATGCAATTTTTTTTTCTTTTTTTTACCTATAACTCGACTTCATGGAGATCAAGTTAGAAAACGCCACTATAGGTCCTTAATACATCACTATAGGCTCCTTAAAAACGCCACTATATGGCTTAACTCAATTTTGAAAAAATCAAGTTTCAAAAGATGGGCATTTCCCTAATAAGTTTGGTAAATATGGCAAAATGCTGGATTGTTTTTTTAAAAAGGGCAAAGGCCAATTTTTTCCATCAAATTCCATGCCAATCAAATGTTATTTTCTAATTGATCTATAAACTTATTTTATATACATTATTTTAGACTATAAAAACTTGAAATTTAAATATTCGATTGATAACATAACTATTGATCTTTAATCTTTTGGAAATTTTGTAAGCATGGAAGATATAAGAAAAAAACATAATCTAATTATGGATTTGTCAAAATTTAGGAGAAAATTTAGCTACAAAATTAGTTATAACTTAAGGCTACAATCTTACTCAATAAAATAAATATTACTATATATTTTGAAAATACAACTTCTAAATTTTATGTTCTTTACGCTCATAATACACATGTCAAATTTTGTGTCAATCCGATATTATTTACTATATGATCTATAAGCTTACATTTTATGCATAATGTTAAACTACAAAAACTTGTAATTTAAACAATTTATTGATGACATAGCTATTGATCTTTAATTTTCTAGAAATTTTGCAAGCATGGAAGATATAAGTAGAAGGTGTAATCCAATGGTAGATTTATCAAAATTCACCTTCAATAAAAATATATTGAGTAAGATTGTAGTTTAAGGCTATAACTGATTTTGTAACTAAACTTTGTCCCAAAATTTATTTCCAATAAAAAGATATTGAATAGAGTTGTAATCATTAGCCTACAACTAAACTCATTTATCATATCACAAATTACATTGCTAAAGTGTTTTAAAATTGTTAAAAGTAATAACCTTTGATAATTAACTGCTAAAGAGCTTTTAAATTAATTAGATGTGAGAAATAATAAAAGAGGACAAAGTAGAAATATTATGTGTTTTCATACTTTATCCCTATTAATTCAATTAATGGCTAATGTTTTATTTATTAACCATACTAGCTTGTAACCCCATGTATATACATGGATACACTTAAAGATATACAATAAGATGCAAAATGTAATTTCTATTGTGATGGTAGGTTTTGGATCCTAAGCCCACAAGGTAAAAGGATTAAGGCCCAAAGAGCCCAATACAAAGAATTTGTAGAAAGTAGGCTAAAAACTAGGTTTCAATGAATTGGACAATGTTCACAATGAACTAAAGATGGTAAGAAAGCAAGGAAAAGACAAAGGAAGACAAGTTTTTGCAAAGAAATTCTTCCCCGGCTAAGTCCAAGGAGAGTAGTTCTAGATTATATTATTCTTAGACTTGAGTACAATTTCAGTTCTCAATGTTACAGTGTTTCCTTTACAAATTCTCTGATCCCCTTCTACAATGGGATTCTTTTTCTTTATATTACCCTTCTTCACTCCATCTCAGCCATCCACGTGTTGATCAGATGTCTAGCTTTTATCCTTGTCCCATCAACACCTTCCTGAAGTTTTTATAAAGGTAGTTGTAAGGCTGAATATCATTGTTCAAGTATCATTTCCAGATTAATGCGGCTAAAGAGTTAGCTAGAAAGCATTCAATGCGGTGGCAGTAGCTTTCCCTTAGATATTTCTTACTTTCCCATTATTTTATCCCTTCCTGCTACTCGTCCTTACCAATAGAACCACCCAGAATGCTGCTCTTGGGGGCAAGCCCACCCTTCTGACCTCTACTCTATTAAGCCAAGGTGGCATTTGTCCTTGGACCTCCTTCCTAGACCCTCATGACCAGACCCCTTTCTTCATTCACTAGTGTGTCTTTCCAAGATAACGTTTACCCGTCTTCTAACTATTAAGTGTCCTTGAATAGGGCCCACGACCTAATATACATTTCTAGGCCTGTCATCCCTACAATAGCCCCTCGAAATTCTCCTCTTTTGCTCCTCAGAAAAAAGGAGGATTTCGATATTACAATAATTATTCTATACACTACCTCTGTCTGTGCAGGTGTCCTTTCAATTGCCAAAGCATGCTCCTAACGTTTCGGCATCCAGGACGCACCTGTATTAAATCTTTATGGCTCCATGTCCCCCACATTCTATTGTACGATGAAGATCCAACAGCCAAGGATTTTGTTGGAACTTGGGTAGGAATTGTCTCGCTTACCTTTCCCTCTGATACATCTATTGCTTGAAGACCTTATTCGCTTCACTTTTTGCAATCTTAAATATCAAGAACCAGTCTGAGGAGACCTCCTTCCCTTGCGTAAGTCATTTAAATATTTTTTCTTTAGAGCCCTTCCCTCCTCGGCTCCCTTAATTTCCCTTCGCCTTCCTTTCAATTTCAAGCCTTTCTTAAACATGGGTAGATTTGCTTATCTTGTAAACTCCCCAAAAGGCATAGAGAGCTTTAAAGCTCAATATAGAATCCCACTAAGGGTCTTTATTAGGTATTGCAAACAAGGGGAATGGCATACCATGAGGCAGGAGGGAGAAGTAGTAATCCCTACAATTGCCTTTATAGAGGGAGGGATGAGAATCCCCATGGGTAGAGTTACTAGGGATTATCTAATAGCTCATAGGCTTTCCTCCACCTAGTATGCCCCCAATATGTTTAAGATCTTAGGTAGTGTAGATGCCCTCAATAAGAAGATGGGCGTGAACCTCACCCACCACTACATCAATTGGATTTACAACTGTCACCATTTAACAAGGCAGGGGTACTACCTAAAAACTAGGTTTCCTGAGGTCAGATTCATATTGTGCTTCCCTCAGTCCAATAAAGGCATAAATAAGGATTATCTAATTGTCTCAGGGGAGTGGCACGATGGCCTTCATTGTCCGACGAGAGAAGGGACATTAGGTGGGGTTCTTTAGTCTAGATTTATTGTTCTAATAACATTTTCCGTGCTCATCTTTTTATTCGTACTTGTAATTTAACTTTCCTTTGATTTGTGATGCTTTTTTAATAGTGTTTTTTTTTTTTTTTTTTTTTGATGGTTTTGCAGATAAGCACTTTGCTATCCCGAACATAAATTTTGTTAACCAGCCAAATTTGAACAAAGTACTCAAGGCTGAGGTCTTTGTCCACAACGACGAGTAATTAAGAGCAGCCCACCTCATCCTTGTCTATAACCCGATCTCGTCCAGCTTCTAGGCACCCAAGTATGTGATCAAGGCAAGGGACCCACGTTTGCTCAATGTTGTAGTCCCTAGCTTCCTCATCACCGGCCTCATTCCGATGGGTGTATAGCAAGTCGAACTGCCTTTTCAGCGGATACCCGAGGAGAAGGCAACCACTTCCCAGCCAACAGTTAAGGAGAAGGAGCAAGTAGTTGAAGTTTCAGATTCCAAGGATGAGTTTAAGGTTTTCAACCAGCTCCAATCACCAGAGTCTCCAGCTAGTGACTTTGGCCATCTTCCTCCTACCCAAGTAAGTAGCATTAAAGAAGCTGCAAGCATTCCTAACGTGATGGTAATACAACACAAAGCTAAGACAAGTCTCCTGGAGCTTCTAGAGTCCCATACGGGGGGTAATGCGCCAAGGTGGCCGTTCTAACCAAACCCCTTACTCCTCTACCTTCCCAAACCTCTCAAGCTGACCTAGTCAACAAGAAGAGAAAGTAGGACCTTAAGGGCAGGGAAGCCGTGGAGGAGGAGAGGGGTCTTCCAACCAAAGACGTTGAGCCACAGAAGGAGTGGCCAAGACTGGCCAGACGAGGTCCTCCAGTAAGGGATCCATAGTGGACAGAGGGCGTGACCGCTCCTCTAAGGTCCAAGCTTGGACCCTTCCATTGGTTCTAAATGGAGCTCCTCTCCCGTTAAATGCCTCAATACAAGACTTCCAGCAAAGGAGAGCTGGATACATGGCAGACACCGTGGAGCAGTCTCTGTTACTACCAGGAGATATGGCCGACTTAAGGGCTATGAAGAAACACAAGGTGTTTCTAAGTCTCAAAAGGGACCTTGATATGGTAAGTGTTGTATGACTTTTTTCCCATATACATATTTATATATATATATATATATATATTACACTTAAGGCTCCAATTGCTTTTCTTCATTACTATACCACTTCCTTTGCAATCTGTTCAATCAACGCATATGGTTGAGAAGCTAGTGACCAAATCCCACTAACAGATGAAAGAGGAAGAGGGGAGGCGAATTGCTGCCATGGAGGCCTTTTCCTTGGCCAAAAAGAGGATCCAGGAGCTGAACAACCAACTGATCGAGGTTGATCGAGGAAGGAAAAATGTCAAGGTTGCTTTGCATGGAGCAGAGAAATAGGCTAAGACTCAACGCAAGCAGCTCCACTAGACAGAGGATTAGCTATCTACGGCCAAGGAACAAATTGGGGTCCTGAAGAAGAAGCTGGAAGAGGGTAAAAAGGCCAAGGACTAAGCTGAACAAGATGGATATGATATGGGGATCACAGAGACTAAAGAAGCACTAAGGACTGAGGTTTCAGGGGTGTGTAGAACATACTACCTCCAAGTGTGGAATGGGGCCCTCAACCAGGCTGGGGTTGAGTCCTCTTCAGCCCTTAGGAGAGTAAAGAATGTCTACAATCCTCCTACAATCTATGCCTCAAGTTCCTTGGGCCCCAAGGCTAACACTGTCTCCCAAGAGGCAAATGGTGATAAAGGCAACGCTACCAAGGTCCTCTCCTCTTCCAACAATCCTTCTAAGGAAGCAGAGCAGTCCAAGGCCACTAAGAAGGAGAAAGATACAACCACAAGAGCAGTCCTTGAAGCTGTCAAGCCCCCAAATACGCCCAGGGACCCTTCTAAGGGTAAATAAGCCTCTTAAAGCCTTGAGATTGTTTTGGCTACCCTTCCAGTTCCTACCAAGGAGGATCCCAAGGACAAAGGTCCAACCTCCATAGTAGCTGAAACTGCCAAATCCAAGGCCATAGGAAAAGACAACCCCCCTTTAAAGACTAAACGGTGCTTAGATACATTTTGTAGTGTTTTTTCTTTTATGTAATGACTGTTTAAATTTTCAAAGTTGTAATTATTTTGCCTTTTCTGAGGCTCAACTTAATGACAATTATGAACTTTATTTTATATTCCTAGTACTCATGTAAATTCTTATATAACATTTGCTTTAACTTGTACTTAATTGATATAGAAATGAGACACAACTTCATTCAACTTGAGATATACCTACACCCTTGATTTCAACAATTATCTATACAAGTGATAGTACACTTTACACCATCAATAACAGGACAAGCTAAACCTTCCAAGTTTATAATCTTTAATAAGGAGTAAGTTCAACTTCAAAAGCATACCTGACATGCTTGAAACAACCTGCTTACATTACCAGACATGCTTTAGGCTCTTCCTCTTAACATTAAATAATGGTGAACCATGTATTTACTTAAAGTTTTACATGCTCATCCATTTGACAGCACGCCAAAATAAAGATAGGTATTAATTTACCCATAGTAGGTGGTCTAAGAAACCAAATATGACTAAGGTTCAGTTCAACACCTAGAAAGGTGTTGAATAGTGCTAACTTACCCAAGGCATATGGTCTGAGGAACCAAAGTTGACCTAGGTTCTGTTTAACACATGAATACTTATTTAGGAAGTATTAATATACCCAAGGTATGTGGTCCGTGGAGCCAGGCATAACCAAGGTTTTGTTTAATATTCAAACAAGCAATAAGGAATATTAATTTACCCAAGGTATGTAGTCCGAAGAGCCAGGCAGGACCAAGGTTCTGTTTAATATTAAAGCAAGCAGTGAGAAGTATTAATTTACCCAAGGTATGTGGTCCGAGGAACAAGGCATAACTAAGGTTCTGTTTAATACTTAGGCAGATAATAAGAAGTATTAATTCACCCAAAGTATATGGTCTGAGGAGCCAGACATGACCAAAATTCTGTTTAATACTTAGGCAAATAATAAGAAGTATTAATTTACCTAAGGTATGTGGTCCGAGGAGCTAGGCATGACCAAGTAATAGGCCAAGATTGTATTGACCCCTTGTGATAAATTAACCAATTAATTTGACCAAGTTAATTAATTAATTCAATTAACATGCAAAATGTGTGGCAGCACAAACAAATCATCAATTAACTAAATGCAGCAGAAATTAAATTGAATAATGATTTGTTTATGAATGGGGAAAACCTACATAGCAAAAACCCCACTGGGTGATTTCAAGGTTACCACTCCCGAGAATCCACTATTATCAAAACAAGTGGTTACAAGTAAACGAATCCCAGTACCTTATACCAACCTACAATCGAACCCTTACCCCAATACCCAAGTGGACTTGTTCTGTAGTGACAATCTCTCATTTTCAATGCACAGCTCCCAGTACGTGACTAACCAATAGATGCGCAGATCCCAATACGCGACTTAATCACCAACTTGAGAAAGATGTTGGTTGCAAAGTTCTTCAGTTCATCACTCGATGAAGATCACGAAGCTCCTTGGTTACAAAACCGTACGACATACAAACATAGCAGCTTCTTCAAGATGAACTAAGGCAAATTCTATCTCCGGTCACAATTTGCATGAACGAGACTTTGCTTCACACTTGCGCAACCTTTGACGGTTCTTAAAATAATCTTTATATGTATTTAGGGTTGTAAGAAAAGAAAGCCCAAACATATACACCTGGATTGGATACAAAACAAAACTAAAAATCTATTTTTCAAAAACCTCGACAGATAAGGTATCTCTCGAGCTAGCCGTCGAGTTTCAGGCTTCTGCAGCTTTTTAAAACTCGATAGATACTAGCTGCCGAGTTTTAAAATCCAGCACTTCTTCATTTATTTCTTGGATAGATTTGTATGGCTTTAACACTAGAACTTGAGGCCTTATTCCTTGAAGCATTAAACACATCCTAGATCTACCCAATTACAAGTAAAGTGTGTTTTGTCAAAGGATTAGACAATTACATAAAATATTGACATATGTTCCTAACATGATTCACATATGTCCTAAAATCCATGACAAAACCACAACAAACAAATGAACATATGAGAGAAGTCATAAATCACTCAATTCATACTCACTTGTTGAATACAATAAAATTTATCCTAACACAAACTCTTGAAAAATTTTGCAAGAAGAGAGTTTATGGCAAGAAGACTTTGTCAACCTATATTTCTGAAACACTTTAAACAAAACTCATCACAGTATCTTAGTGTGAAATAGAAATATAAGATTGCATCCATTAAATACGAAACATATGTATAAAGAGAGAAAAGAAACAACACATGGAAAGATAGGTGAAATGTGATAGCAACATCATCAAATATATCATCAAATATATATATATATATATATATATATATATATGAAAGATAAGTACAATGAATGCTATCACTAAGTGGTCACAAGACCAATGTACAAGAGATAATGTATCTAAAATAGAAAGAAAAAAAAAAGATACAAAAATCCTCACTACATCCCTCATATACACCCCCCTATCACAAAAACATCTATACTAACCCTCCCCCTATGAGTATGACTACTCTCACCTCAAAATTAATTCCCCTTTTTGTCACGAGTGACAAAGGGCAAGTACATCAAGTAGACATCTCATCATCACTGGGCGAGCTAGCACCATTATCCTTATCAGCATCATCACTGCCGGAGCCATCGTCACTCTCATCCTCGGACGCCGATGGAGATGGAGAAGAAGCAATAGTGAAACCACCCATGACAACCTGTCGTCGTGCGATACGACCAACACAGGTGTTCACCTAACACAACTCATCACTGAGAGTGTCAAAGCAAGCATCCATGCGCACAAGCTATGCCATGATGGCCTCAAGTGTCACTCCACCCACAAAAGATGAAGGAGATGAGGTGGATGGAGTGGTGGAAGCAAGAGGAGTAGCCGTCTCTGTCCGGGGCCGCCTCGGTCTGAGTTATGCCTCTCTCCGTCAAACAGTAGCTGCATAATCGAAAAATAAGGGGACTCAAGATAAGAGACAGAAAAGTGGCAAAGAAGCCACATGATAGCTAAAGGAAAAATGAGCTTATCACGAGTCACCATATCCCTAAAGACATCTATAAGAGAAAGAACAAAGTGAGAAGGGAAGTCGATGGAGATATCCTCTAAATGGGATAGCAAAAATCGAGCACGAGGCTTTGTAATAGTGTTATAGTGAGACAAAGGATGAAGAATGAATGTCATCACCATGTTAAGGAATCTCGGACCTTTTGCGAAGGCCGAGCAAGGGGTGTTTTGACAGTTTCCCCAAGAAGAAGGTGTCTCACAAAAGAGAGATGAGAGTTCATCTTTGGACACTGTCCTCAGACGATCACAACCAGGGTAGTCAGGATGTGCTACCCTAGGAACATGTAGTACCTTGGAGACAATCTCTAGAGTAACTATAATGCGCGTACCTCGAATGCGAGAGAATAAATGAGGTATAGAAGTGTCGATTCCATGCATATTAGAGTAAAACTCCTGTATGATCATGGAAGGACAAATGACCGGGATGCCACGCAGTGACTCCCAACCCCTACTGTAGATAACAGTGGGTAGGTCAATATCGGAAAAATCCAATAAGAGGACTTGGCGTTCCGGATGAATGCCTCGTCTACAAAAGTTCTCTAAGAAGTCCTTACAAGCCTTCTCATCACAGAACCGAACGTGAGATGAAGTGGGGTCAAAGGAAGAAGAAATGGATGCCCCAAAATGAAGAGGGTTCTGGGATATAGTGGACTCAGTAAAGCACCAACAACATAATATAGAAGAATATAACAAATTGAAAGTACGTATGCATGAACATGTGACATGCAAACTTAAAATACATCGTGGGCTTAGCCCAACCCAAACCTAACAGCACACAATCATTGCAACAAAGTAAACACACATCTAAATGCATAAAACATTGTTATAATGCAAATGTGATGCAATGCATGATGTTTTAAAACCATTTGAACAAAAACCCATCCCAAAATTTTAACAAAAACTTAAAAGTTTTGAAAAAATCTCAAAAAATTTCAAAAATCCCAAAAGTTAGGTCAAAGATCATGAAATGCATGGTAAAAAGGGAGAAAGTATCATACCAGATGAAGAACAAAGATCTTGATACCAAAAATGAAGTGAGCAAGATGAAAAGATTGAGTTTTGGGTGTTTAGGAGAAGGAAAGAAACCTTTCTATCGAGAGAGATCGGGGAGAAATGGGATAGAAATTGTGAGGATCCTATTTATAGGAAATCTCAATTTCTCGATGGATCAAGAGGTATCGAGAATTAAAAATGCACTTTTTAGCTAATGAAGAGCTATTAAGGATCTAACGAGAGGTGTCCACAGCAAAGATTCTCGATGGATTGAGGTAGCTATCGAGAAGCTATCGAGCATCCAGAAGGTTTCTCGATGGATTGAAGTAGCTATCAAGAGCTATCGAGAATGCAATAAAAAGCAGCTAAAGGGTCTCGATAGATAGCCTAGCCATCGAGAGGTATCGAAATCCTATTGAGATTGCTTAAAAATAGTTTTTCAAGAAGAGAAAAAAACAAATATGAATGCAATCAAGCATGCTACACAACCAAAGATCCAAACAACATTTTAAGCATTCAAAATCATCTCTCAACACTAAAAATGTCAAGCACATAGAGCCAAAACACACACACACACATTAAACAAGTCTAACCAATTTTATATTTCAAAAACAAGTTAAGACAGTTTAGTGAGCATACATTAACACATGTATTCCTTGTGATGGTCAAATCACATTGAACTTGCACATGTATCAAAAGTAGTAAAGAATTTTGCATGTTATGTGTGAAAAACATTGCAAGATTGCATAAGTGTCTTCATGTTATGACAATTTGAGATACGAGAAAATCACTTTTACTTACACACAATCATAACTATTTGACGGGGACCATCACCTTCGAGGTACATCCTATAACTCCCACATCTCCTAGAATACACGCTTGCAATCATATATAAAGCATTTGATTCTTTTTTCTTTTTATTTTTCTTTTAAGCAAACCATGCATGGGCATATAAGAAATAGAAAAGAAATACCTAATGATGTTAAGCATTTGACATTCCACTTTTGCTATGCTGAAGCATACAAATGTCATTTCATGATTGGTCGGCAACAATGGTGAGATGGCTATTTATGCCTTTCTCTTAGGATTTTCTAGTCCTTCCCATCAAAAAGAGTAATATGAGTGTTAAGTACAAGATATTACTTAATCTTACTCATCACAAACACGAGCCACAAAGCTCACTTGCTTAGTTATGCATAGAAATGCTCATCTAAGCTACAAAAGCTACAAAGTTTAGAAAACTTTGTTTCAATGGCCATCCAAGGTACACAAGTGCCAATGTATATGAACATACACTGTTTTTGTATTTTTTCTGATTTTTTTTTTTAATGAAAAACAAAATAAAGAAAAACTGAAAAGAAAACAAACAAAAACATGTTAAACAAAGCAATGCATAAAACTATATACAAATGCATGAAGAAGAAGGTGGAGAAAAGGAGATCAATCCATGGAGATAACACCAATGTTTTGGCAAAGGAATTCAAATGGTTTGTTATCAAGAGGTTTGGTGAACAAGTCAGCCTTCTGATCATCAGTATGAATGAACTCAAGAGTGAGCGTACCATCTTCGACAAGCTCCCGAATGAAGTGATGTCAAATCTCTATGTGTTTGGTTTGAGAAAGTTGAACAAGGTTCTTAGAGATGTTGATGGCACTGGTATTGTCACAGTAGATAGTGAGATGTTCTTGACAAATACCGTAATCATGAAGAAGTTTTTGCATCCATAGAAGTTGGGTGCAACAACTACCAGCAGCGATGTACTCAACCTCTACAATGGATAATGAGATGGAATTCTGCTTTTTGCTCATCCAAGAGACAAGATTATTACCCACATAGAAACAACCCCCTAATGTACTCTTTCTATCATCAGCATTCCCAGCCCAGTCAACGTCAAAATACCCAGCTAAGACATCATTTGTGTCCTTGCTATACCACACACCAAAGTCGGCAGTGGTTTTGATATACTTTATAATTCTTTTCAAAGAAATCATGTGAGACTCTTTGGGATTAGCCTGATATCTAGCACACACTCCCACACTATAACTAATGTCAAGTCTACTAGAAGTAAGATAAAGAAGACTACCAATCATGCTTCTATAAAGAGATGAATCTACACTTTTACATAACAAACCAATAGTGAGTTTAACATTTGGGCTCATAGGGGTTCTAACAGAACTAGCAGATTCCAAACCAAACTTTTTCAAAAGATTTCTTGCATATTTAGATTGAGATAGGAATATACCTGAATCTTGTTGATGAATCTACAAGCCAAGGAAGTGAGTCAGCTCTCCAATCATGCTCATCTCGAACTCGCCCTACATGAGTTTCCAAAAACTATGAGCAAGTTCATCCTTAGTTGACCCAGAGATGATATCATCAACATAGACTTAAGCAACTATCAACTCACCATCTTCCCTTTTAATGAAGAAAGTTTGATCAACTTTTCCTCTTGTAAACCCATGTGACACTAAGTATTGTGTGAGCCAATCATACCATGCTCTAAGGGCTTGCTTTAAACCATAAAGTTCCTTCTTGAGGTACAATACATGATCTGGAAAGTGTGGATCAATGAATCCTTTTGGTTGAGCCACATAGACATCTTCTTTAAGGAACCCATTCAAGAAAGTAGTCTTTATGTCCATTTGGTATAGCTTGAACTTCAAGTGGCATGCTAAGGCTAGGAGAATTCTGATGGACTCCATGCGGGCTACTGGAGCAAATGTCTCATCATAGTCTACTCCTTCCATCTGAGAATATCCTTGAGCTACAAGATGAGCCTTGTTGCGAATCACATTACCCTCCTCATCAGTCTTATTGCAGAATATCCACTTTGTGTCGATGATGTACTTACCTTCCGGTCTAGGTACTAGAGTCCAGACATCATTTCTTTGAAATTGAAACAGTTCATCATGCAAACCTTCAACCCAACTTTCATCCTGAAGAGATTCCTCAACTTTAGTGGGTTCAACTTGCGACAAATAACAAGAATAAGACACAAAGTTAGCAACGCATTTATCAATTATACGCTTCTTTAGTGTAAGTTCATTCATGTTTCCTACAATAACTTCAAAAGGATGATTCAATTTGATCCTGGAGGAAGGTTCTTTCCCTTCATGGGTTTCAAAATCAAGTGAAGTAGATAGGTTTGCTAAATCTTCTACAACACTTGGAGTATCGGGAGTACTAGGAGATGCAAGCTCTTATTCAACAATTTCTTGAACGTCCTTGGGCTTGGGAAGAAGAATCTCTTTGGGGATTTCCATTACCTTTATGGTTCTTTTGTTGTATACCCGAAAAGCCTTGCTTGTAGAGGAATATCCCAGAAATCTTCCTTCATCGCTTTGAGAGTCAAATTTTCCCACATTCTCTCTATCCTTGAAAATGAAACAAGTACTTCCAAAAATTCTGAAATACTTTACATTTGGCTTTTTTCCTTTCCATAACCCATATGGAGTCTTCTTGGTGCCGGGTCTAAAGTACACCCTATTAACCGTATGACATGCAGTGTTAACAGCTTCTCTCCACAAGTTTCTAGCCACATCCTTGTTATGCAACATAGCTCTAGCCATCTCTTGAATAACCCCGATCTTCCTTTCTACTACACCATTCTATTGAGGAGTAATAGGAGTAAAGAATTCTTGAGATATACCTGATCTCGTGCAAAGGGATTCCATATATGAGTTCTTGAATTCCTTACCATGATCACTTCAAATTTAATCAATCTTCAGGCACTTCTTATTCTGCAATCTTGTGCACAAAGCTTCAATGTACTCAGGAGCATCAAACTTGGATTGTAGAAGGATGACCCAAGTGTACCTAGGGAAGTCGTCTACCACAACCATGATGTATCTTTCCACCAAGAGACTCGATTCTAGTTGGACCCATAAGATCCAGATGTAGTAGCTCCAATGGTCTGGATGTAGCAGATGTCTGAGTGCCCAAATGTTTAGCTTTCGTCTGTTTCCCAAGCTGACATCGTCCACACACCACATTACTCACTCTACTGAGCTTTGGTATCCCTAAAACTGACTCATGCTTAGATACAATTAAAAGATGTTTGTAACTAGCATGTCCCATCCTTTGGTGCCATAGATCTTCACTTGGTAAACGAATGTTATTGCACACAATATCAGCATCAGGAACCAAGCCATAATAATTGTCTAGAGTGCGAACACCACTTATGAGTTTCTTTCCAGACTCGTCCATGACAAGGCAATTTCCCTTTGAGAATAGTACCATGAAGTCTTGATCGCATATCTGACTTATGCTCAACAAGTTCACTTTCAGACCTTCTACATATAGAACATTTGCAATGTCTGGCAGTCCAAGTAGAGAGACGATTCCCTTTCCTTTAACCTATGATTTGCTCCCATCACCAAAAGTGACATTACCACATTTCTTAGACTCTAAAACGTTGAAGAGAGATCAGTCTCCAGTCATGTGTCTTGAGCAACCGCTCTCAACGTACCACAAACACGTGTCCATAACCTTAAACACGAACTTCATCATGAAGCACACTTTGTGCTTAGATGACAAATCAGTGGGAGTGGTGTTTTCTCTCATTTGCCTAATATGAACTAAACCTTTAACTTTCAATCTTCTCAGGCGAACTCCTTTGCACATTTTCATTTTGAGACAGTCTAGTTTCTTCTTCATCAAGCTGAGATCTTTTTCAGTAGTCATCATAATAGAATTCAAATAACTTTTAGACTTGCATTTTCTGATACACTCAAACAAGTAGAGATTAGAAAAATGTATTTGAAAACAAAGATCTCTTTAAGTCGGTTGCAGCCATGACAACAGGGGTCAATGGATCACATAGCAAAGATTAAAACCTAATTAGAGTGTGCCTACTCTAATACCACTTAATAGGCCAAGAATGTATTGACCCCTTGTGATAAATTAACCAACTGACTTAACCAAGTTAATTAATTAATTCAATTAACATGCAAAATGCATGGTAGCACAAACAAATCACCAATTAACTAAATGCAACGGAAATTAAATTGACTCAATGATTTTTTTACGAATGAGGAAAACCTACACGGTAAAAATCCCACTAGGTGATTTTAAGGTCACCACTCCCGAGAATCCACTATTATCAAAACAAGCGGTTACAAGTAAAGGAATCTCAGTATCTTATACTAACCTACAGTTAAATCCTTACCCTAATACCGAACTGGACTTGTTCTATAGTAACAATCTCTCCTTTTCAATACACGGCTCCTAGTACGTGACTAACCAATAGATGCGCGGATCCCAGTACGCGACTTAATCACCAACTTGAGAAAGATGTTGGTTGCAAAGTTCTTCAGTTCATCACACGATGAAGATCATAAAGCTCCTTGGTTACAAAATCCTACGGTGTATAAACATAGCATCTTCTTCAAGATGAACTAAGGCAAATTCTGTCTCCGGTCACAATTTGCATGAACAAGACTTTGCTTCACACTCGCGCAACCTTTGGCGGCCCTTAAAATAATCCTTATATATGTTTAGAGTTGTAAGAAAAGAAAGCCCAAAAATATACACATGGATTGGATGCAAAACAAAACTGAAAATCAATTTTTCATAAACCTCAACAGATAGGGTATCTATCAAGCTAGCTGTCAAGCTTCAGGCTTCAACAGCTTTTTAAACCTCGATAGATACTAGCTGTCGAGTTTTAAAATCCAGCACTTCTTCACTTGTTTCTTGGATAGATTTGCATGGTTTTAACACTAGAACTTGAGACCTTGTTCCTTGAAGCATTAAACACTTCCTAGATTTACCCAATTACAAGTAAAATATGTTTTGTCAAAAGATTAGCCAATTACATAAAATATTGACATATGTTCCTAACAAGATTCACATATGTCCTGTAAAATTGTAATTTACAACTATCTGTTTTGTTGGCTTTAATTCCGTGCCAAATTTAATTCTAATTTTATTCAATCTTTTGTACCCTGTATTTATTGTGCAATTTAATTGTAAAGGTTGTGTGAAAGATAGAAAGTGTGAAGACTCAAGCAAATTAAAGACTGAAGAGTTTTTGCGGGTAGCTCGTGACTAAGCATCCCGCGAAATGATGCATGTGCCCTGCACATGACTGGAATGCAAAGAGTCAGGACAGATGGAGACAACTATGTTTCGCAAGTAGTTCGCAGGTAAGGCCTTCTCGCGAGACACCTGCGAAACATTCTGTTTTGCCAAATTTTCCTATCTGATACACACTTTCTGTACCCACACTATATATACCCACATTACCCACAAATGTTGAGGAGTGCTTCTGAGAGAAAACTCTAACCACAAACCTTAAGAGTTAGAGATTTTTATACCCACATATCTCTACACATTTGCTTATGGATTTTCCTCAACTTCTACCTCTCCATTTCCATACCATTGAAAGGTTGATAGCCCAAACACTTACCACACCCTTTCAGAGTGTCAAGTGAGGATTTAGTGCTACTGGGAAGCATTGGAAGAAGCCAGGTTTTAGCGGATGCAATTGGGTGTATTGCGGGATCCGGAGAGCTAGACAAGACACGGTTTCGAGAAGTCTTGGTAGAGTAGAAGCTTGGAGGGCTTAGGTACAGCGGGTAGATTAGGCTTGGAGGGTCTCTTGTTAACCCATGTATCCCAACTAATTGTCTAGTGGATTGATTACCGCTTGGAGGGAGGTGGAAAGGTTTTTCATCGAGTTCTTCGGTTTCCTCTTCAATAACATATCAGCGTGTTATCTTATGTTTACATCTTTCTTCCCTACTCTTTTACCTTTCATTTTATTGCTGTGTTATTATGAATATGGGTTAGAGTAGCTTGTTTGTTTATATGCTCGCACTTACTCTTTTCCGCACTTAATATAAGTTAGAGTAAAATCTATCGAGCCGTAATTTTAATTTGGAGATCTAAATAGCTCTTGTGTTTTTACACTTTTTAGAGCATTCAACTAGTATCAAAGCAGGTACACTTATTTTGGTTTAAATACCTGAGTGTGATCCTTGACCCTTTGTGATGGACCGGTCACAATCCCTCAATGCCCCACTATTTTTTTATGGGAGTAATTATGCGTTTTGGAAGGTCCGTATGAGGGCTTTCATGTGTGCTATAGATGAGTCAGTATGAGACTTCGTCGAGGATGGGTATGTTAAACCCACAACAGCCAAGTCCAAATGGGACAAGGCGGCTCTTGCATTGGCAAATGCAAATAGTAGGGCTATTAATGCTATATTCCGTGGTGTGTCTACTAATGAATTTCATGGGATATCGAATGTGGAGACAGCCAAGGAAGCTTAGACGATTCTTGAGACTACCTATGAGGGTACCAAGAAAGTCAAGGACACAAAGCTCCAAATGCTTACCACTAGATTTGAAGAGCTTAAGATGGGTGATGATGAGGCTTTCAACTCATTCTATGGAAAACTCAATGAAATTGTAATTGCTAAGCTCAATCTCGGAGAGAAGATTGAAGATGCTAAGGTGGTGAGAAAGATTTTAAGGTCTTTATTGGAAAGCTTTCGAGCAAAAGTCATAGCTATAGAAGAAAGTAAAGATTTGGATGAGATCAAAATCCAAGAGCAAATAGGATCTCTCCAAACATATAAGCTGGGACTGCTTTCTCAAAAATCGAGCAAATCTCTTGCTCTCAAAACCAACACTAAGAGAATGGATGATTCCTTTGAAGAAGATGATGTGGAGAAAGAGGTGGCATTCCTTGCAAAGAATTTTCGAAAATTTTTGAAGATGAAAAATAGTGGGGAGCCATTCAGCAAAGGAAAGTTTTCATCCTTTAAGGGTGATAGGAAGGAGTTTAAGAAGAAAGATGGGAAGGAGTTTCAATCCCCTCAAGGAATTGTGTGTTACGAATGCAATGGCCATGGGCATCTTAAGAAGGAGTGTCCTAACTACCTGAGAGGGAAAGGCAAAGTGTGTGCCACTACTCTGAGTGATTCTGACAATTCAAACTCAGACATGGAAGGTGAATGTGACAATGAAGGGAACTACTGAGCCTCCATGACAGTTGCCTCCGTTGATTCAAAGAATGATTTGAGCAATCTGGTTGATGAACTTGGTGATCTTTCCGAGGATGAGGAAGTTGAAGAATTGGAAGATGAAGACGTGTGCCAAAATGAAGGGGAAATCAACCTACAAATAGCATATGATTCTCTACTGGAAGATTGTGGCAAATATGCCAAAGTTGCCAACCTTGCTATGAAAAAGATGAAAAAGGTTGAAAAAGAGCATAGGGGAATACTTGTGCAACTCAAGGAAGCAAAATGTGAAGTAGAAGGACTCAAGGGAGAGTTGGTTAAAGCTATCCAAGCTAATGTCAAGGTCGAGTGCATCTCCACCAAGAAACTTGACAATGTGTTGTCCTCTCAAAAACCTTCACATGATAAGACTGGTTTAGGCTATACCAGAGAAGGAAGTTCGAGCGGTGAACCCAAAAAGGAAGTGAAGTTCGTATCAGCCAAGAATGAAGGGAAACTTAAAGAAGTGAAGCTTGAGATTGAGACCCCTGCTGTAGTAAAAAAGACCATTGGTGCAAAGCCAAAAGAAAAAGGGAAGTCATTACCCAAAAATCAAAGGGGGCCTTAAATAAAGCACCTGTGTTATCATTGTGGCGCACAAGGACACATAAGGCCGAATTGTTTCAAGCTTCATGCACTCAAAAAGGCTAATTCGATGCATGGTCAAGAAACTTCAAGAAGAAGACCAAGGGGAGCACAAGCTAAGGGAGATAGTGAGGGACATCTCATTAGAGACATTATGTAGATGTTGAAGAACATATCATTGTGCCTTGCTAGCTTCACTCTGAGGTTTGAAAGCTATGTTGGTCATACCCCATCATCTAAGGTTCTTACCCAAAACACTCGTAAAGTGTGGGTGCAGAAGGGTACCTATGCATGATCACTTCCTATGCCCATGCATTAATACTTCCAATGTTTAGGGTCATATGTTCATGCATCATGACATGCATAATTCATTTTGTGTTATTGCTTCCGGTTTATAGCATGTTTCTTTTACAAGTTTTGTTTTATACTTGTTTTTATTGATCTTACTTTACTTGTTCTATTTTTAAGTGTGCTCAAAAATTCAAAAACCCATAAAAACTGAAAATCTTCAAAAAGTTTGATCGCTTGTGTTGTGTGTATCACATGTGAGTTTAGCCTAGTACCTTCGTACTAATGGCATAGTGCATTTACAAGCTTAGCTTGTTATGTATGCACATATATCTCTGTGGGAGAAATCTTGAAAACTATGTGTGATTGTTCTAAATAGATCTTCAAGCTTGTCATGAATGATTGGTCAATAGTCTTGATGATCTTGATACTTGCATAGACTTGTGCCTATATCTCTTCCAAGTTTATTTTTATGTTTTTGCAATAGAGCTCACCAAATGTAAATCTCAAAATGAAAAAGAGATTATGAGCTACAAAAGCCTATCACACATACTAGTATTTGACTAGGAAAAAGGGAAAGCGACTTTTGTATTGAAATGTATAGTGCTCAAAAAGCCAAAGGCTAACTTTCAATGTTGAAATATCAAAAATTTCAAACATCGATCTCAAAAATGAGATGTATTATCCAAATGAAAAGCTTCTAAGTTGTGTAATCATTTTCTTGTGAGAGGTCATATATGTTCGTTTCTATAATTGAGATAGACCACTTGACTTAGTACTAGTTATGTATGACTTGATTGAATTGATCATTGAAGCTTCACTCTGGTCTAAGGACTATTCCACATTTGATACTCACCCACAACACACAAGACTTTGATTTAATTAATGCTTATCTCATTTGTGTGATTGCACATGTTCAAATGTGATGTGTATACTCAATTACTTGTTGATCAAACCCAAAAAGATTTTTGAGTGTTTTATATGTTTTTTAAAGTGACTTTATACTTTCGTGTTTTTAGTTTTTGTTCAAAATGCATTTTTTGTGTTTTTCTTCAAAAACTGGTTCAGATGCAGTTTCACGAGAAGCTCGCGACTTAGAGCTTCCCGCGAAACCAGCTTAAGGGAAATAAAAAATTTTCAATTTCATACAAAGAGTCTCGTTACTATCTTGCGAGTATTTCGCAACTAAAGCCTTCCTGCGAAATGATTTTTAGGCAAAAACTGGAAATTTTTCAATTCCATACAGAGGCTATCATGACTGTTTCGTGACTAAAAGCTTCTCGTGATAGTTTTTGTGCTTCTCGCAACTAATTTCGTGACTACCTAACCCGCGAAAAACGCGTGTTTTTAGTTTTATATGGAAAATGGGACAATTTTTCAAAAACTCTCTATTTCCCTCACACAGCCTCTCTCGAACCCCCTCTCAACCCAAAATCATTTTTCACTCAAATCCCTTCACTCTCAAGCTTGTTTTTTGCATTTTCAACTTCAAGGTATGTTTTCTAAAACATTTTCTTCTCTTTTGTCTTAGACTATGCAAAAATTAAGTTAGGGTTTTCAAAATTGGGGATTTTTTCGAAAATGGGTTGGGGTTCATGATTTTGTGAAAAGTTTTTCAAAATTTTGATTGGGCTGAGTCCCATTTGATCTTTGTGTATCTGTGTTGGCCCCGTGTGGCATTCTTAACATGTATTGAGGCAGATTTCACTATGTTCATGCATTTTTCATTGGAATTGTTCACTGTTGCATGCTAAGTGTTTGACAAAATGTTCAAGTGACATTTTGTGTTGTATTGGACTCAAATGAGTTCCAGTACTTAGGGTTACTCTTAATTGAACATGTTTTGGTTAAAGAGTATGTGTTTTACACACTATGCCCACTTTGTGCCATGCCATGCCATGCCATGCACCTCCTAGGCACACACTAGGCATTCATTAGGCACACCCCATGCATCACCTGCTGCACACACATGCACAATTGATTTTTTTCACGTATTATGTTTTTGTCTACATGTTTTCACAGTTATAGCTTGTTGTTTTAAGTTTGTTATGTTAAGCTATTTTCTTTTGACTTGGAACTAACTTGAATCTAATCAAGTTTTGTGTTCTGTTTTGTGTTTGTGCACCTGTATCTTTTCTTTGTTTTCTATTTTTATGTGCAAATGTCTCCTACCAAACATTCAGCTCCTAAGAGACCATCCTCAAAGCATGCACGTACAGATTCTGAAAATTTTAAGTTTGTTAAGGCAGATTTGAAATATAATGATTGCTACAAAAGAGCCACGATTATTATGGAAAGGGCCCTTGAGGACACTTGCATACTTGCAGTGTTCAAGGAAAGGACGTGGACAAAGCTTTTGAATCCAGTTGGAGTTGTATACTCGAAGATCATAAAGGAATTTTTCTTAAATGCTAGTATGGAAGGGGATCATATAGATTGTTGGGTGAGACACAAAGAGTTTATGATTACAAGGGAAAGCATACAAGAATTTTGGGAGATTCGTCCTCCCTCACAACCAATCACAGTCCAGTATGAGGATCGCTTGGACTCTATTGAAAAGATGGTGTTAACTCTTAATGGTACACTTAAGAAGACCTCTATGAACACAATTCCATTCAATCCGAAGATGAGGACACTTGCTCATGTGATGATCCACAACTTATATCCAGTCACCAACCTCACTTATAATGGGCCTAATTGCAAAGACAAGGCTCAAATTCCGGAGTGGTCTTACTGTGGTACAATGAGACTATCCTATTGGTGCACACACAAGGACTAGAAGCACAGCTCACATCAAGGGCTCCAGAACCGGTGTGTCATCAATACCACGAGATCGTGTTGAGGAGGAGGGTGGTGACACAGAGGAGGAGATTGATAGATTCACCACTACTCCAGAGACTTCAACTCAGCCGTCATCTTCAGCACCAGTACGAGGACCAGACCCTCCTAGCTAGAGTGGACCAGATGTTTACCATGCTTGACTCCCATGCATAGCACACCACGGACCAGTTTGCATACGTTCAGGGTCAGATCACGGCATTATCTTCTTAGATCCAGGACATGTCAGTATACCATGGTTCAGATTCAGAGTCCGACCAGTTCTAGCCTCTTTGGCCATTCCGGTCAAAAAAGGGGGAGAAAATTTTGAGGGGGAGCTTGCACAGCTTAAGGGGAGCATGACTTAGACCTTAGATACTTTGGTTCATACATTGGTTCATTACAGGCGGTTTAGCATTATTTATGTTTTGGTTTAAACTGTTTTAGTGTTTATAACTCTTGGATAGTTGTTTTACTGCTTTCGTTTAATGCTTCAATACATTGTTCTTAATTTTAGTTTTATATTCAGTATTTGTGTTTATCTCAATGCTTTGTAGCATTTTTTTGTACTTTTAAGATATTGCTAATATGTCTTAAGTACCTCACACTTGTACCCTAGTAGGATCTTGTATCCTAAATGCATATACTTCGTGTATTTCGCATTGGTTATGTGTTGGACATGCAAGTAATTATTGTGATTGGTCTTCATTGTATTGCATGTCCGGATGAGCATTTACTTGCTAAATGTTTATTGTAGTCATTCTTTAATGACTGACCTTGTTTGATCAATATATGCTTATATGTTTTATTGTGTTTACAAACTTAATCGCACTTTACTTGCTCATGTACGTACCATGTTTTCAACTTATCATAAGCTTCATGAAAGTTTTGTTTGTGTGCGAGTGTTTTAGGTTACAGGTATATACGTGCAAGTGCTTTATAGCTTCTAGATTAGGTGTGAGTGAGTTTTGCCACTGTTTCCAAACTTACGTTTAAGTCTAGAGTCTATTTTAGGGGTTTTGTCACGAAATAGCCAAAAGGGGAGATTGTAAAGTCGTAATTCATAACTATCTGTTTTATTGGCTTTAATTCCGTGCCAAATTTGATTGTAATTTTATTCAATCTTTTGTACCCTATATTTATTGTGGGATTTAATTGTAAGGGTTGTGTGAAAGATAGAGAGTGTGAAGACTCAAGCAAATTGAAGACTAAAAAGTTTTTGCGGGTAGCTCGCAACTAACCATCCCGCAAAATGATGCATATGCCCTGCACATGACTGAAATACGAAGAGTCAAGACAAATGGAGACAGCTGTGTTTTGTGAGTAGCTCACGGGAAAGGCCTTCCCGCAAGACACTCACAAAACATTCTGTTTTGCCAGATTGTCCTATTTGATACACACTTTATGTACCCATACTATATATACCCACATTACCCACAAATGTTGAGAAGTGTTTTTGAGAGAAAACCCTAGCCACAAACCTTGAGAGTTAGAGATTGTTATACCCACATGTCTCTACACATTTGCTTGTGAATTTTCCTCAACTTCTACCCATTCATTTCTATACCATTGAGAGGTTGATAGCCCAAACACTTACCACACCCTTTCAGAGTGTCAAGTGAGGATTTGGTGCTGCTAGGAAGCATTGGAAGAAGCCAGGTTTTGGTAGATACAATCGGGCGTATTGCGGGATCTAGAGAGCTAGACAAAACACGGTTATGAGAGGTCTTGTTGAAGTAGGAGCTTGGAGGGCTTAGGTACAGCGGGTAGAATAGACTTGGAGGGTCTCTTGCTAACCCATATACCAACTAATTGTCTAGTGGATCGATTACCACTTGGAGGGCAACGGAGAGGTTTTTCACCAAGTTCTTTGGTTTCCTCTTCGATAACACATCGGCGTGTTATCTTGTGTTTGCATCTTTCTTCCCTACTCTTTTACCTTTCATTTTACTGTTGTGTTATTATGAATATGGGTTAGAGTAGCTTGTTTGTTTATACGCTCGCATTTACTCTTTTCCGCACTTAATATAAGTTCGAGTAAAATCTAGCTAGTCGTAATTTTAATTTAAAGGCCTAAATAGCTCTTGTGTTTTTACACTTTTTAGAACATTCATGTACTAACACCAAGGTTTTGTTTAATACTTAGGCAGATAATAAGAAGTATTAATTTACCCAAGGTATGTGGTCCGAGGAGCCAGGCATGACTAAGGTTCTGTTTAATACTTAAAGCAGATAACTAACGTTACACATAATGTCATAAATAAAAACATGGCAGAAGTGCCTTTCATTAATAATAATACATTCACAGGTTATTTACATTCTAGAGGCATGGTACAACCTTTTCATCTAGATCTTCTAGGAAATATGCACTTATACCAACCACCGAGATGATACGGTATGGCCCTTCCCAATTGGGCCCTAACTTTCCCCATGCTGGGTTCTTTGCAATACCTAAAACCTTTCTTAATACCAAGTCTCCAAGAGCTAATGGTCTTAACCTCACATTTGAGTCGTACCCCTACTTAAGCTTCTTCTGATAATACGCCAACTGAACCGTGGCATTTTCTCTTCGCTTTTCAATCAAATCCAAGCTCCTCTCTAATAATTTGTCATTGTTGTTCATAGTGAACAGGTTGTCCTCAACATTGGGAATCCAGTCTCCAAAGGAATTACAGCTTTGGCCCCATAAGTCATTGAAAAGGGGGTTTCCCCTGTTGGGAATCAAGTGACAATATTCTTCCACACAAATCTCTTAGCATCCACATCCCTGATGTTTGCCAGTGGCTCAGCTTCAACCCACTTGGTGAAGTAATCAGTGCCGACCAAAAGCCATTTCTTATTTCCTACTACTTTAGAGAAGGGCCCTACAATGTCCAAGCTCTATTAAGCAAAAGGCCAAGGACTAGACAGAGGATTAAGAACGCCCCCCAGCTGGTGAATGTTTGGAGCAAACCTCTGGCATTGGTCACACTTCTTCGCGTATTCTTGTGCTTCCTTTTGTATATTTGGACTCTGTGAGACAAGGATCTGCCTCCTATATGACTTCCACAAATCCCTTCATGTAACTCTTCAAGAAGTGGCTCTACTGCTTCAGGATGGATACATAGCAAATATGGCCCAAAAAAAAAAAAAAACACTTTTACAACTTTTGATCCTTGAACAGCCAAAATCGAGGAGCCTTTCTTCGCACTTTGTCAGCCTCAGCCCTCTCCTCAGGCAAGATATCCTCCTTATGGAATATCACAATAAAATCCATCCAGCTAGGTCCCACCTAAATTTGATGAATCTGGACCTTCTCCCTCTTTATTTTAGTAAGTTTACATAAGCCCTCAACAAGGATAACCCGAGATAAGCTATGCGCTGAGGAGGTTGCAAGAGTGGCAAGAGAATCAGTATGCGTATTTCTGCTCTTAGGGAATTGCTGTAAGGTGAAAGACTCAAACCCTAATGGCAAGTTCTAACCTAAATACTCTTGCATTCTTACATCCTTAGCCTCCAACTCTCCCTTCACCTGGCCTATAACCAACCTCGAATCTGAAAATACCTCCATTGTTTTTCCTCCCATTTTTTGAACCATATCCATTCCTACCAATAGAGCCTCATTCTCAGCCTCATTGTTCATGGCCGAGAAACCCAGCCTTAGGGATTTCTCAATAATGATCCTTTCAAGGGATACTACAACTAGCCCCACTCCAAATCCCCTTTGATTTGATACCCCATCAACATGTACCTTCCAAGATAAAGGTTCCCGTAAAGAGATCAGCCCAACTAATTTTTCATCCATGTTATGTTTCTCACCATTTTCTTCCACCTGAGGCTTAGCAAACTCAGCCACCAAATCTACAAGGACCTAGCCCTTTATCGAGGTGTAAGGCATATACTTAATATCAAAAGCTCCCAGGATCGTTGCCCATTTTGCAATCCTTCCCGTGTAATCAACTTTCCGAAGCAGTGATTGAAGAGGGAGTTGGGTAAGAACCACAATGGTGTGAGCCTGGAAGTAATGAAAGAGCTTCCATGTAGCATGTACCATTACCTAGATGGCCTTCTCCAATGGCAAATAACGAACCTCTGCCTTATGCAGTGATTTTCTCACATAATAAACAGGTCTTTGTACCCTATCATCAACCTGTATAGTACTAGACTCACCGCATGAGAGGCTACAGCAATGTAAGCAAATAAAACCTCCTCCTCCTCGAGCTTGGACATAATGGGTGGCCGAGAAAGATATTCCTTCAATTGCTGGAAGGCCAAGAAACATTCTTCGATCCACTCGAATCCCTTCCACTTATGCAACAACTGGAAGAAGGGCATACATCTATTAGCTGACTGAGAAATGAATCGATTCAATGCAACAGTCATTCCTGTCAACTTTTGGACCTCTTTGAGATTTTGAGGAGGCTGTAGATTGTTAATTGCTCTAATCTTATTAGGGTTAACTTCAATTCCACGATGGGTGACTATATAACCCAAAAATTTGCCAAAGCCAACACCAAAAGAACACTTAGAAGCATTAAGGCACAATTTGTGTTTCCTCAGTATTTCAAAAATACTCCCGAGGTCATCTACATGCTCGGACTCCACTTTACTCTTTACCACCATATCATCTATATAAATCTCAAATATTTTTACCTAACTAAGGCTTAAACATCCTAGTTATCATTCTCTGATAAGTAGACCATACATTCTTTAATCCAAAGGGCATCACTTTGTAGTGGTAATTCCTAGTGGGTGTAACAAAAGCAGTCTTCTCCTAATCGTCCAAAGCTAGCAGTATCTGATGATAGCCCTAAAAGACATCTAAGAAGTTCATCCGATGATGGCCTACAGTTGCATCCACCAATAAATCTATTCAAGGCATGGGGAAGGGATCCTTTAGGCAAACTTTATTTAAATCTGTGAACTCTACACATACTCGCCACTTCCCATTTTCTTCCTCACCACCACCGTGTTGGCCAACCACTTAGGAAAAAAAAAAAAAACCTCCTTTATGGCCCCGACCCTCTTAAACTTAGCCGCCTCTTCTTTGACAGCATCAAAATGTTCCTTAAATGAGCACCAAGGTTGTTGCCTTTTGGGGATGACAAAGGGATTGATGTTTAGGTGATGGAAAATGAAATTTGGATCCACCCCAGGAGCCTCATAAGCATCCCACACAAATACATTGATATTTTCCCTTAGAAAAACTATCAGCTCTTTCATCTCCCGAGAAGGCAACCGGACTCCGACCTTGAAAATTTTCTCCTTATCATCACCAACAATTACTTTTTCTAATTCCTCACACTTTGCCCCTTCTATCACCACATATGTGGACAACACTGGCATCGTTGATTGCTATAAACCCTGTTCAGCAAAGGCTGAGGACTTAACCCCATTCTGATGTCTAATTGCAGCCACCAAGCACTTCCTAGTCATAGACTAGCTCCCAACTAGCTCCTCAACCTGGTGTTTAGAAGGATATTTCACTTCTAGGTGCAGGGGGGAAGATATGGTTCCCATGGCGTGAAACCAAGGTCTTGCCACAATAACAGTATAGGGGGAGTAGGCATTTACCATGATGAAGTTCACCTCCACGACCTTTGTCCCTGCCTGAACAGGTAGTTGGATTTGGCCTTTCGGAAAGACAATATTCCCGTTAAACCCTATTAGAGGGGAATCATAGCAGGCCAAGTCCTCGGACCACAATTTCAACCCCTTAAATAGGTCATGGTACATGATCTCTGGGCCGCTACCTTGATCTACCAACACCTTCTTCACATCATACCCACCTATCCTGAGGGTGACCACCAGGGCATCATCATGTGGCTGCAAAGTTCCAACCTTATCCTCATTCGAAAAGCTCAAAGCCGGCCAAACTTCCATTCTACTCCTCTTCGAAACAGGGGACAACCCCTCTGCAGATGGCCGAGCTATAAACATCATCATGGATGGCTGAGAACCAGTCCTTCCTAGAGCAACAAAAATGACACTTATTATACATAGAGGTGGCCTTGTAGAAGTATCTCTCTAAGCCCCAGACCTTGCCTAACCACCATGTCCATTGGGTTGATACAGGAATTGCTTTAGCTTCCCCATCTTAAACAATTACTCCAAATGACTCCATGACGTCCTGCAATCTTTTGTAATGTGCCCTTGTTCCTGGTGGTATTGGCAGTGAAGGCTCTAGTTGTGTTTCGTGGGGTCTTCCCCCATCTTATTTGTCCACCTAAAGTATGGCTTATTCTTAATTTTTCCTAAAATCTGGTGCACGGGTTCTCAGAATATAGTGTTAACCATTTGAGCAGTAGTTAAGCCAGAATGCCCAACAAAATCTTTCCAAGGTCAGTTGTTATTGTACCTGTCCGACTTGAAATTCCTCCAATCCTGGGTGACCACCTTAGCTTTTTCCCTTTCCTTACTGTTGATCCTATTTGACCTGCTTATACTCGTCAATACGATCCATAAGCTGACACACATTCCTAACAGACTTCCTTGTCAAAGACTTTCTCAAATCATGCTTAACGAGCAGGCTAACTTTAAAAGTCCTTATGGCCACATCATCGAAATTCCCATTGATCTCATTGAACATCTCCCAGTATCTGTCAGAGTATATATTCAGAATCTCCCCCTCTCACATGGTCATGGACAACAAAGAGTCCAAGGGCCGAGGAACTCTACTACAAGTAACAAAATGAGCTCCAAATGCCCGAGTAAGCTCTTTAAAGGAATTAATAGAGTCTTCACCCAGGCCATTAAACCATCTCATCAATACAGGTCCCAAACTAGATGGGAACACCTTGCACATTAAGGCCTCATTCTTGGAGGGAACAACCATTCTCTGGTTGAAATGGCTCATGTGCTCCACAAGGTCTGTTCGACCATTGTACATGGTGAATGTTGGCTTAATAAATTGCCGAGGAAGTTTTCCTCCTTCAATTTTGCGTGTAAAATGTGATTTGGAAATTTAGTTCAACGCCCTACTCATAGCATTGTTTCCTAGACCTTTGCGAGACGGGCTCTTATTTCTGCGCTTATAATGGTGATCCTCATCACACAAGAAAGACTCACTGGGGGAGTCCTTAACCTGGGCCTGTAACTACCATCCCTATCATCATTAAAAGAAGGCTTAGAATTTGAAGGAGTCCTTCTCCGTCGCTCGCGGCGTAGCCTCCTCCGCAAGCGATCAATCTCCAACTGCATACTTCTAGTATTCTCTTCATGGGAAAGGTGACTCCCACTTCAAGACTGACTCCTACTAGTATGCGTGGCACGCACGCTAACCTCATCCCTTCTTCGCTCAAGATTGAGGAACTGGTCTTGGCACTGGGAACCAACAAACTCCTCCCAGTTTGGCCCTGAACCCACCATAGCTAGACGTTGAACTCACCAAAGCTCAAGTTTCCCATAGATGCTGCCAATTGTAAAGGCAGGTTTTGGATCCTAAGCCCATAAGGTAAAAGGATTAAGGCCCAAAAAGCTCAATACAAAGAATTTGTAGAGAGTGGGCAAAAAACTAGGTTTCAATGAATTGGACAATGTTCATAATGGACTAAAGATGGTAAGAAAGCAAGGAAAAGACAAAGGAAAACAAGTTTTTGCAAAGAAATTCTTCCTCGACTAAGTCCAAGGAGAGTAGTTCTGGATTATATTATTCTTAGACTTTAGTACAATTTTAGTTCTCAATGTTACAGTGTTTCCTTTACAAATTCTCCGATCCCCTTCTACAATGGGATTCTTCTTCTTTATATTACCCTTCTTCGCTCCATCTCAGCCATCCACGTGTTGATCAGATGTCTAGCTTTTATCCTTATTCCATCAACACCTTCCTGAAGTTTTTCCAGAGGTAGCTGTAAGGATAAATATCACTGTTCAGGTATCACTTCCACATTAATGTGGTCAGAGAGTTAGCTACAGAGCATTCGATGTGGTGGCAATAGCTTTCCCTTAGATATTTCTTACTTTCCCATTGTCTTATCCTTTCCTGATGCTCGTCCTTACCAGTAGAACCGCCCAGAATGCTGCTCTTGGGGGTAGGCCCACCCTTCTAATCTCTACTTTGTTAAGCTGAGGTGGCATTTGTCCTCGGACTTCCTTCCTGGACCCTCATGACCAGACCCCTTGCTTCATTCACTAGTGCGCCTTTCCACGATAACGTTTACCCGTCTTCGAACTATTAAGTGTCCTCAGATAGGGCCCACAACCCAATATACATTTCGAGGCCTGTCATCCCTACACCTATATATATAATTTAAATAAAATTGATAGTCATTTTTATGTCTTGTTAACTCTTTAAAAAAAAATTGTAAGGATATTATTAGGTATAAAATGTAAATTGTCCATTTTTTAAAAAAAAAAAATATTGTGAAACACTTTCTTTTCTTTTTTTGCGTTTCATTTATTCTAGATTCTTTGATTTTTGTACTTAATAACTCACTTAGATGAATATTTATAATGTGGTCTCACATTTGATTCTAAAATTAATAAATAAAACTTTTTAAAAATAAATAATTTAGGACACATGGCGCAAAATTGGAATTCTAATTTGAGTTTCTCTCAACTTCACCTATTATTTTATATATATATATATATATATATATTATCTATTAATGCACTCTCTCTTAGAATGGGGTCATTAAGTGTCATTTTGAAAAAAAATAAGAGTATTTATGTCAATTTATTAATTTTATTCAATGGTGAAATAGTTCACTAAAGAGTTTTATGGTAAACTTCTAAATTTCAACTTTAACCTTAAACTGTTTAGCCATTTCTACTTTGGGTAAGGGTTAGCTCTACTGCACTAGAGCCAACACGATGCAGACATGTAACAAAAATTGAACATATACTCTTATTGTGTTAACTCCAATATGCTAAAGCATTGAAACTAACCCATATCCTTCTATTTTCTACTAACCCGTATCCTTTAGGCCAAAATGGGAAATTAACCCTAATTTTCAAACATTATAATTAGTAGGCCACGTTTTCAAACTATATTTTTTACTAGCATCTCGAGTCTAAGAGACTCGATTTAGGACCTATAAATTGAGTCTTAAAGACTCGATTTTCATGGGTTGATCACATCTGATGTGACATTTTTTCCATGTGGCGACCACCTGAAAATCAAGTCTCTAAGACTCGATTTATAAGCACCCTTTAAAAAACAAGTATAATGTTTTATAAGCACACCCACCTTCTCTTCCTCTCTCTTTCTTTGTTTTCAAATTCCCAAATTCTCAGGTCCAACAAACAAACACAAAGTCAACAACCATGTCCTCCACCACATCTCCCCCAATTCTCCCAATCTCAAACACCACCGTCACCACCACCAATCACCACCCCAACGCCGCCTGTGGTTCGAGCTCGTCGACCCAGGCCACGCGGTTTAGGTCGTGATGGCCTGGGTCGCGTGGCCAGGTCGCACTGGCCTAGGTCACGCAGCCCAAGCAGTGGTCATAGTGTATTTTTTGATTTTTGGGTTTCCGATTCGATCAATTTTTATTTTGGATTTTGTTCTTGGGTTTTTTGGGACTTTGGAAGTTTGAGAAAGGAGAGTGGGAGAAGAACTGGGTCTGGGTCTCCAGACACTTGAAAATATTTGTACTATAAATGTTGCAGACCATGAAAACCCGATCAGACCATGAAAACCAACCCTCAAAAACTCGATTTATAATCCAAAATCGAGCCTCTTAGACTCTAGATGCTAGTAAAAAATATAATTTGAAAACGTGGCCTACTAATTATAATGTTTGAAAATCATGGTTAATTTTCCATTTTGGCCCTTTAAGAGCCTTAAAATGTACCTTTCCTTCTTTTAAGACGGCACAAGACACACATAGGTTTATAACTTTATACAACAGATTAGCATTTTCAAAAGATCTGAATTTTTCTTTTTCTTTTTCTTTTTCTTTGTTATATTGCACCCACTTAGAAATTTGTAGTGTTAATTCTGAAAAACCACTTTTGAAAGGGGAGATGTTCACATATTCAATATGGATGGATTAGATTTTAAAATATAAAACTAAAAATAGTGTTTACGGCGATGATATAACTAATGATTACTCCATCTCGTAGCTTAGGCGTGCTAGGCCTGCGTTTAATCTTTGCTATAATGCAGCTAAGCAAACATGTGCAATTCCACGAACATGGATTTTGATTACCGTCAAAGAAACCAAGCAACACTTCGAGTCTACAACAACCTTAAAGTAGTACTATCAATAGGAAGATTATATTAAAGTATTCATTTACCAATATAATTCTCCTTCTTAGGTAGCACTGCAATGATAAGAACAAACATAAGCCATAAATAATGAATGACCAGCAATAGAACAACACGATCTCCTGATGAATTGGCTTAATGGAGCAACGTAGATATGTCCAAGCAAATGGCACCCAACAAATGAATGTAGGCATTGGCCTCACCTAAAAGTGACCCGGGTATCCCAGCATCGCTAAAACCATCATTACAAGTGTCAGCATCAGTAATAGCAGCACTAAGCACACTATCTAAACGGCCAGCATCATGTGCTTTAATGGCGACCAAGGCAGTTTGAAAATTGTTGAGGGCACTGTCGTAGTTTTCTTGGCATTGTTCTATGCACTGGGACTCGAAGTTGGATGTGGAATGGTGTGTAGCAAGTTCGTTTGCCTTAGCAATGGTTTTATTGGTGAAGCTTATAGCTGCTTGAATCTCGGACACGAGGATGGAAGCTGGGTCAAACTCTCCACTAAGGAATGGAATGATGGTGGTGACACAGACGACAGGGTCTTTAGTTATGCCACAAACTTTGTGGACAGCAGGATTAACATTTGCATTTAGTGGAGTGTGCAAAATGGGGGAGAATGAACCGGACACTTTAGCTTCAACTGAACCAGAGACACCCGCTGCAGCTGAGACATCTGCATGAGGCAATTTAACTTCAGCTGAGACATCTGCATGGGGCAATTTAGCTTCAACTGAACTGGAGACACCCAACGCAGCTGAGACATCTGCATGAGGCAATCGAGCTTCAACTGAACCGGAGACACCTGATGTGGATGGAACTGAGACATCTGCATGATGCAAGGCGGGGGCTGAGGATGTATTGGTGGAGACAGCGAAGTCGCTGTGCTTGCGAGGTACGCAAACAGCATTTGCTGAGAAGAGAAGGGAAGAAAGGGAGATGAGGAGGAGAATGTGGTTGATGACTGCCATTGTCCTTTCTCTTGGAGGAAAGCAAAGAGGAGAGACAAAGGAGGATACTTTAAGGAATGGAGCAAATAATGTTCTCTTGGAGGAAAGCAAAGAGGATACTTTAAGGAATGGAGCAAATGATGGGTGGGACGTGGGGTTTTAGAAGGAGGATCGTTATGCACGGAATTAGGATTGTCATACAAACTTTACTGAAAATAGGATTGTAGGTTATACCAATTTCGTATGGATCGATTTAGAAACATTTAGTTTTGCCCCTTAGGTTAGTTTCTTGTGCATTTGGACCATAACGTCACCTCAGTAGGTTAGGATTATGAAAAATATGTACCGTATATAGAGAACAAAGGGCAAGACAGAGACAACCAGGCTTGACCAGGTAAAATAAGTTACTGATTTTGTTACCATTAACACTATATCATGCTGTAAACTCAAGTATATACGTGTTAAGGAGAGATATATATCTCTTACTAAAATAATAAACTGGCAATTCATTAACACTATATCATGCTGTAAACTCAAGTATATACGTGTTAAAGAGAGAGATATATATCTCCTAGTAACTAAAATAATAAACTGACAATTTATACCAATATATCCAAGCCCGTACACATAAGAAAATAAGATTCTAAAATAAATGAAATTGATCAACTGCAACTTCTCTTTTTCCAGAATAAACATCATGGCAAAAATAAAGAAAGAACCGAAACCTCTGAAAAGTAACAGCATATCACGTCAGATTCAGAATGTAGATCGAAAAAAAAAAAGAAAAAAAAAAAGAGAATTAAATTAAAAGACCCTTTAAAGCCAATCTGATGAAACAAGGTACAAGGCATATTTACAAAATTTATCCAAGAGGGAGAAACACTGCCTAGGGGAAAACTGAACAATGGTTCTCCACCAGGGACAACACAAAAGCACCCATCATTCCCAGCCCCCACCAATCACAATTACAAAATCTATGCCATTCTCATAAAAAAATCTTGTTCCTTATGTCCACCTCCAACAGGAACACTCTTCACATCGTTGATTTTTGGCAGTCAAAAACTATACACTGAACGAAGACTTCTGGCTAACTTACCTTTAAGGTCTTCATCGTCCTTCATGAAGATCTTCAGAGAAAACTGCAGTCCTTGAGATGTTGTCATTGTCAAAGGTGCTTAGACCAGAGTAAGGGCCAGAAGAGAAAATTGATGATGTTCCATCGGACTCAAAGGTAGTAGATGACTGCCTCAGGTTGGGCCGGTTGTTGGAAGAAGTTAATGTGGAATCTTGATATTCTGTGACGCGCTGCACCATTTTAAGTGACTGCACCACTTCACCCATTGTAGGCCGTTGGCTTGCCTCGGGAGCAACACAAGCTGCAGCAATCGTGCAAACCCGTACAAAATCTTCCTTTGGATACTTTCCTCCAAGACTCAGATCAGCAAGCTCTTCCAGCCGATCCTTGTCTCTAAGAATTGGTCTGGCCTGCAAGCAATACAACTCACTAGTCTTGATTTCTGTCCAGAATTAGAATTCTATAACAAATTACAATCAATCAGATCATAAAAGGCCTAATGCAAAAAATAAGGAACCACAAACAATGATTATTAAAATAGAAGTTTAAAAAGAGGAAGAAAGGATTGCTTTAACAATAAGACTAACCCAAGTGACGAGATTTTCCTGTCCAGATGGCTGTGACATATCCACAGGCTTCCTTCCTGTCAGCAATTCAAGTAGTACAACCCCATAGCTGTAGACATCACTTTTAACGAGTAGATGTCCTGTCATTGCATACTCTGGAGCTACATACCTGTAAATTAATTTGCCTCCATCTTAATACCAATTTAAATTATGCAATAACAAGGTTAAGGATGGGAGAGAATGAATCTAACCCAAATGTGCCCATCACTCGAGTAGACAAGTAATTTGCTCTGCCTTCAGGTGCCTGTTTGGCGAGCCCAAAATCAGCAACTTTAGCATGAAAGTTGTTCTCAAGCAATATATTGGATGCCTTGAAATCTCTGTGAATAACACAGGGCTGTGAGTCCTCATGCAGGTAGGCAAGTCCTCTTGCAGCATCAAGTGCGATCTTCATTCTAGTGTCCCAATCCAAAGGACAATTTACTCCTAGTGGACCTGAGTTAAATCAGAGTCAATGTCAACTGTATACAAGAACTACTTTACAAATGGAATTGCTTCTATGTTTTAGTTTCCACTCAAAGAAACTCCAGTAGAAAGAGAAATATCAAACTCAAAATGCCAGTAGAATCTGAGACTCAGGAAAAAAAAAATTACCATGGAGCCAGGCCTCCAAGCTTCCATTTGGGACAAGCTCATAGCAAAGTAGGTTTTGTGAAGAGTCGCGATTGCTATAGTAACCCACAAGTTTGACAAGATTACGGTGATGCAGCCTGCTAAGCATCTCAACCTCTACTAGAAACTCTTTATCCCCCTGTTGCCCCCCACTAGTAAGCCTTTTGATTGCTACAGCTGTACCATCACTTAAGACACCCTTGAAAACTCTACCAAACCCACCTTCTCCAAGTATGCTTGCAGATTCAAAGTTGTTTGTAGCTTCCTTGAGTTCTTCATAAGCTATAAATCGAGTGCTGGTTGGGTGGGGAAGAGATCCTACTGTAGGAGCTGTATTCACCGTCCTTGGCTTTTCTGAGGGAGAATAAAAAAAACAACCACTGATTGAAAAGAAGAGATGAACAAAAGGTTTCATGAAAAACTTAAACCAAAATAGTCATGCAGTATCAATTAAAACCAAATCCACTTCAAGTATCTGTATCGGTGTTTCAGGCTTTCATCATTTATCACAGAGATTCTAAGTCTATTCTTCAGCTGCTAAGTTGTTTTAGTCTGACGTGTCCAATGACGTTATATTCCATAAAGCCATCTATACTAATCAAATCTTGAACAAAATAAGTTGAAATTTGTTAAAGCTATGCCGACATAACAATGTTACATATTGTTAATGACTTAGGACAACCAGAACAAAACTGAAATAACAGAAAAATAAAAGATATGACCTAAGAGTCAACACCTAAGCCTTGCTTGGAGTCAATACCAAGCGGGGAAACCACTTGGAGTCAACACCTAGGAACGACCTGGAGTCAGCACCAAACCAAAGAAAGACCAAATGGCCATTGCTTTCATTAATCAAAATATCAACTATCTCCTCAATGACTACAATAGGTTGCTTATAAAGGATTACTAAACCCTAGTTCTAAATGGCTAGGAAACCCTAATTGCCTTATTGCGAAAATAACCTTGCTTCCAAATTAAAATATCAATAGCCTAATAAACTACTAGGACCTAAAACATAAAAAAATACAATTGACTTGCAAACATAAATAATATTAAATAAAAATCTTCTTGCGTCTCCCGCATCAGTTAATTTGTTTTCTAATAAGTAAAAAATTGTCATAATCAATCGCCCACTGTGGGGCTCAAACCCAAGACCACAGGGTTAGGACTTAGGAGAACATATTGTTAATTTTTCTAAGGATTAAAACTTAAAACCAAGAGGGCAACCTTTGGCAAACCAAGTAGCAGAAACATTTTTCTGCAAACAGGAATCAAAAGCAAGCATGCCTTCACCAATGCAAACTTTTAAGGCATTGTCAGAAGCTGATCTACATGAGGGTTTACACATTCTACCACTAGCAAGTTGTTACAGAGTTACTGTTACGATTATTAGAAGAGAAGTAAACCATAAAGACAGTGTGAGATGTATGACATAAGATTCGAGATAAATACCAGTTTCTACAGGAGATGCTTTAGTCTTCCCTGAGCGGTTTGTGCATAAACAAAGTACAAGCACAGATATAATGGCTATGAACAGTATACCAGTGCCAATAACAATAATAATGATCAAATTTGAATGCCTCCCTCCGTTTGAAGTACTGAGTGGTTTAGCAGTTGGTAACTTACGTGGGGCTTCCACAGGTGACATAGTGACTAGAGGAGCTGTGTATCACATGCAAAACAATGTCAATATTCATAGAACAGGGTTACGTTCTATAGACCAGTCATCAAACGTAATATTAGAGCCAAAGAAGTTATTTAAGTGTGTAAATGAGACATACCAAGGAAGTCAAAACTAATTATAAACATAGCAAGAGGAAGTCAGGATTAATTTTCAAAATTAATATTTAACGATTTTCTTCAGATTCAACCCCCAAGACAAAACATAAAAAAGTTATTCTTGGCTTACCAATTTGAGCAACTGATTATTATTAACTCATTTTTGGGGAAAACCGGAAAAATTAATTTGTACATATGCACACACACACACACATATATTGCATTTATGTTATATGAAAGAAAAGAAAAAAAAAAAAAAAATATATATATATATATATCTCTCTCTCTCTCTAAAAATCAGCAGCTGTGTGAAGTTTGGATTTGGAAGAAGTGGGAAGACAAGACATTACATGAACAAAATCCTAATTTTTAATAAGTTCAGCCACCAAACCAGTCATCACCATTTTTAAATTTATCTCTCTCTCTCTCTCTCTCTCTCTCTCTCTCTCTCTCTCTCTCTCTCTCTTTAATTTGTCTGAGTGGTACAAATAAAAAAGTACTAAGTTCAGAGCCAAATTCTCAAACAGTAACAGCAATCAGGAGCCATGAGCATAAGCAATGATCCTGTCACTGTTGATATACTAAATGCTCAGTCGAGGCAAGAATACATTGGTTCAAAAAATCCTTAAAGCATTATGTGCCTTGTAAGAATTACCTGGAGCAGGCGGTGGAGGCTGAAACCAGGTCAAATTGAGAAGTTTATAATCACCCACTAATGTAGGGTCTACATGAACCTTATGCATGACAAGCGAGGAGTTTATTGCATATGCCTCACTTGCAGAGAAACTGATTCCCTTGAGTGGAACTATATCCATTGAAATATTCAACCTTGATAAGCTGACTACATTAAAGCTGATCAGCTCTATTTGAGAAACTTCCAATCCAAGTTGCAAAGCTAGTTCAGTTAGAAACACATTCCAACTAGGATTTTGGGAGACATTTAAAAGGAGAAGGTCTAGCTGTATTGGATACACACAGTGGCAGCCCCGAGTCCCTCGCTTCAATACCATGTCTGGTTTGCAACAGTCTGGCAGAATAAAAATAAGCATATATGTTAATCAAAGTAAGTACCATGCTACCTACAAGATTGATAAGAGCAGAACCAGGAAACTTTAAATATGACTTAATTATGAAGCCAGGCAGATCATTCAATGTGCCACCATAAACTTGGTAAAGTAAGGAGGAAACAAATTAAAAATTATATATTAAGAAGAAAATTTAATACATTATAGGATCATCCCACTTTTTCCATGGAAGAGTTGCTCAACATCTGATAGATAAATCAAAGAAGAGCAAGATTATATATATATATATATATATATATATAAATCAATTGAGAATATAACTTACTGGATGCATAAGGAGATAATGGTGGCTGAGGCAAACCAGAAGGAACCACACCAGCACCAGCCTCTGTTGGGGAAATATTCTCAAAACCAGCAATAGGCGGTGCTAAACTATTCCTCTTCATTAATGGTTTTGACAGATGTGAACTTGTAGGGGGGTGAGTAGAAGTTACCAGTGGGCCATAAATAGGAGTATGGGCTGGTGATAAAGCAATTGTGGGTGCACCACGTGGAGCGAAATGCTTATGTTGAGGTTTATGGGACGGAGGAAGGTCAGCTGGCAGAGGCAGATCGGGAATAGCAGGTGCAGCCAAAGGTGGTCTAGTTGGATATACTGAAGGGGCTTCCAATAGACTCCTGGGTACATCAGCATGGACGATGGATATCACATAAAATATAAAAAGAAACCATTTCAGCGACCGTCGAGGTTTGTCGAATCCTCCTGCAACATTTGTTCAATATCAACATTCAATCTACTGAGAAAATGGAAGCCATAGCAGCTATCGTTTTAACATAAGCTCTTTATTCCATAAAATATTAACAATTCACACAACTAGTGCTTATGCAACAAATTAAGCGCGTATCAGAATGCTCATATACGTTTGCTCCCAAAATCCTACAAAGAACACGCACACATGTGCGCACCAAACTTCGAAATCTTGTGCGAATTTCATTTAAAACACTCGCACACACAAAAAGTCCAACATCTTGTGAAAATTTCTCACACAAAAAAAAAAAAAAAAAAAAAAAAAAAAAGGATCTTATAACAAGCCAATTGTTTCATTTGGTTGCTAAATATTACACGAACATAAAAGGTTTTTTTTTTTTTTTTACTTTCACAAAATAAAAGATTTTCAAATACCATAAGTTATTAGATACTTTACAATACTAGGAGACATAAAACAATGTAACTATCCAACCAAGCCTAATTCAACTCATTGGCTTATGACTAAATATTTAATAATTAATTTTTTTTTTAATATTATTTTCAATTTCTAGCTTTTTTACACAACTAAACAATAAGAATTGTACAATTAATTGTTACATAATTTACACAACTCAACAAAGCCACAACACGAACAACCATAGCCAACCAATTCAAGCAAGTTCTCTTCATTTCCAATGAAAAATCAATAAAGTAGTGAAATTTATGCGTCAATTTCGCTGTTTTTTTTTTTTTTCCATGTTTGTATTTTCAGTTTCCAATTAGAAAACAATGAATACTTTTCAGTAGCAAGTAAACTCTAAGGTTTTTAACTATATAATTTGGAGCCTGAAATTACAAAACCACAGCTCCACTAAACCTAATCCAAATTATTTAGAGTCTCTCTCTCTCTCTCTCTCTCTCTCCCTCTCTCTCTCTCTCTCTCACACACACACACTCGGTTTCGCTAAGCTTAAGCATATATATATATATATATATAGGTACAAAATTTTCGTTTCGCACATTTTCTCATCAGCGAAAAACTGAGCCGCTAAGAAAACACTGAAACGGAATTGAAAATTTAAAGTACGCAAACAAAGAATTACCGGTAGTGATGGAAACAGCGAGCACCGACATCATCACCGACGCCGTTGATTAAGCGTTTCAGATCTGTGAGATTCGATGGGAATCAACGGCGAGATCAAACTGTGAAGAACCAAATGAGCATGAACAAACTTTTTGAGTTTAAATAAAGCAGCAACAACACTACTAGGAGCTGAAACAATTTGTGGCCGTAAACGGAGGAGGATCCAACGGCGGAGATATAATGAAAATCGGAACTCGGAACAGTGGACTCAGAGTCAAACTCGTCATTACTGAGTAGGAATCGGAGAGGCTCAGTTTGAAAAAACTAAAGAAATTAATTAAAACTCTCGAGCTCCGAGAGAAAGGTTTGTGTTTTTTTGGTGACTGTTGGTGGAGATGTCGTTGAGTTCACTCTGTTATCAGAGCTCCAGAAGCTTTTTTTTTTCTTTTTTTTTTGCTTTTTATAATTTTTGTTTTCAGGCTTTTTTTTTTTTTTTTTTTTTGGGACGTGTCAGAAAGCAGCGAAGCGCACAGGCTTTTATTTACGTGTGCCGTTAACGAAAACGAATAAGAACAAATTAACGGTAAAAATTAAAAAATAAAATAAAGTACTTCCTTTTTGCTTTATTATGGGTATGGAAATATTTAATTTTTATGAATTTTAGTTTTAATTTAAACAGACACCCCCACACACACACACATATATATATATATACACACACCCACGTGTTACATTATTCCATAATTGTAATTCAATTAGCACATTTATTCTCCGCTGTCCATTATAATTTTTGAATTATAAAAAAATAGTGAAATTTTCACCTTTGATCTATAAAATATAAAGTAATATAATTTACTCTTAAATACCTTAGAGTTGGTTTGTCAAGACTCTTTTTTTAATTTATTTAGTTTATTTAGTTATTGTAGGGTCACAAATTGCAGCCCAAACCCAAAAGGAATAGGATATAGGCCCAATAAGCCCAATACAATAAATTTGTAAGAGAGTGGGTGAAAGAACTGGACTATTAACGGGTTTTCTAACAGTTAATCAAGGTTTTTAAGTCTGTTCGAGTAGGAAAAGACATATAATCGAAGGTTGAATTTAAGTCCGAGGAGTAAGTTGTTGGATGGATTAGCTATTTTAGATACTTTGTTCTTCCCAGGACTACAGTAAATCTTGTTAGGTATCTTTTATCTCTTAATATTTTTCCGATCCTCCTCCTTATGGAGGTTTTCCCCCATTATATAGTCCCCCTTGATCCATTTCCATCGTCCACTTGTTTATCATCCAACCTTATACTCAAGTATCTGTCCTATTGAGCAGCTTTTTTTGGTTTTCTGTGGGCGGTAGTAGTTGAAAGTACTGTTCAGAGGTCTTCTCCACATTAATGCGGCCAGGAAAGCTGCTGTAGTGCATTTAATGCGGCGGTAGCAGCTTTTCCCCTAGATATTTCCGTGTTCTTATCCTTTCTTTGTGCATCTGAAGTCTATCTTCATGGCTGGAACTTCCTGGAAGGTTATCCAAGTCAAGATGAAGTTCACTTTACTGACATTCATCAGGTCTGAGGAGGATGACTCTCTCGGACTAGTGCCTTTGAACTTCTCTCTATTCGTCCACCTACTATGGGGCTTCCCCAAACGTTTTATCCTCCTCGGTCGTACTCTTGTTAGTAATCGGGGCCTGAGGTCCAACGTAACAGTTCAAGTCTTTGCCTCCCACAGTTATAAACTTATAATTATTAAATTATAAAAAATATAACGAAATTTTCAACTTTGATCTATAAAATATATACTAATATAATTAACTCTTAAATACTTTAAGAGTTGGTTTGTCAAAGACTTATTTATTTATTTATTTAATCAATGTATAATTAATTCTCAAAAAAAAAAATTGCAAAACTTTTTAAAGTTTTGTTTTTGTAAAAATTGTTATGCTCAACTTATTTTTAAACTCAATAGAGTAATAAAATAAGAGCTCAAAATATAAATTTTAACTATAAATTTATCCCTTTCCTTAGAAATGAAGCAAAATACTATGTGGTACTAGAACATGGGTCTTCTGTAGGCTATTAAATGGTAAGATTTGGGTTCTCTCAAAAATAAAAAATAAAAAATTCTTAGCGTTGGAATGCGTATTTGGGTTGGCGGGCGCAAATTAAGAGTAAGTATATTGCATATTCCCTGAAATTTTTGAAGGTATAGTTTGGTTGCACACAAAATAATAATTTTGTTTCATTTTAGTTAATTATGATGCTTTCTCAACCAAAAAAAAAGTTAATTATGATGGATTGGTCTATTTCTTAGCCTAAACTATATTATGCTTAATGTTATTTTAATGAAGACCAGCTACGCCAAAAACAGAAGTGATGAAAGTTATGAATAATGACGTATTATATTGAGTAACTTTCTACATTTCACATTTTTGCCTTATACTACTTAAATTAACTAGATAATACCTAAAATAGGGAAGTTAAGTAGATTTTTACCTTAAAAAAGTGTTTAAATGAACCAAAGTAGAAAGTGTGACTATTTAGAAACATAATTCTACTTCTAATTAGTACTACTACTTCATTATGCCCTATATTTGCACTCTGCATTAAAAACAAATTCTTTTTAACCCATATTTTGGTAAAGATCTCTATGCTATAATAAAAAATAAATAAAAAATTAATTAGATTAGCGATAATAACAAACCCAGAGAATCATTGAAGCAATTCAACAAAATCACATAATTAGAGCTCAAGTCTCTCTCACGAAATCAATGTTAGACAAGCAATGTTCTAGATTGATTATAAAATCTAACTATCACACCAATTTTAAAATAATAAATTACTAATCTTTAAGAAAAATACACCATTATATATTTCATTTCATATACTAAAAGACTGTGCATGAGGATCACGTGGCACAAGCCGTGACCATGAATCTTGGAATTAAGTCCAACTCCATTGCCAACAAGGCAATGTATTTTTTTTTTTGGATACGCACAAGGCAATGTCTTTAATCCATTGATGCTGACATTTGAAAATCTTTTTTTTTTTTTTTTTTGGTTAAAAGGAAACTTCATTAAGAAACTAACCGGCCCTAAAACAGAGGTTACAATGCGATCATACATCATTCCAACCGAATCAAGGCTGAGAAGGAGTGCTACATCAGAAGGGGGGTCAAGAAAAATGATAAAATCTTGACTAAGGAGTGCACCTCGTCTAGCCAAGGCGTCGGCACATTTATTCGCCTCTCTATAACAATGTTTAATCCTAACTAGGGGAATGTCTTTCAAAAACTTCCTACAATTAGCCACCAAAACATCAATACCATTAGGATGATCTAGTTCCTTCTGCATAAGATCCCAAACAATTTTGAGTGAAGCTCAATTTCAACCACTAGAAGTTTAAGAGTAATACACAAGCATATGCCATCACGAAGAGCCCAAAGTTTTGCAGCAACACTTGTTGTAAACCCGATTGCTCATGCAAATCCCTTGACCCATTCTCCCTTATCATTGGAATTAAGCCACCTCCGCCAGCCAGACCAGGGTTCCCTAGTGAAGATCCATTTGTATTCAACTTGAACCAACTTAAAGGAGGCTGGTGCCAACGAATCTGAATTTTTGTTTTGGCTCTAATTTGCTTCCCATTGATTCCTAGGTGCAGGAACTCAGCTGCTTTGGCTACGGCTTCAGCTTTGGAATCCTTTTGGAGATGAGATCTTCCAAAGACAATGTTGTTACGGTGAAGCAAGATGGTCCATAGAGCAAAAGGAAAAGGATACCCCACTCCATACTTGAAAAGCTGCTGGCCTTGGAATGTTGTGCAGATAGCACCCCAGGACTCAAATCAATAACAGTAAATAAGCGAAAATTAAATAACAAGCACACACAAAGAATACAAGAATTTATGTGGTTCGGCAAACTGCCTACCTCCACAGAGACGACGAAGAAATTTCACTATAAAAAATAGGGAGATACAATAGTGCACAAGAACACTTTCATGAAACCCAAATCCCAATACACCCTAACTCTCTCTCTCACCCACAAGACAAGAAAACTCTATTCTTCTTCTTATGCGGCTGCTGCTTACTAGGTTAATTGGAATTACTCTAATTCTCTCTCTTATGTATTTCCATTCAACACAAACCTAATATATATATATATATATATATATATTATAGGTCGGCTATACTAGGAATTATATTCCTAGGTGAACTTGGTTTCCTAATACTACTTGACTTGGGCTTGTGGCAATTTAAGCCACACACACAGCCCACTTCAACAAATCTCCACCTTGGCTTGAATTGATCAAGCTACACTAGCAAACTCCTCCATCGCCTCCTCCTTAGCCCTTAAGGGCTCATAAGCTGCAAACACCAATCAAGTCCAAGTAGCCCTTGAACTTATCTATTGGAACTGTCTTTTTCAACATACTAGATGATTCCCAAATCTTATTCTTCTGTAGTGACCCCATCTCCTACATCCTTGTAAGACAATGGATCTCCACTGCTAGTTATGAGAGCAAAGCTAACCATGTCTTCAAAGCCATATCTCTGTGGTGCTTTATGAACCCGCTTCTCTCTACCTTTAGCAATTGAATAAGACTCTTCTTGTTGCTGTCGTGGATCAATCTCAACATCACCCTTATCACTAGGTGAACTATTCTCGTCAAGCTCCACCTCAACAGTTAATTTCTCCTGTGGACTATCATCACATGTCTCTGCTTCATTCTGTTTTAACATAAAGGCTTCATCAAATATGACATCTCTGCTGGTCGTCGTTTTCTTTGAGATTGGATCCCAAAGCCTGTAGCCTTTAACACCTTTTTCAAAACCAAGAAATACACATTTTCTTGACTTCGAATCCAATTTAGAACGTTCTCCACTCTGCACATGCACATAAGCTGGACAACCAAAGATTTTTAGACTCGAATAATCAATTGGTTTACCTGACCAAACCTCTCTTCTGGAATCTTGAAATCTATGGCTGATGATGGAGATCTATTAATAATGAAGCTTGCTGTGTTAACTGTCTCTGCCCAGAACACCTTAGGCAACCCTGCATTCAATCTCATGCATCTGGCTCTTTCTGCTAAGGTTCTGTTCATTCTCTCCGCAACCCCATTTTGCTGTGGAGTTCCTTTAACTGTGAAGTGACGAGTAATGCCTTCTAATTCACAAAATCTTATGAATTCTTTATCTCTATACTCCAGTCCATTATCTGTTCTAAGGTATTTTATTTTTCTGCCAGTCTGATTCTCAACTTGTGCTTTCCACTTTTTAAATATGCCAAACACATCAGACTTATGCTTCATAAAATAAATCCATACCTTTCTAGAGTAATCATCAATGAAACTAACGAAGTATTGAGCACCGCTATGAGAAGAAATTGATACAGGGCCCCAAACATCTGAATGAATGTAGTCAAGAACACCCTTACTTGTGTGAGAGCCTGTCTTAAAACTGACTCTATGCTGCTTCCCATACACACAATACTTGTAGAAGTCTAGCTTGCATGTCTTCACCCCTTTCAATAAATTTCTCTTGTGCAGCTCTAACATACCACGTTCACCAATATGGCCAAGTCGCATATGCCATAATTTTGTGTCGTCAGTGCTGGACTCCACCGGAGTGGTGACTGCAACTCTTCCTGCAACTGTGTTCCCAATCAACCTGTAAAGTGTGTTTATTTTCTGTCCCTTCATCACCATCAAAGCACCTTTGGTAATCTTCATGATTCCACCCTTTGATGAGTATGAATAGCCCAAATCATCCAATACTCCTAAAGAAATTAAATTCTTTCTAAGATCTGGAACATGTCTGACATTACTAAGAACTCTCACAACTCCATCAAACATCTTGATCTTCACGGTACCAATCCCAATAACCGGGCATGTAGCATCATTACCCATTTGGACCATACCACCATTGTAAGGCTTATACGTGTCAAACCAATCTTTTTTTGGAGTCATATGATATGAGCATGCTGAATCTAAAACCCAAGATTCCAATAGAACATTATTACCTGAAGAGACTGAAAGTAAATCTGCACCAACTTCACTGTCATCTGATGTTTCTTCAGTAGCACTAGTTGATTCTAGGGGCTTCTTTCCATTCTTCTTCTCCTCTAAATGCTCTTTCAACTCTTTACACTGATTTTTGTAGTGCCCTTTCTTGTGACAATAAAAGCACTCTACGTCTTTCTTTGCACGTGATTTAGATTGTGATCTATTCCTGTTGGAGTTTCGTCCTCTTGACCTGCTTCTACCCTTATTGCTTGACTCAGACTTTACAATAAGTCCATCAGCCTGAGAACCATCGCAATCTTGCATCATCTTTATATGTGACAAGAGAGCACTAGTCACCTCCTCGAGTACTATAGTCTCTTTCCCGTACATCAACGTAGTCACTAGATAATCAAAAGAAGTAGGAAGCGACGCTAATAAGAGTAATGCTTTATCTTCATCCTCATAATTCACCCCAAAACTTGACAGTTGGGTGTTCAACATGTTAAACGTGTTGAGATGCTCCAACAGATCAGAACCCTCCTTCATATGCAAACTATATAGTTGCTTCTTCACGTACAACTTGTTCGTCAGATTCTTTCTCATATAAAGACCTTCTAGTTTTTCCTAAACCTCCTTTGCGGTCTTTGCTTCCAGGATGTTGTGAATGACCTCATCACCTAGGTTGAGACGAATAGCGCTAGCTGCTTTCTCATCCATCTCTACCCATTCTACATCCTTCATCGTTTTCGGTTTTTTCTCCTTCCCAAGTAAGGCCTTGTGAACTCCTTGTTGAATTAGGAGATCCTTCATTCGCCTTTGCCAAAGAGAAAAATTTCCCTACCACAAAATTTCTCTACATCATACTTTGTGCTTGACATCTTTACTGTATTCAAAAGATTGAATCCTAACCTGGCTCTGATACCACTTGTTGTGCAGATAGCACCCCAGGACTCAAATCAATAACAGTAAATAAGCGAAAATTAAATAACAAGCACACACAAAGAACACAAGAATTTATGTGGTTCGGCAAACTGCCTACCTCCACGGAGACGACGGAGAAATTTCACTATAAAAAATAGGGAGATACAATAGTGCACAAAAACACTTTCATGAAACCCAAATCCCAATACACCCTAACTCTCTCTCTCACCCACAAGACAAGAAAACTCTATTCTTCTTCTTATGCGGCTGCTGCTTACTAGGTTAATTGGAATTACTCTAATTCTCTCTCTTATGTATTTCCATTCAACACAAACCTAATATATATATATATATATATATATATATATATATATATATATATATATATATATATTATAGGTCAGCTATACTAGGAATTATATTCCTAGGTGAACTTGGTTTCCTAATACTACTTGACTTGGGCTTGTGGTAATTCAAGCCACACACACGGCCCACTTCAACATGGAACTTTGACAGTTAAGTTTTAGCCACTACACCACGTTAGTATCATAAAATACGCTCCTTTGGATCGGTGGAGAAAAGGAGTTCCAATGCATTTGCACCATGGGGCAGTCTTTTAAGGTGTGTATAATTGTTTCAGGAGCATTGTTGCATATAAGACATAGAAAAGGGACATCCATACCTTTCTTTGCAAGTATGGCTCAAACTGGTATGCTATGATGACAGCATTGCCAGAGAAAATGCTTGATCTTCAGAAGGGATTGCACTTTCCACACCCAATCTCCTCTGAATATCTGATTCGCCTTGTTGTTGACATCCAAATTTGCAAGGCGATATGCCTCCTTTAGCTTGAACTCGCCATTGGGAGAGGAGAACCAAGAGAGCCAATCCACACTATGGTTTAAGAAAGGGACAAAGGTTGCTTTTATTTCCAATAGAATTGAGGCAAGGAGTTCAAAGGATAATCCCTCCCATTTCCATCCAAGGAAGCTAGCAATGTCCATCACCTTAAGATTCTCTTCACCTCTGTTCAATGGTCTAGAAATCAAACTTCTCAAAGGCCCTTTGTTCAGCCACTTGTCAAACCAGAGAGATAAGGAGCTACCCTTCCCTGCTATCCACTTGGAACCTTTAAAAAAAATATCCTCTCCTTTTCTAAGACCAACACAAGTAGATGAGCACGATGTAAGTGTTATTGCGCTTCTAAAATTTCTACGTTGAGCTCAGTATTTGTTTGACAAGACTCTTACACATAAGGAGGATTTTTCCAAGTGAAACCTCTAATTAAGTTTAGCTAGAAGGGCTGTATTTTTCGACTTGGCTACTTGAATACTTAAACCACCTTCCTCTTTTGCTTTTGTGATTTTGTTCCATCCAATGAGATGGACCTTTTTCTTGTTCTTAGATGAACCCCAAATAAAATTTATGTTCAGCTTGTCTATTCCCTGAAGAATGTTAGGAGGCAGAGCTGTGCATTGCATCACATAGTTAGGAATAGTGGAGGTCACCAATTGAGTAAGGATGACTCTACCCACATGAGATAGAAGGTTGGCTTTCCAACTAGCCAACTTGCTCTGAATACTGTCCAAAATAAAGCCAAAATCTTGCTAAGAACCTCTATGCTTAATGGGAAATCCCAAGTATTTTCCAAGGGAAGGGGTAGACCTGAATCCCAGCACATCACATAGCTCTATCCTTATATTCTAATCTACATTGGGAGAGAAGAAGACACGAGACTTCTCGCCACTAACTTTTTGCCCCAAAAGCTCACAGAAGGAGTCCAAAACTTCCTTAATGGAAACACAATTTTTTCGATCAGCTTTGGCGAACAACATGAGGTCATTGGCAAAAAAAACATGTGAGAAAGTTGGACCCCCTTGTGAAGCTTTAATTGGATTCCAAAGTTTCTCCCGACATTTACCCTCTATCAAAGCCCCAAGGACTTCCATACATAACATGAATAGGTAAGGCGATAGAGGGTCGCCTTGTCGTAGCTGTCTTGAAGGTTGAAAAGCATCCAGAGCCCCCCTCCCCCCCCCCCCCCCCCCCCAAATTAAAAAGAATAGAGATAGAGGTGGTGGTGACGCAGCTCATGATTAGAGAAATCAACTTATCAGGGAAGTTGAAAAGTTTCAAGGTCTCTTTAATGGAACTCCATTCAAGGCGATCATAAGCCTTTTCCAAGTCAAGTTTTATTGCCATAACACTTGTTCTGCCCCTTTTCTTTGACATTGTATGAATTAACTCTTAAACTATAATGGCATTATCCAAGCCCTTCCTTCCTGGGACAAACGTTGCTTGGAGTGGAGAAACTAACTCAGATAAAAAGGGGCGGATCTGGTTAACAATAATCTTGGTCATTATCTTGTAGGTCGTATTACACAAGCTGATTGGTCTGTAATTGGACAAAGACTCAGGGCTTCTGCATTTAAGAATGAGGGTAATAAGGGTTTGGTTCATATAGACTAGAATTACCCCTAAAGAGAAAACCCTTTTAACCTCCTCTCTCACAAAGTCGCTTACAATCAGCCAGAAATGTTGGAAAAAGCCCGCATGGAGACTATTAGAGCCAAGTATTTTAAAGGGTTTAAGCGCCCAAAGGCCCTCAGAGATCTCCTTATCCGTGATCGGAGTGTTCAAAATGAGATTAGCTTCTACATTAAGACGTGTATTTTAAGCAGGGGGGTCCCATTCAGCTAGAAAGGAACTGGTTTGACCTAAGGTGAAAAGATCTGAGAAACCTTGCCTGATAAACTCCATAATCTCTATTTCCTCATTCAGCTAATTGCCCATTCTATCCTTCATACAGAGAATTCTATTACGCTTCTGGCGCATAAAAGTTGAAGTATGGTAAAAAGAAGTATTTCTATCTCCCTCCACCAACCAAAGAATTCGAGCCTTCATAGCCAGAATTCCTCTTTAATTTTGGCCACCTCAGCATATTCTAATCTCAGCTTACTTTCTAAATCGACCAGGAAATCATTGGGTCTTAGAGACATATTTTCTTAAATCCCTTTAAGTCTGGCTATGATCCTTCTCTTCCTATGAAATAGGTTGCCAAAATGATTTTTGTTCTAGCTGCTTGCCTTGGAAGAGAAATTTGACAAAGCCTACTGCAGAGAGGGTGTATTATTCCATGCTTCCCTTACCACCCTTGGAAAGCTAGGATTCAAAAGCCACATGAGTTGGAACCGAAAAGGCTTGGGGAATTGAAGACCCCCACATTTCTCATAACATAGTTTGATAAGGTAATGATCTAAGTGAGTTTTTTCCAGGTAAAGAATGACTACTTCATAAAATAGGGAATTTCATTTAATGTTCACAAAAACTCTGTCTATTCTCTCTTGGACCAATTACGAAAGAGGGCGATGGTTGGACCAGGTACAGCGTGGCCTCGAAAAACCAATGTCGATCATTCTACAATTGTTCAAGCAATCCTGGAAGCGAAGAGCTTTACTTATGTTGACCAAACACCCACCAAACTTATCTTCCCCCATAAGCACTTCATTAAAGTCTCCTGCTATTACCCAGTGCATAGAATGAAGGTTAGCCACAGCCTCTAGATTTTCCCAAAGCAGTCATCTCTCAACATACCTCAGGCTAGCATAAATGGCTGAAAGAAGCCAAGGAGGTTTCGTTGTTGACGTGACAATCGAATGAACTTCTTGCTCAGTGGAAGCTAACTTAGCAATTTCAACTTGGTCAGAGTCCTAAAAAACCCAAAATCCTTTAAACAGGCCAATAGAGTTCACAAAGATTGCCCCATCAAGGTTTATTTTATCTGAGATCCTCTTAGCTCTCTCTCTACTAACTTTGGTCTCACCAATGACCATAATAGCAGGGGTTTAGGGCCCCTCGACAATTCCAAATTAGTGTATTCATTATTAAAATACAAAGGGAGGAAGACTTTGTACAACTAGCAAGGTGGCAAAGCAACATCACCTCATTGGTCAACTTGCGTGCCTGCCTCAGCTGATTCCATTGCATCCTTTAGGCAAGTCCCATTACTCTCCATCAATTGATCTCGGTCCTCCAGGGTACATTCCTCTCCTTCCTCATCTGGCTTCCCCATTTTCTTAGCTTGGAGGGATGGATCAATTCTCTTAAGCAACCCTTTGGGAATTTCAAGAGTTTCTGTCTCCATACTACAACTAGTATTGCCTAATCTGGAGGAGTGGCAATTGGAAATTTTTGACAGGGGCCGCTGCTCTTGGGTTTGACAGAGTTGGTGTGCTTCTCATTCTTGTCACTGTTCCTGTCAATGGTGGGAGCTCTTCTCATCTCTATCTTTCTCATAGATGTTATTGCTTCCTGGTCACCATCGAAAGATTTGGTTGCTGGACCTGCCGGTAAAGGTTTCTCCAAAAGTGATCCTCTAGCTTTAAATCCTTCAAAGATCATCTCTAGTTTCAAATCACTTAAAGGTTTCATCGCAAAGCTTTGGATTGTGTTGACCTCAAGCGGCTTAGGATTAATTGTTTTCCACTTAGGGGGAGGGTTTTGGCGTGTAGTTTTCTACTCGGACTGCCCTTTCTGGGTGTTAAAGCTCTCTGACTCCTTCCTATATTTTTACTCTTAGGGGCACGGCCACTTGTTTTGGGCTAATCAATATTATGGCTTGAGATCTTCTTTAAATTCGATACATCATGCATTTGGACAACTATAAGAGATTGGTGATTTTTTACTACATCTAAGCCTGCTATAGGGAATCCCATTGATGGGCTCAATACATTGATGGGCTTGGCCAAGCTATGGTCAACGTAGCCAGATTGGGCTAGATTATCAACGTCTTCCCCCCCCCCCTCCTTTTTTTTCGAAAGCTAGTAAATGCACCTGTGTTGTGTTCTGATTGGAAAAAATTGTACAAAAGTGGTCCATTAAAAAGCTTTTATGTACATGGTATGGTATGAGTATGATATGATCAAACCAATAGTAATAATATACATAATAAAAAATGTAACGCCAACTACGATACGGATCATTTATGGGTCACTGGCAATGTCAGCTATGTCATTCCCCACATTGTCAAATCATAAAGGATCAATATTCATCTTTCAGATTGAGATTCCATGCAATGTCTAGGGTATTGCATGGGGTGCAATAGTTCTAATCTCAACCCTTGATATAATTTAATGGCTAGGATGAAAGGACACGTCAGCAATCCTTGTCACATTATTTTTCTCTTCTTTCTTTTTTTCCCTTTCTTCTTCTCTTCAGATTTACCAAATTCAAAAAATATCTCTCTCTTCAACCAGAAAAATTTGTGAGTGAATCCTTTTTCTCTTTGTTCCCGAATCTCCATGGTTGCAGCCAGCAACCACCGAGTCCACCACACCAGCACCTTCGGTGCTATTTGGTCTAGCGTTTTCCTTTTTTAAGCTCAAGCCCGGTCTAGCTTCTGCTTGCATCTACGCCACCACTGCTGGCAGCGCTTCTCATTGGCATCACCGCGAGTCACCACCACTCGTGGTTGCCGATTTCCCTCTCTCTTTCCTTCAAGTGTCTTTTCTATCTTATTTTTCTTTTTGTTTCTCATTTTGTTTGCCTTTTAGCATCCACTGACTTTCCATCTATTTTGCACAAAAAAGGCTATTTTTTTCTATTTTACACACCCATTTCTACAAAACACCCACATCAATTTATCTATTCTACACATTTATTCAATAAAATATTCATTCTTTTACAATTTTTTATTATTCTCTCCCTCACCGCCTCTCTCTCTCACAAACCCAATCCACCTCTCTCTCACTTTCTCATCAACCAAATAATAATTACAATCCTCCATTTCATAATAAAATAACCATAAAACATCTAAACAACATCCCAGATTTTCTCACAAACCAAACAACTCAGATTTAAGACAAATTAAACAAAATTTTCTCAAATCCTCCCACCTCCACCTCCACCACCACAAACCACCATGAATGACTGTGACGAATCTTAAGATTTTAGCTTTGATTCAACGATCTCTTCATCTTGATTCCTAGCACCACCAAATCAGAGAAGACGATGTGATAGGAAAGAAATAAAGGAATCTAAAATTCACAAACCTAGAGAGAGAGAGGATTGGAGTTGTCAAGACCCATCATCACCCACCCCGATCGGCAAACTGACCCATTCAAGACCCATTAAAGTTGTTGAGACCCAAAACTCCATCACCTCGTTGCTTTAGGGCCATGGAGACATGGGTTACAACGAAGCCAACGGCGCTGGTGATGAGGACGGCGAGGGTTGGAGCCAGACGAAGAAGAGAGAAGGAAAAAGAAGCAGAGACAAAAGAGATAAAAAAAATGAGAAAAACGGTTGGCAACCAGAGACAAGAGAAAAAAAATTAATAAAATAATAAATGCAAGTACTATAATAACCGTGCATATATGCACAATTACTGTAGCAATTGTGCGTTTATGCACATTGTTACACCTACTGATGTGGGTGTTTTTTGATCAAAATGTGTAAAATGAAGGATTTTTTGCATTTTGCAAGACTTTGCATTCACTGATATGGATGCTCTAAACATGACAAAAAACTTGATTTTGCTTGGGTTTAAAAAATGGCTATGGAAGAATATATTGTGATTGAATGGAAAATTGCATGCTTGTAGTTGTGTGTATAGGTCTCTTGGCTTTGGCATTAAGGAAATTTTGATATCGAATTTATAAATTTTATTTTTCTTTCCCTGATTTCGTTACCAAAGATTCATTCCTTTCTTTCATTTATGTTTTCTAACACTGAATATTATCACTTTAGTTTCTTCCATTGAAATACTGCTACGCTTCTTAACTTAATAATATTTCTTAGTTTGTTGCTATTGTGGTTTGGGTTTCACATTAGTTCATTTTCTTATTTTAATATTGATTTTGGAAATACACATAAGATGTTTGTGAAAATTTCTATTCAAAACTTTTGAAGTGAGGTTAATTTATTTTATATGCATACTATGCAGTCTTGAGGGCAATTCATCAAATTGAGAAATGCACGAAGATATTCTCCAATTGGGCTAATTCCCTTCACTTCCTACTCACGGAAGAGAAGGATGTAGCTGAGGTGAGGAATAAAGGGCAGGAAGACGGTCAAGTGCTTGCATTTTCTATTTCAATTGGCCATTCCTATTCCAATTTTAGTTGTGGGGAATGCAAGAATTAGTTGATGGATTTTTCAACAATAATGAGGATAGATAGACAAGTTTTTGTATTTATCACCATATATCTTGTGTAAAAGGGGGAAAAAATTATGTAATGGACTTGTCCCAGCCATTGTGCTGTGCCTTTTGTTGTTACTATGTAATTGAATCACTGAGCAAGTTGCATCTTCATGTTACAACTAATTTTGTGTTGATGAATGGATGTATACAATTTTGTTTTTGTTGTTAGCTTTCTTTGTGTATGAATATACATGGACCAAGTACTAAAATCTTCAATAACTTAAGATCACAAATTACATTCAAGTGTTCACACTTAACATGGATTTTATTTTTTTGCAAACAAGGATTACATATCAAAGGTCTTCCAATGAATACTTGGCCTCAAGAGAATAGCCAAGAAAGGACGGAATTTAATTAAAAAATGAAAATTTTTTGTTAAAATGTACTCTTTGAGCGCAAGGCTGTAATAACAAGAATATTAATGAATATACACTTTATTGATAAGAAACAACTTTTCCCACCATCAAACATAAAATTCTCACAAAAACTTTGTATGTACAAGTTTATATGCACATAGGCAGAGTGAACCTTTTAAATTTTGAAAGAAGCCTAGCCATAACCTACTTTGGCTATTAAGTTCCAATCTATAAATACAATTAAAAAAAAAAAACTTATATAACAAATCTGTGAATTACAATTTCCTCCCCCTCCAGAGGTTTTGCCAACATTGAAATTTCAAGTTCTTAAATAGGTCTGCAATTATTCTCTTGACAAAACCCTTTTTCCTCCACCTGTGTAGTCAAAATGAAAATTCAAGTTCATATAAGTACAAGTAAAAGACATACAAACAAGCATGAACATATACAAGGATCTGGGAAACAAAAATCAGAATGTGGCCAACAAACTCTTTTTTTTTTTTTGATAGGTAAGTAAAATTGTGGCCAGCTTTATTTTTAACAATTGGATGATCCTTTCACACAAAAGGAAGTTTTTGATTCCTAAGCTCTGCAATCATGAAAGTCTAAAGTACAAAGCATTCATTCTTTTCTCTAATTCTTTTTCCCCTATACATCATAAAGATGAAACATAGATAACCCAAAAAATTATTAAGAAAATAAAGGAAATAGGAACAAGATAGATGCATTAGTCAAACGCTTTTGTTGCCCACATTGCCTCACAATACAGAAAAAATAGACAAAACCTCAAATACAAGGAAAGATAACACAAATAATTTTTATGAGCTAATGAATCAATGAGAGATGGAAGAGTGTCTAATATTTGACCATGGATAAGGTGCTTCTCATAAACAATGCTATATTTACCTTTTCTCAACAACTAAAGGAAACCCAGACTAGATGCAAGAATGAAAAGACAAAATATTTGAGCAAGTGAACATTTCCAAAAAAATATTAATTACTAACAGGGAAAAATCCAAAGAGAAAAACCAATAGAAGATGATAGAACCATGTAACAGAAAACAAACAAGTATGCACATAGCCAACATATATATGAAAATCTAATAAAACTGAAGTTACATTATTGGAAGAGTAACTCTCATCCCTTCTACCTATAAATCAGTGAGTTTGTAATAAAGCACCTATTTTAATAATTTCAAAATGAATCCAAACAGAGGAGGAAAAAAAACATATACCAAAACAACAATACATCAACAAAAAATCGATACCTATTTTCCTAATCAGTGAGTTTTAACATCACTTCAAAGTTTCAAAAAGATATTTTCACAAAACATCTTTTGTGCATTTCCAAAATCAAACGTTAAAATAAAATAAGACAATGATGTTCTGCCAAACATAAACAATGAACATCAATGGTGGTATGCCAGTGAGAAGCGCTGGTAGCGGCGGTGGAGTCGGTGCAAACACAAGACTTGAGAGAACAAGAAAAGAGAGAGAAGCCTTAAGAGTAGAGAAAGCCAAACCAAATAGCATCGACTGAATGTGTCGTGGACTCGGTGGTTACTGGTTGCAACCATGGAGATTCGGCGATAAAGAGAAAAAGGATTCAGCCACAATTTTTTTTGGTTGAAGAGAGATATTTTTAAAATTTGGTAAATCTGAAGAGAAGAAGAAAGGGGAAAAAAAGAAGAGAAAAATAATGTGACAAGGATTGCTGACATGTCCTCATTCTAACCATTAGATTATATCAAGGGCTAAGATTAGAACTATCACACCTCGTGCAATACCCTAGGTATTGCACGGGATCTCAATCCTCATCTTTCATAGTTGGGAATCTACATCGAAACAATTCAAATTCCGTTGTTTAATTTCTTTGTGGGCTTGGTTAATGGGTATCTTGTGAAAATCAAAATTGTTAATATACCATTTTTAAAAAGTTTGATGTGGTCCAGTTAGGGCACAAATTAATTATTTATTTTTTGAAACATTTTATGCTAAATTGAAAAAATTGTCAAAAAAGTTGATAATTTTTCCATAAAAAATTTTCTAAAATAGTTTACTATTGTGTGTCCTTAGGGCACACATTAGTAAAATCCTATGAAAAATATAAAAATGTCCAGTTAATATATATTCTAAAAGTATATATTAATTATTTATTTTAAGAAAATTTTTATGAAAAATTGAAAAAGCTGTTAAAAATGTTAGTCATATTTTCACTTTCTCATTAATTTTTTTTTAAAATGGTTTACTAACATATGTTCTAAGGACATACATAAGTAAAACCCAATATAAAAAACCATCAAAAAAATTAATTACTTTTTTATTTTTCTATAAAAAAATTTCATAAACTAATGCTCTTAAGACATTTATTAACTTATTCATATATATATATATATATATATATATATATATATATATATATATTTGATAGTTATATTATAATAAACACAAAGGATTCGAATCTTAGATATTTTTATTGAAAACACTAAAAGTATGATATGAATTTAGTGACATTATATGTAAAGAAAAATAATGACCTTTCAAAAATATTGTTGATTAATCTTTAACATAAAATACTAACATAATATTTGATTTGTTAGTCAAATGTGCATAGGATTAATTGTTGTAATTGGATGTTCACGGATTAAATTAGCACTCACATTGTGAAGAGTTTTGTAACTTAACTAGTTGACACCCCTTGGTATTTTCAACGAAGACATTCATGATTCAAACCCCCCCCCCCCCAAATTGTAAATATCGAATCATCAATGAAATTTGAAAATTTAAGGGTGATATTTGTAAAAGCTCCTAATTATTTGGAGTTTTGAACTCGAGACCTCACATACTCCTAAGTTGAGTATTTTCTAATTCTTTATCCTACACATTAGGTAATTACAAAAAGATATCATTAAAGGTGATCCCGAGGTGCAGGTTCGGAGTTTTGAACTTAAGAACTCATATCTCAAAATCATTAAGGGGGTGTTTGGTTTAGCAATTTTCATAACTCATATCTCAGTTTTCATAGCTCATAACTCAAAAATGGTGGGACCCATAGCAAAAAGGTTGTTTGGGAAGTTCATAACTCTATTTCTATAACTCTGTTTCCATTACTCAATTCTTTGATTTTTGAGTTATGAGTTATGAAAACTGAAAACACATTTTGGATGTTTTCAGTTTCCATAACTCATAACTCAATGACAATATTGTAATTAAACACACATAGGGAACCCACAAACAGTACTCAGCCACATCTTTTGACCACCTTTTGACTTTTTTTTTTCCTTTCTTCTCCTGGGTTGACTGTTCGATTCTTTTTTTTTTCTTCTTTTTTCACTAGTTCGGTCTGTTCTGGGTTTCTTCTTCTTCTTCTTCTTATTATTTTTTCTTCTTTCACTGGTTCGGTCTATTCTGGATTTCTTCTTCTTTCATTGGTTCGGTCTTCATGTTTTGGGTTTTTTTTTTTTTTTTTTTTTTTTTTTCACTAGGTTCGGTGAGTTTGGGTACTGAAGAAAAAAAAAAAAAAAAGCTGCATCGAGTGACAGGCATAGGGCCCATAAATAGTGTGAAAAATATTGAGTATTGAGAAGTGAGTGATGGTGCCAAACAAACATGGTATTTTAGAGTGATGAGTGATGAGTGACGGAAATTGGGTGATAAAAAAAAAAAAATCAAACAAGGCCTAAATAACCCATTAGAGTTGTACTCAATGGAAACAAATTTGATGCAACTATTGGAAAAAAAAGGCTATTATTTGAATAATTGTTAAATGGAAACAAGTTGTTAGAAAATGTTTAGAGCGTTTGGAAATATTTTTAACAACAAAAAATGTTGTTTTAATAACCCAAGTGTTTTGTTAACACTAGTGGCCCAAAAGTGCTGTATATAATAAGCAAATTACCATAATAGTTTGTCATCTATAAAGGGCAACAGAATAAAAAGAGCTAAACCAAAAAGATATTCTACCATCTCAATTCCGAAGCTAGGGAGACAAGTTGGCTAAAAAGTCCATTAGCTCATTGACAAGCTGACGATTTGGATAGACTGTCTCCGTAGACTCAAAACTCAAACGTAGTTAATGAATTCATACTAATTTGTACATACCGGGCCAGGCTTGCTCTACAAAAGGCAAGGCCCAAACAAAAATTCCTCATCGGATCCAAACCCGACTCAATCCGTACCCTCCACCGCCAACCCTTCTCTTTGTGCCCTCACTTCTTCACCTCTCCCAAATCCAAATCCAAATCCAAATCCCAATTCAATATTCCAATCTTCTTCCCCTTCCAGCTCCAAGGCTTAAACTTAAAAGTTAAAACCCTAAAAACCCTTCAACACAGACAAACCAAATCTAACCCTAGGAATCAGAAGCAACATAGTCATGTCGAAGCGAAAGTTCGGGTTCGAAGGGTTCGGCATAAACCGGCAACCCACTTTCAATTTCGAAACCTCCCAACAACCTCAGCGACTCTACGTCCCTCCTTCCTCTCGTTTCCACCACGACAACTACGAAGACACCGACCTCGACAACATCGATTACGACGAAAACAACAACAACAACAAGGAAAACCAAACCAACACCGACGACGATGACGACGACGACGACGGCAACAACAACAATGATCGAAACGAAGGCGACGAAATTGACCCTCTGGACGCGTTCATGGAGAGCATACAGGAAGAGGTGAGGTCAGCGCCGCCTCCGAAGCCGAAAGATAAGGCGGAGAGGTACAAGGACGACGAGGAGGATGATCCAATGGAGACTTTCCTCAGGGCTAAGAAGGATTTAGGGTTAACTCTCGCCTCCGAGGCTCTTCACGCCGGGTACAACTCCGACGAGGAGGTTTATGCCGCTGCTAAGGCCATCGATGCCGGTATGGTTGAGTATGACTCTGATGACAACCCTATTGTGCTAGACAAGAAGAAGATCGAGCCGATTCTGCCTCTTGATCACAGCGAGATCGACTACGAGCCATTTACTAAGGATTTCTATGAGGAGAAGGAGTCCATTTCGGGTAAATGAAAAGCTCAACACTCACTGTTTTTGGTTTACGAGGGATTTTTTTTTTTCTTTCCTGATTTGAAAGGCTGAGTAGTGGAATTAGAATTGAATGGCAGGGATAAGTTTGAGAAATGTAATTGAATTTGGTATGTATTTCCTAAAACTTTAACACTGACTGAATTTGGTTTCATGTCCAAGCTCTATGTGCTGTTAGTGTAGGCAAAAATTTGGTTTTTTCTGAGTTATGTGGATAATTGACATGAATGAAAGGCTAAATAAGTTGAAATAGGGACATTTAGAGTTGGAACATAGAATTTTATAGCAGATAGCATCGAACTTCAGAGATAAATTTGAGAAATGCAATTCTACTCAATTGAACGAATTTGTCATATTTGTACTATAGAAATAAAATTGTAGGTGAATTTAACTCTCTTTTTTTAAAATAATTTTATTGAGAAGAAGAAGAGGAGGAAAAGCACTATAGTTTGGTAATTTTGTTTTGGTTTTTTAGGTATGAGTGAGCAGGATGTTGCAGAATACAGGAAGAGCTTGGCTATTCGTGTATCGGGTTTTGATGTCCCAAGGCCAATTAAGGCATTTGAAGACTCTGGTTTTTCTGTGCAACTCATGAATGCTATAAAGAAACAAGGGTATGAGAAGCCTACATCAATACAGTGCCAAGCTTTACCAATCGTGCTTTCTGGGAGAGATGTTATTGGTATAGCAAAGACGGGTTCTGGTAAAACTGCTGCTTTTGTGCTTCCCATGATTGTTCATATTATGGATCAGCCTGAAATTGGGAAAGAAGAAGGTCCCATAGGAGTGATATGTGCACCTACTAGAGAATTAGCACACCAAATATTCTTAGAGGCCAAGAAATTTTCAAAATCACATGGGATACGTGTCTCTGCTGTCTACGGTGGTATGTCAAAACTTGAACAGTTCAAAGAACTTAAGGCTGGCTGTGAGATAGTGGTTGCTACACCTGGGAGATTGATAGACATGATAAAGATGAAGGCACTGACAATGTTAAGAGCAACTTACTTGGTTCTTGATGAGGCTGATCGGATGTTTGACCTTGGATTTGAGCCTCAAATTAGGTCCATTGTTGGTCAGATTAGGCCAGATCGCCAGACCCTATTATTTTCTGCAACAATGCCCCGTAAAGTTGAGAAGTTAGCTAGGGAAATTCTCACTGATCCTGTAAGAGTTACAGTGGGAGAGGTGGGAATGGCCAATGAGGATATTACTCAGGTAGTTCATGTTATTCCTTCTGATGCAGAGAAGTTGCCTTGGCTTCTTGAACAGCTACCTGGAATGATTGATAATGGAGACGTTTTAGTGTTTGCTTCAAAAAAAACCACAGTGGATGAAATTGAATCACAATTGGTTCAGAAAGCTTTTAAAGTAGCAGCTCTTCATGGTGACAAGGACCAGGCTTCTCGTATGGAAATTTTACAAAAATTTAAATCTGGCGTCTACCATGTTCTTATTGCAACTGATGTTGCGGCTCGTGGTCTTGACATAAAGTCAATTAAATCAGTGGTGAACTTTGATATTGCTAGAGACATGGACATGCATGTCCATCGTATTGGTAGAACAGGTCGTGCTGGTGACAAAGATGGCACTGCATACACCCTAATTACTCAGAAAGAGGCACGGTTCGCTGGTGAATTGGTTAATAGTTTAATTGCTGCTGGTCAGAATGTGTCCATGGAACTGATGGATCTTGCTATGAAGGTAACTCTTCTGTTTATTGATGTTTTATGTTTTAAGAACTGGTATTATCATTTTTAGCTGTGACTACACTTTTCTAAATCATGCTACTACTCTCTCTTTCTTACTCTTCCACATGACCAAATTACCGCCTTTCATCTTTCCGATATTATCAAATAGGTGACAGCACCACGATGGTGCTATATTCCAAACATGACTAATACAAACCAATCTATTTCTGTTTATAATCAAATCATGGTTATTGTTTTGGATGGCAGTATCTCATCTCATGCTTGGAACGTTTTCAAATTCTGTCATTGTTCTGTTTGATACCTTTAAATTTGGCACAAGTTTTTAGGTCAGACTTATGTGTTTTGTATGACTAAATGACATTTACTTTGCAAATCATTAGGATGGGAGATTCAGGTCCAAACGCGATGCAAGAAAAGGAGGTATGTTATTTTTGGGTGCATTATAGTACTCACTAAAACAAAAGGTTTTCTATCTTGCTGTAACATGTGCCCATGTGATTATTCTAATGCCTATGGGCTTTACCTAAAATGTTATGAAACTAGATTTTGTCTTCCAATCAGCATTGTGATTGGTTGAAGAAACAAAGATGGTTAAATATATGTTAGATCCTATTGCTGCCATGTGCTTAATATTTTTTTGCAAGATAAGGAGCTTGGTATTGCTGGATTATAAAAGAGCCCTTAAGATTTTTTTTTTTTTGCTAGCTTTCTACTTGATGTGTAATGTCTATGCAAAATGTGCAGGAGGGAAGAAGGGCAAAGGGAGGGGTGGTGGTGGTGGTGGTGGTGGTGGTGGTAGTGGTCGAGGTGTTCGTGGGGTTGATTTTGGTTTGGGCATTGGATATAATCCAGAATCCAATAATACTTTGCCAAGCTCTGTTCCCAGTCGATCTGCTGCTGTTAATTCACTCAGAACTGGAGCGATGGCACAGTTTAAGAGTAAATTTGTTGCTGCTTCATCAAACTCTCAGAATCAGGGTTTGAGTAACAGTTCAAGCGCGTATGCCAACAAGAGAACAGCACTACCAGGCTTTGTGTCTGGTGGTTCAATTGGTGGAGATGTATATAGAACACAGACAACCATTTCATTCTGTCCTGCTATGTCAGGTGTTAACTCCACCAGTCAAATCTCCACAGAGAATGCAACTCAAAAGAACCCAGAAAGGTTACTTTTCTAAGCTAGACTTTCATCATTTTATCTAGTGGTATCGTATTCATCTAAAATAAATTTTAGAATGTTATTGTTGTTTATGTTCTTTCGTTGCTTCTTTTGCAGTTCAAGAGATAAACCTAGAGAAAGGCGGAGGCCCTCTGGTTGGGACCGGTAATTTGTACAATTCAGTGAATCTCACATGACTTGAGAACTTTTTTTTTTTTGTTTTTGGATAAGCATGAAATGATAGTCTGTATTGTTATTTATGATTGCAAGTTATATTTTGTGCGCTTATTTTAGTTCTTACTTCTGTATGATTCTAGCCATTAGTTCATGAGTAATTTGTGCACACCATATCAGTTCAATATAAAACATTCTTTGTTTGCTACTTCAGCCATGTTTGGTATGAGGGAAATAAATTAAGGGGAAATTTACAGCTCTATTTGGTTTTGTGCACAAATAGGTAGGAAAGAAATTTTGTAATATTTCTAAAAAGTTGATAGGTCCTATCTTTTTGCGTAGGGTTTTGACAAAATAAATTAAATAATACAATTTTGGATACTATTTGACTGTGTAGTGTGTACCACTCCTGCAATCTCATTGTCAATTTTGGGCTAAATAAATTTTTTAATTAAAAAAAAAAAAAGCAATTTCCTTATGAAATCTGCAATCTTAGGCTGCGTTTGTTTTAGTGGTAAACTGAAATCAGAAAACATTTTACACTTGGGTCTATGTTTGGCGCCACTTGAAAACAAAGTCAAACTTAAAATAGAATTCAATTTGACGGTAAATATCCTTGCCAACTTGTAAAATCATTTCTGTTCCCATTTTACCTTTAAATGCTTTCTGGAATTACTCACTCCTCACACACTCCTCTAACACACGCACTAACCTCATTTCATCTCCAACCCATGCACCAACCTCAACTCCACCCACAGTCCGACGCCAAGCTCCAGTCACCCAACCAAGCCAAGGCAAGCCCAGATCGTGTCGCCCCCACTACCGCCCCCATCGCCCAGATCGCGTCACCCCACGAACTTCCTCTTTTTTCTCTCTTCTTCCTCAACTCTTCTTCTCCCTCTTGCTCAACGTCGCCGATCTGGCCACCACCAACCACCAGCCCACTCCACTCCACCCCCCAACCCACTTGATTTGGCCGTCGCCGTCCTCCATACACTCCGATCTCTCTCTTTCCCTCAATCTCTCACTTTTTCTTGCTCCTTCTCCCCCAGATATATCATGTATATGTTTTGAATATGTTTTTATTTTGATTTTTGATTGTGTTAAGTGTATATTTTGAAATTTTTTAATATAAAATTTGTTTGGAAGTTGAGAAAATGTGAAAATTTTGTAAAAAAATAGCATTTTCGGAATGTTATCAAACACTGGAAATCGTTTTTCGGACTATTTTCCATTGTAGAACCAAACGCCTGGATTTTAATTTCCTTACGGGAATTCATTTTCCCCTGCATTCATTTTATACTTGAAATTCGATTTACATCGAACCAAACGTTGCCTTATTGTCAATTTCACTTAAGAAAAATAATATCATTGTAAAATTGGCAAAAAATTGTTATATTCAAATGGAATTGGCAAAAAACAATATCACTGTGAAATTGTTATATGAGGGATAACAACCAAAAAATTGTTAAATTAGGATAATTTTGCCAAACCAGCTGCTTCTGCATGTAGCAGTATGTGCAGACCATGTTGGTTGGGAAATGCGAATATCTGTTTTAGCTAATCTCGTGGTAATAACATCCTGGCCAGATTGTAGACATAGAGAAAGGAAATGACATCCTAATTTGATATGATTAGCAGTTTGAGATTCTTCAAGTGTTTTGTACTACACCCCAAAGTAAAACTACTAATGTCCATGGTGGTGTAAGTTGGAGAGTGTAACTCAGTTCGTATTTAGGCTTTTGGGCATTGTGGTACATCCATGGCTCTGGTGACCTCTCTTCGTTGAGTGGCATTTGGGCATATCTCCAAGCAAGGCTCCTTGAGGGCGATATCATCTTCAGCCAATGGAGGAAGAATCCCAAATTTAAACTGCCATGTTGGACCCACAAAAGAACGAGTAAGTCAGGGAAGTCGTACATTTGCAGAAAGATGACAGTTTGGGTGACAATCTTTATCTAGCTTCTTGATATTCAGCTAGATTACAAGTGAGAACTGGGAATTTGGAGTCAACAAGGATTTAAAAGCAAACTTGGCCCCAATTCTCCTTGGAAAATGGATTGATTGCATAGCCAAACTGGAATATAAACAAAAGAGCAACAGGAAAAGAATTTGGTACTTTTTGTCTTTAAATAAGGGTATAAGATGTTTAGAATTACCTGATTAAGGGCATAAAATGTTTAAATAGTAAACTAATCAATCCAGCCTACACACAGTACTCTCTTTTATGATAAGGGGCATAACGCATAAGATGTTTGAATGGTAAACAAATAAAGCTAGGATTACCTGACAGCTATAATCACTAAAGTTTGGCTCCATTTGTAAAGGAATTCCCATGTAATCCTTGAAGAAATTCTAGAGCAACAAAAACAATTTGAGATTAGAAACGACCAAACCTGATAGATGCAGTCAAAGTGCACAAGAATATTCTTGTTATAAAACTCAACTCATATGGTTACCCAAGCTTTTTTTTTTGGGGGGGGGGGGGGGGGGGGGTTGTGGTTGGGGAGTAAGAGAGAAGATGCTATAGAAATAATTTGAAAATGGCTCACCTGTGTTGGAAGCTTACAAGTATTGATACAAATCCCAACACATTTACTTTCCTCTAAATACTTGCATTTGTCTACAAACACCTACATGAATGACAAACTCACCTTTAGGAGGATTAGTATACTAGTTGTTCATGAATATATCGCCAATTAAGTATGAGTTAGAATGAATAGGAAGGTCAAGGCATCACCCCACTTCTGCAGGAGGTCCCGTTGGGTAGATCAACAGAATTAACGGTGCATGTGCCCATGAGCCATTGACAAGTGAGTGCAGTCACCCTTGCTTTAAAGAACAAAGAAACACTTGACTTGAGGCTTTTCTATACTTTTGACCTCATGTAGTTGTTTAATTAAGAACAAAGGGAATGTAAATAAGCTCTCAAAGACAAATACCCATAAGGATTGTAACTCACCCACCATCATTGCAGCTACTTTTCCTCCTCCTATAGGTGTTATGAGTATTCGATAAAGCTCCAACAGAAATGGAGGAAACAATGACACTAATATTCGTACCTGGCATATACAAAAGGCACATGCAATGAATTGATTACATTTTATCCTCTACTTGCACATTATAACACTAACCTTAATGCACTTACACCTACATATATCTACTAACAGACACATATATACATCAATTTATTTAGTTGAAGTTTTATAGCAACGGTACATTCGCACAATTTTTAGTGCTTACAATAATAAGCTAATTCATGCAATTACAGATATTATATGAATGTTATTGACTATATGCAATGTTACACTTATCATTCATGGAATTGATAGACTCACTTTTCTCTTTATGATGGGAAATGCTTGATGTAATTCAGTGGCTAGAGTATTACTTTCATATGCTGGGAGTCATTAATTCAAGTCAAATAGTGGGTAGAACTTATTAGATAACACAAATTCTCAATTCATTGTTGCACAACAAAAATAGAACTATAATAATTTGTAAGCAATGAGAATTACTGTTGCTTCTCTGGTATCAGAATTGGTTCTGCCCTTCATCATAAGTCGATTTGCGACTTCAATTAGTCCATCATACCCTGGCTTCTCTGAATCCCATCCAACCTCCTGGTTTTTAACCACTTAAAAACTATAATATAGTAAAGAACACAACTAAAAGCACATCCAACCCCATGTTCAGTTGCTAATAATAAAAAATTTTGAGAGTGATAAATTTCTAAGAGTTTAGCTCATAGCTCATAAGAATTAAAATTTCTGAGAGCTAATTTCTAAGTTCTTTGGATATTTAAAATTTGAGTTTATATCATATTATAGAAAACAATATCTTTAAAAAGATAAATTTCAATTGTTTAAGATAATCCTTTACGGGTCTATTTGGGATTCGCTTATTTTGCAAAAACTGAAATATTTTTGTTGAAAGTACTTTAGATAAAGGTAAAAGTTAGCTAAAATAGTACAATGAGAACCATAAATAATATCAAAAAGTACAGTAAGACCCGTGAATAATAGCAAAAATAATTTGAATAGTAAAATAAACTAGCTTTTTAATTTAGAGTTAAACGCACGCTACATATTCTTTTGCTAACTTGAGAATCAAGATTAAATTGAAGTTTGGTTAGTAATTCTCACATACATAAAAGATATGTGAATTGACATTTCCTACCGAAAAGGGGGAGTCAGGATTCTTGTGTTTCATAGGAATTTAGATATTCATTGATATTCATGAATATTAAATTTCTCAAACCAACAAACAACCTTTTCATGAATTGTCCAGAATTAAGTCATTAACAAATCCTAAGTCCTAACCCAAATCCCTGCATAAACAGCAGACACTAACAACATATTAAATTTAAAATCATAGGATTTTTTTTTTTTTTATTTAAATTTTTTGGAATAATGTTGGTTTGGAATTGAGCATGTAGAAATAGAATAGAAGAAAATAAATAACGAGTATATGCAAATGGCATGGTTGAGAAAGATAAAGAAAATCCACCTGGACTAATTTATTACGGAACAAATTGAGAAACAAGTGGTCTAGTAATCCGGGCTTGTATTCTGGCTTTGAACTTGAAGCAGCATCTTCGACTTTAACCTGAAAATTGGTGTAGATAGTCATGTAGAACCTATATTGTAGGAGTTGTACAGAGAGAGAGAGAGAGAGAGAGAGAGAGAGAGTAGATTGAGAGAAACTCACTGGTTTGGATTGGAGAGAAGAGCATAAGACGCGAAAGATACGGGGTTGGGGAAGAGGTTTTGGTTGATAGAAGAAGAGAGGGTATGATGGGTTTGGGAAAATGGAGATGGGACGAAGAGGCAGAGGCAAAGCCAGTGGCTTCATTTCACTCTGCTGTCTTTTTGCTATTACTCTGACTCAGCCTCCAAAATGAGACATGATAGATGGATAATGAAGAATTCTATCAAACATAATTTTGGGTTCCTTTGTTTTTTTGGGATGGTACTCAGGTTCATTGATGACAAAGGATCTGGACCTCTAAGGATAGACGATTGATTGTTAGTTAGACCGGGTCGGTTCTCTATAGTTTATTGGGGTCATTATATGAATTGGTTTGTGTGTAAGTCACATAGAGCTCTTCAAGGTAAAAATGCGATTTCCTCCTAAGCAATAAAATGTCGTTGTAAGTGTTTTAATGTCTTAAAATGATCTTTTACCCTTACAAATTAATAAAAGAATTATTCATAATATTCACAACGAGAAGGAGATAAAATAGAATATTTAAGACTTATCTTTTAGTGTGTGAACATTTAAAAGAGTTCTTTCACTTGGTTTCTCCATGATGATTCCTTGGGTACGATGTTGCAGTGGTTCCTCCACCAACGATTCCCAAGATATGAGAAAGATGTTGCAGTGGTTCCTCCACTAGCGGTTCCCAGGACATGGGAAAGATGTTGTGTTCTTTCTTTCTCCCCTTTCCCTAACTGAACTCTTAGAATTCTTAGAATTATTAGTTTGAATATCTGGAACTCTCCCCTTTTTCTTCGAAACTAACCCCTCTGTTTTACTTTGGTGTTCTTTTTATAATGGACATAGTCTAGTACCCCAAGTGAGGACGTCCTTGCTCTGCTGGGTAAAATCATGTCCTCTAACAGGAACCTGAAAGAGTGCATTGGGTAGAGGTTTAGCTTAATTTGGCAATTATAACTCAAAATGAGTATTTAGCTTTAGCTACAAATGGAAGATGCCTTCTTGGAAAGTCAAAAGAGTAGGTGGGATATTCAATACAATAGGTAACAACTTTGATTGAAAATGACAATTGAGAGGAAATTATGGAGAGATGTCATGCACATGGAGGAACCGAGATTTCCATTAGTTCATGCATTCCAAGAAAATACATTAACCAAGGGAAAACTTTAGGATCTTGCTTTCACCATAAATTACTCCCCTACTAACCAAACCACTTCTTCTTTACTACCAACTTAGGATCCCATGGGCTTGGACCATGGGTTACAAAGATGATACTTGGATTTGTTGGATTTTTAATGACTTTGCTGGGAATCTAAACATACATCTTGGCTTTCCCATGTGTCAGTCAAGGTCCTCTTCTCAAGGGTTTAAAAGGACACATCAAGGTCCTAGGGCCTTGTTGTTGACTCTTCCTGGTTTGGCATTTTTCTAGAAATGACATAAATTCCTCCTTGCAATGGGTGAGATTGAAAAGCCTTTGACCATCCTCCCTTTTGCTGCATGTCCTCTACGTTGACCGAGATCTCTCGGTTCCTACGTTAGGTATTAAACTCGAGGATACCACTCGTTCCTTTCACTTCTCTCTACTTCTTGATTTTGATAAGACATCTAATGAATCTTTCATTCTTTCAAGGATACCTGTGAGTGGTTTGTTCTATCTTCTGGGTTGCTCACATCATTTTCAAGATCTTCTAAGTCGTCCACGTCCTTCTTAGGATCTCCTAGGCTTTCCCTCAAAAGATTTGCTTCCTAGAGGATAGGGATCCTGCTCATGGCCCAAGTTTGGGTCCTCTTCTTTTTTTACTTTTTTCTTTCTTTTTCCTTCTTTTGGGCCTTTGGGCCTTCATGGTCCTTCTTAACTTTACGAGTTGGGCGTTCTTTTGTCAAGGCCCATGGTCTTGCTTTGCTTTTCATGGAATGGGCTTTCTTGTCAAATTTTGGTCCTCAACAATAATCTATGTAAGAATCTCCCATCTTAGGCTTCATTTGGGAGTTCATAAGGGAATGGAATTAAATGATTATAAATGAATGGAATGGAATGTATTTAAGTAAGGGAAAGGAATGGAAAAGAATGGAATTGAATTAAGTAACATTGATTGGATGTTTTAAAAGAAAGTAATGGAATGTAAATAATCTTATTTGGGAGTAACATAGAGGGAATGGAATGAAATTATTTTATGACAATATTACTATTAAACCCTATTTTAAAATAAAAGGTTGAATATATAGGGGTATTTTTGGAGTTTTAGTAAACAATTCATTAAATCTAATTTCATTTCCTCCAATTCCTCCAAATTTCGGAGGAATAAAAATTTGAGGTTTTAAGGGAATAGAGAAGAATGAGTGTTCCCTCCTACCCATTCTATTCCCTCCTACTTAAACTCCCAAACAAGGGAATGGAAGAATATTCTAAAATTATTATTTTCATTCATTCACATTCCATTTCATTCCCTCCTCCCAAACGAAGGCAAGTGCTTTTTTTTTTTTTTTGGGAAGAAACCTTGGAGAGATCAAGCCAGACTATTGGGCCACAAATTTCTCGGATTTTTTTTGGGTGCAAAATAACACCATTTTGCTAACAATTTCATTAGTTAGCAATTTTTCTAAACTATTTAAGAAATTAGCATCTCAAGTTTCTTAGACTTGAGTTCCATGTGTTGGTAGAACTGATGTGGAAAATTATCCACGTGGAACTCAAGTTCCTCAAACAAAACCAAAAGAACAATTTCACAAACACCTTTTGCTCCTCACACTCATAGCTTTAGGTCTTACCTTCAATTTCTCACAAGTCTGTATAGCATCCTTCCAGGTCTCACTTTCAAATCCTTCCAGGTCTGTGTTTGCTTGACAAGTCCTCACATAAACATCTCACCAGTAAAACCAAACACAAACCCAACAAACGCACGGATCGGAACTTGCAAAACCAAACACAACAAATGCACCACCACCTCATCCTGATCATAAAATGCAAACCTAAACCCAATAAACTCATCTCGATTGGAACCTAAAAAGAGAGGGAGAAAATTCATAGGCTTTGATCTGGGGTTTTGACCAAGAAAGATAGGCAACAAGATTAAGAGAGAACCTCAGTGGTGAGCTTTGGTCTTGGAGGCCTGATTTGGGCTTGATCTACTAGAGAGAAGAAGAGAGGTTCATAGGCAAAGAACAGAAATTAATGAAGAGAGAGAAGAGAAGAAGAAATTTTCTATAAGGTTTTTGATTTTTTTTTTCTTTTGGTTTTGTTTTGTGAAACTCGAGTCTCTAATACTCGAGTTCCACGTGTATTTTTATTCCACGCCAGCTCTGGCACATGGAACTCGAGTTTCTAAGACTTGAGTTGCTACAACGAAATTGAGTCTAAGAGACTCGAGATGTTAGTTTCCTAAATATTTTGGAAACGATGCTAACCAACAAAATTGTTAGCATTTTGGTGTTAAATTGCAAAAAAAAAAAAATCCAAGTTTTTCGGTCAATGTATTGTATTATTTTTGAACACTAACATTATTTTTACTCATTTAATGGAATAGATTATACTGATTTTCATAGGTAAAAAAGGGGAAATATTAATTTCTATGAGAAAACATCTATGAGAAAACATCTATAATAAAACTAAAAAGAATAATATTATGTAAATTTATTTTAATAAAAAATGTATTTATAATATAATAATTTAACATGTTAAATAAGATATGAAAAACATGAATTTAATTGGTTAACTTTGTTTGAAAAATAAAAAATTTATCCTCAAATTTGATATGATTTTATCTTTTGTGTTAGACTCATTTCTCATTTTGTTAATAGGAGGTGAGTATGGCCATGTGCAAGTCACATGTAGTAGGATTAGATGAGAGTTTGTTAAGGCATTAGGTGCACAATATGCGAACATTTAATATGATGAGTTCATATACACACCTATTCTTATGTAAAATCATCCGCGTACGACTCGTTGCCTCTAGCCTCTTGAGGCTTCATTGGTGGTCCTCAAATCCTTTTTTCGTGGACTTTAGTGGATGACTTTTATTAATGATAGTGTTGATTCATTGATGTTTGGTCCCGTTGTAATGGATACGAAAACTATTTTAGTGACGGTTATTCACATGAGATAGTTACATCATTTGAGGTTAAGGTAGTGGACAATTAACCTAAATAAAATGATAGAGGTGGGATATTTTATAAATTGCTGCCCTCTTTGGATTTATTTATTTTTTAGCTTTTTTTTTTAATTATAAAATAATATTTATTTTTTGTAGGATTGGTGGTTGGGGTGATTCGTGGGTTTTGCGGATATGATGACTTGGGGGTGAGTTTTAGCATTGATGGTGGTTGATTGGGGGTGGTGGATTGGTGGTTGTGGTGGGTTTTTTAGGTTACATGATGGGCTTGTTATGGATTTCATTGGTGGATTAGTGGTGGGTTTGTTGATTATGATTTTTTCAAGTTATTTGGTTATGTGGTGGTTGATGGTGGCTGCTGATGGCTGGGTTTATAATGGCCAGTGGTGGTTAGGTTTATGGTGGTGACTGTGGTGGTTGGGCTTATGAAAATAGGTTTTTACACGCAAAAGCAAACATAGAAAATAATTTTTTGGAGATTTTTTCACAACACAAACAAAAAATTAAAAATATTTTCCTTGACGTAAAATATTTACACTTGAAAATATTTTACATATTACCAAACACGACCTAAATTTCTTTAGAATTCATTTCAGTCATTTAAGTTTGGTTTCGTTCATTTCAATTCTCTAAGTTTCAAATTTATTCAATTAAAGAATTTCCATCAAATTTTGTTCAAAATATTTGAAAAAAAAAATCTAGAAAATATTTTTGAATCATTAATTGAATTTATTTTAATTTAAAAAATTTGAAGAAAAATGTAAAAAAATTAGAAAATTAACAAGAAAAGTTGATGGAAAAATTTTAATTGAAAAAACTTAAAAGTTAGAGACTTAGAGAATTGAAATGAATTTTAGTGTAACAATAACATATAGAGTGATATTGTATTTTAACTTAAAAATAAAAATAGCAGTAATAAAGTTTTGGTGGGAAAAAGGCTAAACGGTGCGTTTCAGTAGGTAAGTAGAGGCCGAAACGGTGCCTCTGGTGTAATTACACTACACATACAAACCCTTTCAAAACCCAGTAACAAACTGAGACAGTGTGTGGAAAATGAATGGGAGGCGTGTGATATCGCTGGGAGCCGCATGGGTGATGAGGCATCTGTGCACGGCGGTGGAGGCGGCGGAGAAACAAAGAAAACCAGGGCAGCGACTGTATCGGAGGCTATCGGCTCTGGGAGCCAGCGGGGGGAGCGTGGCAGAGACGTTAAATGGTTACGTCCACGAGGGCAATTCCGTCCATAAAGCAACTCTCGAAAAGTGCGTTAAGGAGCTCCGCAAGTACGGCAGGTTTCAACATGCCCTCCAGGTACCCTTCCAAATTCAACTATTTTAAATTATAATCCACATTTTGTTATTTCTTGGAGAGAGAGAGAGAAATATATATGCGCTTTGTTTTTATGCCAAAAAAAAAAAAAAAAATTGTTATTCAATATGAGATTTTCGTGTTTTTCAATTTATTTATTTCATTTGTGAGACTTGAGCTGTGTTTTTATGCCAAAAATTCTCTCTTGCTAAAACTTTCCAACTAGATCCTTAAATCTCATTGCTTCTAGTTGATTCTTGTGGTTAGGAAAGTAGTTATAGAAAGTAGTAGTATTTTGTTTATTCGAATTCGAATTGAATTTGAAATGGCTTGATTCCGTACGAGCTTACACATCATTCTTATTGGCCCAACAGCTCTCAACTGGTCTGGCACCTCATTGGTATTTTAAATTGAGACTTCCAGAGTTCAAATCCGTCTTCCTTGTTGAAATTATCGAATGTTCAAAAAAAGACAGTTTTTTTTTTATTGGTTTTTCAAATTGATTTATATTCTTGGTGTTTAATGTCATCCAAGTCATGGGACTTTTTGTGTATCAGGATCCGCTCCGTTTATTTTTGAAACAAAGTGAGACCATTTCGTGGTGAAGATTTAGGTTTTTTTTTAAGAATCTAAATGATTATATGGTGCAATGTCATTTGAAATGCAGTTGGTGTTCCTTAATGGTGGAATAATATTTCAAATAATGTGGCAATATGAAGACCCTTTAGATTTGTGAAAAGATTCAATCTTTACCGTTGAATAGATTATCTCCATTTCAATTCTTGACCCCGTTTGGTCTTTGGTGATTGAATATCATATCGTTGCAATTTCGTTGAAGGGAACAATAACAATATGCCTTTATGATTGTTTCTTCTTATCATCATGTTACTTGTTATTTTGAATAATAATTTTGAGCAAAATGGTTTTTTGTTAGTTACATTCCTGTGTTGAGAGTAAATATCTTAATCGGTTTATTGATGAATGCAGATTATGGAATGGATGGAGTTGAGGAACATCAATTACTCACCCATGGACCATGCATTATGTTTAGATCTTATATCTAAAACTAAGGGGATTCCTGCAGCAGAGGATTATTTCAATGATCTTCCACCAATTGCAAAGAACCGATCAACTTATGGAGCTCTCTTCAACTGCTATTGCAAAGAATCTATGGAAGACAAGGCGTTAGCTCTCTTTAAGACGATGGATGAATTGAACTTTGTTTCCTCTGATTTGGTTTTTAACAATCTTATGTCTCTTTATATGAGAATGAACCAACCAGAGAGAGTGCCTCCCCTAGTAGAAGAAATGAAGCAGAGGAACATCCCACTGGGTACATTTACATATAATATATGGATGAATAGCTATGCATCTTTAAATGATATTGAGGGGGTCGAAAAGGTCCTGCATGAAGGTGGAAACAAACCCAATTGGACAACATATAGTAATTTGGCTGCGATCTATGTGAAGGCTGGCCTTTATGAGGAAGCTGAGTCAGCTCTTAAAAAGCTAGAAGCGATGAAACCCCTCAAACGTGAGGCATACTTTTTTCTAATTAGCTTGTATGCTGGTACTAATAATTTAGGTGAGGTTATTCGGGTATGGAATTCCCTAATGTCAATCTATCGGAAACCCAACAATATGAGCTATCTTGTTTTGCTTCAGGCTTTTCGCAAACTAAAAGATGTCAATAGCTTGACAAAATACTATAAAGAGTGGGAGTCTAGTTGCTCCAGTTATGATGTAAGGTTACCAAATGTTGCTATCAGTACTTACCTAAGTCAGGACATGTACAAAGAAGCTGCATTGATCTTTGATGATGCCAGAAAAAGGTGTAAAGGACCTTTCTTTTCAGCTCGGGAAATGTTCATGGTTTACTACTTGAAGACTAGTCAGGTGGATTTGGCTCTTGGTCATCTGGAATCAGCTGTTTCTGAAGTTGAGGCTGATGAATGGCGTCCAACCCCAGAAACAGCAACAGCATTTTTTAAGTATTTTGAGGGAGAGAAAGATGTTGATGGTGCTGAGGAGTTTTGCAGGGTTCTGAAGACTTTTAACTGTCTCACTTCCAATATCTACCATTTGTTGCTTAACACTTACATAGCTGCTGGCAAATTGGCTCCTGAGATGCATCAGCGGTTAAAGGAAGATCATATTGAAATAAACACCGACTTAAAAAAATTGCTTCAAACGGTTTGCCCTGATTAGATTTACTTTGTTGGGTAGGCCCTTGGATCAAATGTGGTGAGTTCTCCTTGTAGCTTATATTTGAAAATGTCAATTTGTTGTAAGTTGTGAGCAATCTGCATATGGAGATCTTCATTGGTTAATGTTAGTGAGCAATCCGCAACATTTGGATGCAGTGTCTGCACTTAGCATTCTGGCAGTGCCTCCAGTTTTTCCAGTTTTGGGAAATTTTGGGAGAAAAATTTTGATTTACTTTTGAGGACTGAGGAGCCCTTGAAAAAGTACCTGTAGCTAAAATATAAACAAACCGAGGTATAGAGTATCATTATCACATGCCAACATCCTAGATGCCAGCACCAATAAAACCCTTTGTGCAAATATGATCAGTTCCATACGCACTCCTATCTCAGATGTTTGAATCACAAAGCATGCGAATGGAAAAGAGTATCATTATCTTTTATTTCCTACATTTCCAACCAAATCAGATTCTTTTAACTTGAACAAATCGAGAACAATGCTAAGCCTTTCAGTGTCCAACCAACTAACAAAATGGTATCCCCTACAAGGGAATTTATAAAAAATAACAGTGATTCAACTACCCACTGCCCTTCTCCCCCTCCATTCCCACCAACCCCCCCCCCCCCCCCCCCCCAAAAAAAAAAAACACTACACATACCAGATAAATCATTCTCAAAACCACAGAAACTTACTCTAGCCTCATTAACTCATGTGAAAGTTACATCCAATCTGTAATACAAAGTAGAATTAGTGTCTATCAAGCCTCAGAAGCATTCTCACGAAAGGAATTGATAAGCTCTTCTTTACCAGCCGTTACATACAAGTATACAACACCAAGTGCAGTATCTTGGTTTAAATCCTCCATTGATGACTGGAGATGAGAGTTTCAATGAACACTATAGTCCATGTGAGCTACCTAGAAAGGAGGAAGTATAGCTATAATGCACCTAATTGAGCAGGGCAGCCTCATATTTTCTGTCTCAGACTCACGTTGATGATCCCAATAGAAGATTTAGGTTCATAATTTTCGTCTGTATCCACCTCCTCAATTTCCTGAGTACAACATTGTGTGACAAACAATCAACATTCACCATTGTTGCGAAAGTCTCACACCAATAAGTAAAATTGTAAATTAGATAGCATGCATCATCATTATTATTTCAAGAACATAAGTTTTACCAGAATTATATAGTGATAAAGTTACTAAAGGCACTTTTGCTATACCAACAAAGAAAACATCACCAACGTTAAACACAATTCATCCATGTCAATTCTGAAAGGTCAGTTGCTACAACATGGTATTTCAGTGGTATGATATATATACTTGGGCTGTTGGGCAATGATATATAATCTTAATTCATGTTCAATGAAGTCTCATTTGGCAATGCATAAAACCAGACACATCATCACAAACAGAAGAAAATTTCAGTCATTTGTCACCTGAACAACATCCTCTCCCTTGACGACCCGCCCAAATACAATAACCTTCTCATTTAAGTTTGGGATTGGTGCAGTTGTAATGAACAGCTCAAATCCTTTGTTATCACGTTTACCCTTAGAAGTTCCAAGCATGAAAGCTTCGTGTTTCAGACTGCTTAAACATTACAAAATTCACATATCAGAGGATAACAACAAATTATAATATCATCAAAATTATCAAATCCTTTTTTTCAAAAATAAAAATGAACCTTGAGTCAAGTTGACTGTAATGCTTTCCTCTCGAAGTCCAATCTTCTGATGCTCCAAACTTTTGGTTTTTTCCTGCCTGAATCACAGTGTGTTTTATAACATGGGTAAAAGGCATCCCGTTGAAGTGACCCTTTTGACTGCAAAACCGATTTCATTTAGATTCAGTAACAAGTTGTAGCATTTCGTGGACGTGCAACAAGCACAACACATCAACTACTTACAATTTGACATGAAAAAAATTAATGATCTAAATTTTTTTTCGATGTCTACTAATGCATCTATGCATGGGCCATAAACTTAAACTATATGCAAACCCAATCCATTAAGTTAGTCAGTTCAACTAACAGTTTTGAATTACCACATACACAATCCCAATAAACCGTTTGATCTATAGAACTTCCAATAACTTTTTAGCATTCAGTAGTGAGTATGGGCTATGTGAAATATCAGCAATTACCACCCCCCCCCCCCCCCCCTCCCCTTTTTTCTCTTCTATAAACAATCATAAAATATAGGCAAAAGTGGCAAATTGACTACTCACCAGAAGTCAATGAATTCATCAACAACTTCAGGAGTACTTTCCTTGTAAAGTTCCACTGCTATATGGCCTTTTGAGGTATTCAACACCTATTAGGAAATATATGTAACAACGTTAGTAGATGAATTCTATCCAAAAATAATTAATGAAGAAGCACAAACTTGTAACAAAGTAAAGGCTCCTCATCAGATCTAATATTTGAAACTGGCAACATATCAAAGTAAAACTGCAGTGAGTGAACGGAGAAACCTACAGCATATCTAGGGACATCAGATTTCTTTGGATCCCCAAATTCATTCTCACCCTATAGCAAATTAAAGGAAAACATTCAGAAAAAGAGGCATTATTAGTATGAATATTTGAACTCTTAAATAGCATTGAAATCCTATAACACACATGCATGTGCGTGCACACAAACATACAGTACCTAGAGGGCACAAAGAAAATAAATTGTGAACTACCAAAGACATTATAGGAATAGGATTAGTATAAGGTTAGTTGGTAAGACTACCTCAGAAACGAATAAGCCATTGTCTGATTGAAATCTTGACCTAAACAAAGGTTAGCAAGTAAAAAGTTATCAGCCAACAGATAAAATGGTGTCAAGTCATTCCAATACCGTACTTAAGGATAAAACTGAATCTGCTGAAACAAAAAAATTTGAAGCATATATTAAACTCCCAGGTCCTTACTTGTTCTGAGCTTCACTAACAATTGTATACATGGACTTTTCCAGTATAATTCATATTCAAAAGCTATAATGATAATATATATATATATATATATGTGAAACACTCTTTTGGTGAAGAAAGGTTCAAGTACTATAAACACCACTAAGGCATTATTCAACTTAACCATTTAGTTAACCCAACAACATCCAGGTTCCAAGTTCCTGGTTCAATCAGTTTGGCCAGTCCATATCTTAAAACTCTTACCTTTTCTCATCATGCGTAAACAGCATTAATTTTCACACCAACCCATATAGAATCTTTCTTAATAATTTCAAATATTTTCCCAGAGATTCCGAAATTTTCATGACGACCATTTTCTGACAATGAATCCCACTTTATCAAGATTCATATACAAACAGAAAACAAAAACAACAAAACTTCACAAACCTGTGAGTCCAATGTCTGTATGTAGAAAACAGGAAAAACACAATCAACACAACAATCAAACTGAATAGAATGATAGTAGTGAGACTCATTCGAGCCGGCCCCTTCTTCTTTTTGCTTTGTTGTAGCAGAGCTTGAGGTTTGATTCTCGCCATATGGTCAAAGCTTTACCTTTGAAGTTTAAAGAGCGACCAACTCCCACAAATTCCACAAAACCCTAAAGGGTAAAAATTGAAGAGGCATACCATTTACAAAGACCAATACATACATTAACAAAAACTACAATTCAACCATATCACAAAATAACCATAATTTTGCATATCAAATTATTTATTTATTTTTAACCATGAACACCATTATAGACCAGAACATTTTAATCCAAGTTTGCAATCACGATATTTGGAATTCCAGTTCTCCATTCCGATTTGTTTTTCACTTTTTAGTTTAAAACAGCTTAAAGGGTTACTAAATGCGTGGATTTGAAATGATTTAGGTGTAAGAAGATAATTCAAATTCAGAACACAGTGTTTTCGTCAAAGCAAAATCCTCGAAGCTCAAAGTCCATAGTACGGTGTTAAAAATATCATATCTAGAAACTGTTATTCAAATCCCTCGTGTAATTCAAATACCTGACTTTTATTCTAGAACTTGAATTCCCAGATTTTTTATTATTATTTGAGAAACAGAATTCCCGGATTTGAAATCCAAACATATACACTAGCAGTTTTTAATAGTATTAGAGTTAAAAGGAAAGAGTTTAAAAAGTAAAGTACCTACGACAGCGATTCCTTGGTGGAAGCGAATCTGTTTCGGCAGCGCAGAGAGCAAGAGAAATGAGACGGTTAAGGATGTTTTGGGAGTTGGGATTCCAAATTCGATGCCACTTTCCAAAACAGTACTGCTTCTATGTGTATTCCCAAATAAGTAGACGTGGTAAAATGGGCGGGACGGGCGGGTCAATCGGATCAGTGAGTTAATCGGGTAATTTTTAAACTTTGATCTATATTTTTCAAACAAATTTTTTTTTTCCAATTACAAAAATAAATCAATGAAAATTGGTTTAAAGAGAATGAATAAAATCAATTAAGGAAATGAATTGCACTTAATGCCACTTGTTAATATCCTTCCAATTCTGACAGTTTTGAGCATAACAAAAATTATTTATAGTTATAAATTCATGATGGAAAAAGTTTTCAATGTTAATAGTTCATTGGCAAAATACATATAATTATAAGTTTACAACTTAAAAAAAATATAGATTTTAAAATAAACAAAACAGGTAAGCCAGCAAAGTAGCAAACCATCTTAATCAACTTTACTAATGATGCAAAAGTCAATAAAACCAGCAAATTTGAATATCGGTCTTGCACCAATATATAGAAAAGCCACCCAGTAGTAGCTAGCAAGACAACTTAATCAACTTTAAAGACCACCAAAACAAAATGGGTGTTAAAGCCCCCAAGTAGTAGCCAGTAAGCCAGAGTTTGCTTTTACATTCAAAATCCTTTATTAGAGAAGTATTTGCATACTTAGATCACAGGACACCACTTCACATGAAGACAATACTTCTATACATACTAGTGCCACCAGAGAGAGTGCCAATGAATCAAGAAAGAAATAAACATATCTAACCATTATATATGAATCATGACCTATCCTTATCAATAAGTCTAGCACCAGTACAAAAAGTTCGGATTCTTGCTCTGTAAAAATTTAAATACATAATTAGCATGGAAAATCAAGATATTTAAAATAAATGTTTGATATTTTTTGTAGAAAGGTAAGTAATTCAAACACATGCTAGCAAACTTGTAAACTTGTAAAAAGTATATTTTAAGTTTATATCACTAATAATATCATTCACAAAAAAAAAAAAAAAAAAAAAAAAAAAAAAACCTGCATGTCATGGACCATATCAAGTTATCAGTATTTTTAAGTGCACATGTTCCTGTTGCATTTAAAATAATAGTAAAGTTAAATTACTTAGAAAGATAAACGAAACAAAAAAAGATTTAAAAATAAACATAACATATTAAATAAAGAAGAATAAGTAAATATTTTATAAGAATTAAACCTTAATCTCAATCTACTCAACGTTGGTAGCAGATTCAGCACTGCAAATATTCATACTTGCAGAGGGCAAAGGCACAATCACATAGAGAGAAAAGAGTAGAGGGCAGAGGTAGAGAAAAGCTGAAAGGGTAGAGCCGAAGGTGGAACTCAAGCTTTGTGTGAAAGTTAAAGTGAAACTGAAAAAGTGTGGTCTGTGTTTGTCATGTGAGGAACTGAGGAAGCTAAGCTTTGGCCTTTTTGTGGTTTGTCAATTGTCACATCTCACACATTTGTGAATCTGTGACTTTGGTTTTGGAGTTGCACTACAACTAGTCAAATGATTCAAATTGTATGAGATTTTTTTTTTCTTTTTTTAATGGTTGTCTTGTCTGAGTTGTCTCATTCTCATGAAGTCTGTGAAGCTGAGCTCTTTGTGAAGCTTAAACAGTGTTGTTGTCTTGTCTTGTCAATTGTTTATATAATTATATCAATAATCTATTGACTATTAGTTCTTTAACTTTGTGCTCTATGCACCTAGTATTAGGATGTAATTCAAATATTTTTTTTAATGAATTTTTTTTAACGGGTTAGGTCGCGGGTCATTCTGGCCAGGTCAGGTTGACCCGCAAAAAAATCGGGTTGGGTCACAGGTCAACCCGTTTTTGCTTCGGGTCAAAAAAATCGGGTTCGGGTTAGGTATTTTTCAGGTCAAGTCAGGTTGTGTCAAAAAATTCTAACCCGTTTTGCCATGTCTACAAATAATAGCCCATTAGATCATTTATATTCGAAAATGTCATCCTATCCTATTTTACTATCTCAAAAATTTACTTTATCAATTATATAATACCATTTTACAATACACTCAACATTCCAACTTTTATTTTTACCTACAATATATATAAAATAATATATAGTAAAATAAAAATAATATAAAAATATTCTTACTTCTCTTTCTAATCTCTGTTTCTCTCTCTCTCAACCACCCACCACAGTCACCACCACCACACCACCACCAAACCAACCAACCCGAATCCAAAATTCAAAGTCCAACCATGCAGAATCCATCGCTCGATCAAAACCTAAGACCCACCTGATCTCCACTGCTTGATCAAAACCCATGAACCATGCCAATCTCCACTGCCAATCAAAACCCACAAACCACACCGATCTCCACTGCTCAACGATCTCAACCCATCAGATACAAACCCATCAGATTAATCCACCATCACAAACCACCCCAAACCCATCGACCTAGACCTACGCTGCCACCATCGAGACCACCCCACGTCGCCGCCATCGATCACCAACCCAGCGACCTAGCTTCGGTGGCATGCTTTGAATGAGAGAGAATCAGAGAGGGAGTGAGAACTGAGATGAAGGAAGAGTGAATTAGAGGGGAAAAAAAGACTGAGAGGTTGAGAGAGAGAAAGAGAGAGAAAATAATATAAAACTAAGAGAGAGAGAAAAAATAATAAGAAACTTTATGCCAAATGTTACAATACCATCATAAAAGTAAGACGGTATTGTAGCAATATTGGAAATTTTTTTGCAATTCTAAGCTTTCACAAGTTCGGGCATTGGGGGTTTTTGGGCTTTAATGCTAAATCTGTCCTACATATCCCATTTGCCAGTCTGGATGTGAATGCTCTTAGCCTATACAAACGTCTATAATATTTTCACAACAAATCATGAGTGCTAAATTGTTATTAGTTCTAATTTGAATTCACAACCTAATTTTTTCCCCTACTCATAACAACTTACCATTTAGAAATTTTTATGAAAATATTATGAAGATAGCATTTCTATTATAAGAAAATTCACACTTTTCCTCTTAAATGAAGGAATATCCTCTTAATATTTAGGTGGTTTAAAAATTATTTGCATGTATCGTAGATTAATTGATTTTTAAATTATTTAAATAAATTACATAACACACACACCCACACACACACACACACACAAATAGAACCAAAAATTTAGTTTAGGAGGCCGAGGCATGAACCAAAGAAATTTAAAATTCAAGAGTGAAAAATATGCTAAATTGAAAACTATGTACTAAAAATAAAAAATAAAAAAAACTAATATCCATTTAATGTTAACAAACATATTAATAAAAGAAAATACACAAAATGGTAGGTTATTGCTAGTAGGACTTTGGTATGTTTTCATTTTCATTGGTGTACTGTATGGAGGACCTTACTCTCAGGTGGAAGTAGCACTCTTTAACGGAAGCCGAGGGGAGGAATGTGGATTTAACAAAGGAAAAGAAGAAGTTGGAGTTTGTCATTGCGGCAAAGTTCTTTACCTGTAGATCCTTAAATTTAGAGGTGGTGGCTAACACTTTCAGGCCACTATGGCGTATTAGAGGGAATTTTGAGCTGAGCAATAGTGGCAACAATGTATTATTGATAGCTTTTGAATTAGAGGTGGATGTGGAAAAGGTTCTTCAAGGAGAGCCATGGGCGTTTGACAGACACTTGGTTGCTATTTAAAGGTATGGCGGCTCTGTTCCGATTCACAAACTCCATTTCGAGAAGTCTATCTTCTACGTTCAGATTCATAACCTCCTATTTTCACTATTGACAATTGAGGCGATACTCAACATTGGTGAAACACTAGGGTTTGTCACAATACCAAAGGACAGTGGGGAGATGAAAGGAGGCAGTTTTATGAAGGTGAGAGTTGAGGTGGATATTACAAAGCCGCTATGTAGGGGGAGAAAAATCTCATGGGATCAGGACTATAAGGGCTGGGCTACTTTCATGTATGACCGACTCTCGAATATCTGCAATTGGAGTGGTCATGTCTCCCACAATGATAAAGAGTGTGTTGTATGGCTTGGCAACAAGGGTTCTTTACAAGTGGATGAACAACAATTTGGCCCCTGGTTACGAGCATCTCAATTTAATCCGACAAGGAAAGAAATTGTCAAGGTGCAAGGCTATGACAATTCAAGTTTCTCTAAATCGCATTCATGAGTGGCAAGTGGTGCTCAATCCAGGTCGGCTTTATGTACACAAGCAACTGTTACATTGAATGAAGGGACTAGTTTATCAATGAAGAAGACAATGCACATTCCAATGGAAGCTATTATGATGGATGCAAACAGTGGCGACTCTAGGAATTTTTCTTAGGGTGTTCCTAGGTGGGCTTGCTCTATTACAATTTTTTTTCTTCAGATTCTTCGTTACAATTTTTTCTTTTCTAGATTTTAGTTCAAAAATTTTTTTTTAGCTTTTTCTTTTTGCTTGAAAGTAATGTTATGAATACCGTTTTGGACCCTATTTCAGTTTGTTAAGTGGAACAGAATATTTTGGTACCAATCTATTTTGATGGTCCATTTCAAGGTGTTTAGGGGTTTCTAAAAAAAATTAAAAATAATATATATTTATATTTTCTTATACAACATAAAATTATTGATCCAAATAAGTAAACCTCAAATAAAACAAATCATTTAGTTTTTCTTTTTTGACACTTAAATCATTTTGGTTATTACATAAAAATTATTTTTTAGAATATTAAAACATAAATATTTAATTAAATAATGAAACAATTATATGTATATCAACCTTAACATTTTTTTTTTTTTGGTCTTTTAGAATGTGCATTCACTTACTTACTTTTAAGGGACCACAAACCACTACCCAATTCAATACCACGGGCTCATCCACCCCCACACTAAGAGACAAGAACCTATCAGCAATTCCAACACAATTACATATTTTTATATTTACCTACACTTACATAAAAAGACAAAATCCAAGCAATTTATATTGCCAAAAAATAAGTCTTAAGTCACAAGACACACAACACAAGTCAGAAAGTATTGAGCATGAGATAGAGAAAAACTGAGAGAGAGAGAGAGAGAGATAGTTAGAGCAGAGCTGAGATAGGGAAAAGGAGAGAGAAATACCTTGATGTTGCCTGAGTTCAAGGGCGGCGCCGCCGCGGCACGTTGAAGGCTGAGGTTCTTATTTCCCGATCTCGCTTTTGCCATCGCCGATCTCGCTTCGCTTTTGCCGTCGCCGATCTCGCAATCTCCGATCTGGGCCAAGTCAATCTCCAATCTCTCCATCGCAGAGCTGCTCTTGGTGTTCAGTGTTGCTGTTGCTGCCTTGCTGAGTTTTTTTTTTTTTTTTTTTTGAGAATCGCTACCTTGTTGATGCTGAGTCGCTGCTGTTGCTGCTGAGAACTATTCTTATTAGGTTAGGAATTGGGTAATGGGTAATGGGTATCCGTATTAAGTTTATAAAATTTTGTTGAGAATCCGTGGGTTTCTGTTTGAGAATCCGTGGCTTCTAATTTCAGTCTTGCACTGATCTTTTTTTTCTTTTCTTTTTTTGAGAATCCATGGGTTTTTGTTTTCAGTATATTCGGCTTTTATTTTTCCTTGATGGGCTTGCCTGATATTTTTTTTTTTTCCAGATTTTAGTTCAAATTTTTTTGGGCTTTTTTTTTTGGGCGTGAAAATAGAGCAAATAAATTTTTTTTTCTTTTAGTCGAGGGTGTTTTTAATTTTGATTAAGGGTGTTCCTAATTTAAACTAAGGGTGTTCCTAATTTTTTTTAGATGGTAAACAAATGAAAAAAATTTAATTATTATATATTAAATTTTTTTTTTTCAAGTCAGGGTGTTCCTGGGAACACCCTGACAACAACGTGGCGCCGCCACTATGCAAAGGGGAGTGGTGGTTCGTCAGAGGACGGTGGAGCAGTTCAGGCAAGGAGTTTAATTCAAACACTGTAACATATCCTGGATTTTGAGGAATTAATTACTAAGATTGATAATGCTATCCACAACGTCTCTAGGATTTCAAATTCAAAACAAGCTGACTCTAAAATCATGAAAAATTAGGAGGAGGATAATACTAGTAATTTGATTGATATTGAAGTGATGGAGGATGATCCAATTTAGTATACTCAATCCCCAAATTCAAAGGAACACTTGAAGTTAGGAAATCCTGAAACTACAAACTTGGTAGTTGAGTTTAAACTGGGCTGGGGTGTTAGCTATAAAGAAAAAGTGAGCAATAAAGGCCGGCCCAATAAGCCTTCAAGTAAAGGAAAGCACATTCAAAAGCCCAAGTCTAAACCAGTAAAACAAATTGGAAAAGAAGTTGATCCTGAAGGTGTTGGTCTAAAACATGGGACTTGGAAAAGAAGCATGGGAAGAACCCTAAGTCCTAACATGGGTACATCACTAGAAACTGAATCTAGCTCGAAGAGAAGGACTGAGATATTGATGAATGAGATAACAGACTTGGTGCCACGTGAAAAAAAGTTGAAGGTGGATAAGGAATTTGAAAATCCAAGAGCAGTGGCGTAGCTATTAAGGGACTAAGGGGGGCTGGGCCCCCCCAAAATTTTTTAAAAAATTAAAAAAAATTGAAAATATCTTAAATAAATTGAAAAAATTTAAATTACCTTATCATTTTGGCCCCATACCTAATAATAAAAATTTTTTGCTCTTAAAAAAAGATTTGTGACCACCCTAAGTTTTTTTTATGCCTAATAAAATTAAACTTTGGTCCATAATTTGGTCCACTTAACAATATATTACCGCATTTCAAGCAAAAAGAAAAAGCCCAAAAAAAAAATTTGCATAGTACTATTTTACATTTCATACCAAAAAACAAATTATATATGGCCACCCCAAAGATAAATTTCTGGCTCCGCCACTGTCCAAGAGCGGCGGAGGTTGCATAGCAACCCTGCTGAGCCCATTGAGTCTTTTAAGTTGGAATTGCCGAGGGTTTGGGCACCTCGAGATAGTTAAAGCCTTGGAAAAGGTGGTGAATAAAGAAGAGCCCATTATTGTCTTCTTGATGGAGACAAAATCGAACAGGGATTGGATGTAAAATGTAAAGGAAAAATGTAACTTGAAGCATGGTTTAATAATTCATAGTAATGGCAATAGTGGAGGATTGGCTATGATGTGGAAAGAAGGTATAAAGCTGGAAGTGTAGACGTATTCCTAAGATCATATTGATGCATAGGTAGATAGGGGAGCAGAGGTGGGATAGTGGCATCTAATAGGGTTCTACGGTAACCTCGAGACAGCAAAAATACTAGAATCTTGGGCGAAATTAAAACACTTGAAGGGTATCTCTCCTTTGCCATGGCTAACCATCGGTGATTTCAATGAAATCACTGGTCTTTCAAAAAAGGAAAGGGGAAGTATGAGGTCGAGGAAACAATTGGAGCTTTTCGTTGATACCATAAATCTATGTGGTTTTCAAGATGTGGGTTTTGTTGGCCCTAAGTTCACTTGTTTATACCAATGTGTAGATGAGGTACAAATTTTGGAGAGATTGGATAGGGCATTGGCAACCCATGATTGGTTGGATTTATTTTCTACAGCAAAACTCTACCATCTTTCTTCATCTGCATCTAATTGCTCACCCCTCTCTCTCCACTTGGTGCATCGGCAAAAGAAGAGAAAAGCAAGAAGACCTTTAGGTTTGAATCCATGTGGCTAAAGGATAGAAGATGTGAAGAAGTTGTCAAAGCAGCTTGGGAGGAGGGTGAACTATCAGCCATGGATTAGGTGTTAGGCAGGTGTTTGGAGCAATGCGGGCCAACTTGATAGCATGGAACAGAGCGGAGTTTGGGCATGTGGGAGGGAAAGTTTTAGAGCTACAAACCAGGTTGGAATTGCAACTAGCAACACCAGATCACATTCAAGCAATGAAGAATATAAGAATTAATTTAAATTGTTGGCTGGAGAAAGAAGATGAGATGTGGCACCAAAGGTTAAGACTTAATTGGTTCCAAGCAGGTGAAAAAAATACAAGCTTCTTTCATGCTAAAGCTTCAAGAATCATATGGATGGTCTACTTGATGCTAATGAAGTTTGGCAGGAGGATGAATCTAAGATGGTAGAAATTGTAGTGGAGTATTACAATAATCTCTTCACTTCAAGCAATCCTAAAGACTTCACTAAGCTACTTAATGTTGTCCAGCCAAAAGGTGTCAATGTCTATGAATGAGGAGCTGACCCGAAGCTTTAATGAGATTGAAGTTTGTTTAGCCTTGAAACAGATGTACCCCCTCAAAGCTAACGGCCTGGATGGAATGCCCCCTCTTTTTTTCCAAAACTTTTGGAGTACAAGTGGTGTTGTGGTCACAAAAATGGTACTTGATTATAGGCCTATTAGCTTATGTAATGTTGTATACAAGATTGTTTCAAAAGCCATAACAAATAGGCTAAATATATATATATATATATATATATCCTTCCTGCTATTATTAGTGACACTCAAAGTGCTCTTTTATACGGAAGGCTAACCAATAACAATGTTTTGGTAGCTTTTGAGATCATGCATCATATTAAACAGAAAAAATAAGGAGAGGGAGGGGGGGGGGGGGGCATGAGATGGCTCTAAAACTAGATATGAGTGAAGAGTATGATAGGATGGAGTGGATATGTTTGGAGAAAATCATGGAAAAACTAGGATTTGCAGAGAGATGGAGAATCCTTATAATGTAGTGTGTTACTTCTATTAACTATGCCATAAAGATTAATGGGATCCCTAGGGGCTGTATTAACCCATCTTGAGGCATTTGTCAAGGAAAACCCCTATCAACTTATTTGATTCTTTTGTGTGTAGAAGGTCTATCATCATTGATCAAAGGCTTCAATAAATAATGAATGGCCTAGCTGTTTATCAAGGTGGCCCAAAATTCTAATTTATTTTTTGCAAATGATAGTCTTATCTTCTGCAAAACATCTCTAACAAAATGTGATTCACTTTAAAGAGTATTAGGAGTATAGGAGAGAGCTTCAGGTCAACAGTTGATCCAGGCAAAAGCTTACCTCTATTTTAGTAGAAACACTCCTAGAGATGTCCAAGAGGAGATTAAATGAAGATCTAGGGCTCAAGTCATCAAACAGCATGAGAAGTATCTTCGCTTACCATCACTTATGGGGAAGAACAAAAGAAACACCTTCAATGACATAAAGGAGAAGCTTGGTAAAAAATTGGCGGGGTGAAAGGAGAAAATGTTCTCTAAAGTAGGTAAGGAAATCCTCATCAAGGCAGTGGCCCTAGCTATACCAACCTACATCATGAGTTGCTTTAAATTACCAAACTCTCTTTGTGAAGATTTTACAAGCATGATTAGGAACTTTTGGTGGGGACAAAGACAAGAGGAGAAGAAAATTTCCTAGCTTAGTTGGGAAAAGACATGTGAACCCAAGTCATGTGGGGGTATAGGTTTTAAGAACCTAAAGCTCTTCAACCTGGCACTTCTTGTAAAGCAGGGCTAGTGTTTACAGGTGGGGCAAGATTCACTTGTGTTTCGAGTTTTAAAGGCCAAATACTTTCGAAGGAGTGATTTTATACATGCTTCACTTGGCCATAATCCTTCCTATACTTGGCGTAGCATCATGGCGGCACAAAATCTTGTCAAAGAAGGCTTAAGGTAGAGGGTAGGCAATGGTGGAAGTATTCATGTTTTGGAAGATAGGTGGTTGCCAGTTCCATCATTGTATAGAATGATATCCCCAAGGGTTTTTATGCATGCAGACACTTGGGTTCAAGAGCTGATTGACGCTACAACTACCAATTGGAAACTCACAATTTGTTGATACTTTATTTCTCCCCCATGAAGCTGAAATCATTAAGAGCATCCCCATAAGTTCTCGGCTACCTGTGGATAGGTTGGTATGGACTAAAACTCAGAACAGTCTATTTAGTGTGTGTGTAGTGCTTATAACCTAGCAGTGAAACTCTCTTACCCTGCCAATCTAGGTGGTAGCTCAGACAGCAGCTCTCTCCGACAAATCTGGAAAAAAGTATGGAGTTTGCCCACTATAACAAAATGTATTTTTAGTGACGAAAATTAGTGAGGAAATATTTTTCGTCACTAAAAATACAGCTTTAGTGACGAAATATGAATTTCGTCACTAATAATGAAAAAAATTATAATATTTAGTGACGAAAAATAAATTTCGTCACTCTTGTGATATGAAAAATAGGCGCCAGTGGAGGGAAATTTTGGCGCAAGTTTAATTAATTTATAGTGACGAAATATTTTGTCACTAAAAGTTGAAATTTTTAGTGGCGAAATATTTCGTCACTGTAAATATTACTATGGATAGTATTAGTGACGAAAATCTTTTCGTCACTATAAGAAAGAATTAGTGACGAAAAATATTCGTCACTAAAAATAATAATAAGTTTGCACTTATATGTTTTTAGAGACGAAATTCATATTTCGTCACTAAAAGTATGATTTAGTGACGAAATAAAAAATAAATACATAAAAATTATTTAAATTTAAATTTTTATAGTTTAAAATAATGGATAAAAAATAAGTTTATGAATCGAATGGTAAATAATTACTAATTAATATGAAAATTGGAATGAATCTTAAGAACATATAGAATATATAATTTAATTAAGATTTTCAAAATATAAATTATATAAAAAATTATTAGGTGAAGTAATATTATTTAAAGTTACTATAACTTCAAATTTTATATATCATATTATTCTTCCGAATGCAAGAGACCATCTGGGAGTCAAAAATTCCACCAGAGCCGCGTTTGGTGGATGAAGAAAACTCTCCCTCATTATGTCACGTTCGTCCCACCATTCACTCTCTCTATCAGTTAAATTAATTGTCCAAACACTATATATATATATATATATATATATATATATATATAGCAGATATTACTCACTTCAATTTCCATATATACACCTAATTTCAATAACCAGCCCTCCCAAAAAAACCAAAGAGCCACAAAACAAACAGTCACTTTTTTGGTCAAAAAAAAAAAAAAAAACTCAGCTCCTTTAGGCGACGACGACCCCAACCACTATCGCCGTTGAGCTCAGCCGTCGCCGATTAAACTCAACGGCGACGCTTCAGCTTGCGACGGTTGCAAATAAACCATCGCCGATACCCACATCGATACCCACTCCAAATCGCGACCCTTCGCATTCCTTCAATCCGGCAACAATTCGACTTCCGGTGATCCTTCGCATTCCTTACCGTCGCCAAAACCCAGCCTCACCGTCGCGACGGTTCACTCGCTTCAGATCGTGACAATTTGTTCGCTTCACCGTCGCCAAAACCCAGCTTTAGCTCGCGACGGTTGCAAATAAATCGTCGCCGTCGCCGTCGCCTTCCTTCAGATGCAATCGCGACGATTCAGCTCCCAAATGCTTCCGGCGACGCTTCGACTTCCGGCCACCCTTCGCATTCCTTACTGTCGCCAAAACCCAGCCTCACCATCGTGACGGTTTGCTCGCTTCAGATCGCGACGGGTATTTTTTTTTTTTTTTTTCCTTTTGAGTTAATTTCTGTTTCTAAACACTTGATGTTAATTTTTCTGCTTAGGAAAGGTGTTGAGGAGACCAAGGACAAGGTTTTTGTTGGAAAAACTAAAGTTGAAGAGGTAGTTTTAGCTCAAATAGCCTATCAATGCAAAATACTAATTTTGAGTGTGATTTGAGATTATTTAATGCATTTGCAATTTGAAGAATTTTGGAATTGTGTTAGTGATATTTATAATTTGATATGCTATTATGGTTTGGTTCCTAATTTTGAAAAAAATATTGTTGTTTATGATATATACATAGGATTAATTAATTATATGCAAGTATGTTGAGGTACTGAAGTACAGCAGGTTCTGGTTCCTGATGTGATCAAAATTTGAGGGTCATGGTGTTTTCTATTCAATCTAATTGTCTGATAAGAATGTCATTGATTGGACCAACAAATTTGAAGTTTGATTTGCACAGTTTATGTGGATTTATATATGCACTTGAATATATGTTAATAATTTTGAGTGTGGAATTGATTGCTTGGGGGCAATATGTTAATAACCTTAGTATATTTGTTTAGTAACTACGGTTAGGGGTTCCCATGAATCCTTGCTGCTTGATTATGAATTAAGTCCCTGTGGTCATTGTCAGCCAATCCCTCTTTGTTTATTAATAGAAGATATAACTCTAGTTAGAGTTAATGGAGTTGAATTTAGAGGCTTTTTTTGTTATATGTAACTTATACCAAGATGGGTCATGATCTATGATTTTAGTGTACAACTTGAAATGAAATTTAAATCACACTGTTTTTTTGCATTTAGTCTACAACTATGTCATATTGTTTTATATATAAATTTAGGGTGCCACCAAAAGATTTTGATGTGAAGATAAATGCTTTGCTCCACTTGATGTTAAAAACTTAGCTCCACAGGAAAAAGAATAAAGAATATGTATTTTAAATTTGGTCCACTAAAAGTTATCTTTCTTTTATTTCCAGCTCTCTTTCTGTTTGGTGACTGAAGAAATTGTAAGAAATAAGGTGAAAAACAAAAGTTAACTTTGGATTTTTTCTGAAAGTTGTAAACTTAGCTTGAGCAAAGTAAGTATATTCTAGTTAAAAACTTATAGAACTCTATATATACTTGTGATGTTGGAAATTTGTTTTGTGGTGGGTTGTTGTGTTGGAGCAAGCGGGTGGCTTGCGTGGTGTTATAAGGTCGTTTAAATTTATATTGGGAGTGTATATTTGTGTGTGCAATGTATATTTATTTAAGTATTAATATAGACTTGTGCATTTATGAATATGATAAAATTTATATTGGGAGTGTACATTATGCATGAGTTGTCTTTATTTTACTAAAGTAGCATTCATTTTGTAATTGTAGTCAAACATGGATAAAAGTTTGATGACAATGGGTAAAACACCCGATGGCAGATTAAGTCATCCATATATTGAAGGGGTCAATGCATTTATTAATTTTGCAAGAGTAGTTGTGGACTCGAGTGGTAATATTCAGTGTCCGTGTATTCACTGTAGGAATTGCTATCGACAATCTCCTAGTACTATGCGTATTCATTTGCTTCATCGTGGGATTATGCAATCTTACATTAATTGGTATAATCATGGAGAACCTCATGTATTGAACAAGAACATTCATGATAATGAAATGTCGGATGGTGATCATATGGATGGTATCGATGCTTTGGTAGGCGACCGAATTAGAGGGGAACCAAGAAATACAATCGAAGATGAGGAGGTGCGTCATTTTGACAAACTTGAGGAAGATGCAAAGCATGAGTTGTATCCGAGTTGCACTGATTATAGTATCTTGAAGTTTGTTATTGAGATGTTGAATGTAAAGGTAATGACCAACTTACGTAATAAGGGACTTGATATGATGCTAGAATTGTTAACAAAGGTTTTACCGAAAGGTAACTCGGTTCCAAGGTCAACTTATGAAGCAAAAAAGATATTACGTGACTTGGGCATGTCATACGAGCATATAGATGCATGCAAAAATGATTGTGCACTATTTTAGAAGGAAAATAAAAACCTTGATAAATGTCTGGTGTGTGAAGCGCCTAGGTACAAGGATACACGTGCCTAAGGTAAGATGATTCCTCATAAGGTATTGCGTTACTTCTCGTTGACACCAAGACTAAGGAGATTGTACATGTTAGGCCAAAGAGCTAAGGACATGAGATGGTATATAGACAAACGTGTAGACGATGGGATAATGAGGCATCCAGTTGATAGTGAGGAGTAGAAGGAGTTTGATTTGCAATATCCTGATTTTGCCCTTGAACCTCGCAATGTAAGGCTGGGTTTGGCTACAGATGGATTTAACCCTTTTGGGAATATGAACAACAACTATAGTATGTGGCCTGTCATACTTATCCCCTATAACCAACCGCCTTGGTTGGTTATGAAAGAGCCATATTTTATGTTGTCCTTGCTTATTCCTGGTCCCCATCAATCGGGAAATGAGATTGATATTTACTTGAAACCATTGGTTGACAAGTTGAAGGAGTTGTGGGAAGAAGGTGTAGAAACTTATGATGCTTATAATAAAGAGCATTTTCAGATGCGTGCAACTTTGTTATGGACAATACATGACTACCCTAGATTTGGTAATGTGTCTGGGTGGAGGACAAATGGTTATCATTCTTGTTACACTTGCAACGATGAACCATATTCAGAAGCTTTGGAAAGTAAAATTGGATTCATTAACCTTCGAGCTTATTTGCCTATGGAACATCGTTGGAGACATAGTCAGTTGCATAATGGTTTATCAGAGAAACGAAAAAGATCTTTAGAGTTACAAGTAGGAAAAATACAAGAGCAGCTAGATAGAATGCCAAATATAATTTTAGGAAAGCATCCAAGTAATAAGAAGAGACAACTCATTGGGGAGCCAAATTGGTCAAAGTTAAGTATTTTGTACAAACTTCCATATTAGAAGAATAAGAAGCTTAAGCATAACATTGATGTCATGCATGTGGAGAAGAACATTAGTGAGAGTACTTACGGTACTTTGTTGGGCATTGAGGGGAGAAATAAGGATACTGACAAGGCACTGATAAACTTGCAAAATATGAACTTTAGGCACACGTTGCATTTGAAACAACGTCCTGATGGATCATATGACAAGCCTCGGACTTTCTTTTCATTAATCCCAAATGAAAGGGATGGTTTCTATGATTTTTTGAAATCAGTCAAGTATTCGGATGGCTATGCAGCCAACATATCAAGGTCAGTGAATGCAAAAAATGGTAGATTATCTGGTTTGAAAAGCCACAACTGTCATGTGCTACTACAACGAATTCTTCCAATTGGGTTGCAAGGGTTTGCACATAAAGATATTAGTATTGTATTGTTTGAGTTGGGCAGCTTCTTCCAAGACTTATGCTCAAGGACCCTAAAGCAGAGTGAATTGGAGAAACTAGAAGAACGTATAGTTCTTATACTATGCAAGCTTGAGAGGTTTTTTCCTCCAGCATTCTTTGATGTTATGGTCCACCTTGCTGTTCACTTGCCTCGAGAAGCAATTCTAGGAGGCCCGGTACAATATCGGTGGATGTACCCTATTGAAAGGTAATTAAATTTTGATGCATCCATCAATTGTATTTTTTTTTTCATGTGGTATAAAATCACATAATGTGCGTATTTTTTCATCGTAGGTATCTTGGAAAATTGAAAAGATACGTTTCAAACCGAGCTCGACTAGAAGGTTCGATTGCAGAGGCTTACATTCTCAAAGAATGTATTAACAACTGGTCTTTGTATATTGATGGGATTGAAACTGTGCATAATCGAAGAGAAATAAATGAAGATTTAGGTGAATATAGCGAAGGATTGATAGTTTTTTCACAAACTGCCCGACTTACAGGTGATAGGCGGAATGATGGCAACTTGTCTCGTGCATTGCTTGATACTGCTCATTGGTACTTGCTGTATAATAGTCCTGAGCTAGAGCCTTATTTAAAGTATGTGATTTTATATGCATGTATTGTTTGATCAAGTTTTGAATATTATCTGCAATGCTTAGTTGAAAATAGTATGTGATTTTATATGCATGTATTATTTGATCAAGTTTTGAATATTATCTGCAATGCTTAACTGAAAATAAATCACCTTATTTTTAACAGTGAACACAAAAACACATTGCATAATCCTACTGGAGAAGCCATAACTCAAATCCAACGACAAGAGTTTCCCAACTGGTTCAGAGAACGTGTAAGACATTTGAAATTTAATCACACATTAATAAAAATTAAACATTTAAAAGTTTCTTCATTGCTTATTACTAATTAATATCACTTGTTGTATGTCATTATAGATGAATAGATTGAAAGTTAACGAGTCACCAGAAGCTACTAAACAGTTATGGTCATTAGCAAATGGTCCTAAGCCGCATGTGAAGGAGTACACAGTTTGTATGGTCAATGGTGTAAAGTTCCATACAAGGGACCTAGACAATCGTCGTGTAACCCAAAACAGTGGTGTATGTACCGAAGGGGATCATGAGGGAGAAATGCATGACTTTTATGGTCACGTGTGCAAAATTTGGGAATTGGATTATATGTTTTGCCATAAAGTTGTTTTGTTCCAGTGCGATTGGTACAATACTGGTACCAATGGTCGAAGGAGAATGATAAGAACTGATGCACATTGCACAAGCATTGATGTTACAAGTCGGTGGTATGAAAATGACCCTTTTATACTTCCTAGTCAAGCGAGACAAATTTTTTACCTTCAAGATACCAAATTGGGTGAACCTTGGAAAATTGTGCAATCCATCCAACAGAGGGGAGTGTTTGATGTCCCGGAAGTCAGGAGTGGAGAATCCAATGATAATACAGAAGATAGTGACGCATTCGAACAAGAAGCGATTGTTGATGTTGTCTCTATCAATGTTGAGGATAATATTATTGACTATTGTATGGGTGATGTTGAAACTGAGGTTGTTCTTGAAGGTGGAACTTCAAGAGATGCTAATGAAAATGAAGAGCATGACATACCTGATGTTGATCTTGATATGGATTATGATATGTAGAGTTCATAAAAATTGTCTTAAATGTTGTGTGCTTGTCTTAAAGTTTTATGCTTGTCTAAGTAGCAATTGTTTTGTACTTATCTTGAACTTGATATGGATATTGATGTGGTCATTTGTTATGTTGAGTTAGTAGTAATTGTGTTTAAATTTAGCACTTGTGAATTGTTTGATATGGATAATGATATATACTATGATATGTAACGTTAGTAGTAATTGTTATTAAGATATTTTGTACTTATCTTGAACTTGATATAGATATTGACGTGATCATTTGTTGTGTTGAGTTAGTAGCAATTGTGTTCAAATTTTGCACTTGTGAATTGCTTGATGTTAAGTTAGTAGCAATTGTACTTATCTTTCATGTCATACATAGTTTCAAAAAATGCCTAAAAATGCCAAATACACTCGTAATATACCGAGGTATGAGATGGCAAGATTGGATAGAATGAAGCAAAACCAAGAGATAATTGATGCTTTGGGATTGAAGCACATCTCAACTTCTCTAAAGGATTCTGCTCAGTCCAATTGTGCAAAAGGGAAAAGAAGTAGAGCTAATGTTGTGGTAGATGATGATTATGTACCACTTATTGGTGACGATGACAATGATGATGAGTCATCTAATTCTGTAATCCATAAGGTATAATAGATGTTCCATAGGGTACAATAGATGATAATAACTTTATTGTTTCATTACTTGTAATGACTTTGTTCCATTATATGTATGTTTGTTACTTACAGATGGCACTAGGACGACTTACATGCTAGGTGAGGCATCTATCCCGGTGGTCCGATCTACGGTCCAATCTATGGAAACACCTCCTGAAGCAAATCCTCCTGCTCAAAGTTCTTCTAGTACGGAGGCGCAGACTACCGACGCATTAACTAGTACGACTGGTAATTACATAGAACATACTTAATTACAACTGCACCATGTTTTTACTATTGAGATTATACTTCACTTAATTTAGCTATAATGTATAATAGGATCTGCTAGTAGAACTACCCGTGGTATAGCAGTACGAGCACTTGTTGAAAAAAGTGGTAAGCTGCTAGTACGTATAGCTGTAGAGTATGATGCTCCTGTTGGGAAGAATGCGTGTAAACTTGTCAATCACATTGGCGTACAAGTACGAAGTATTTTGCCCAGTTACAATGTGAAAAATTGGAAAAATGTTGATGTTGCTACTAGAGATGTGGTGCTTCAAAATATTACGGTAAATTTACATTGATAATATTTAACTCGTCTAATTCATATAATAATATTTTTATAATACATATACACTTCATTTTACAGGATCAGTTTGAGTTAGAAGGAGATTCCAACTTAGTAACGAAAACATTAAATACAAAATGTGGAAGATTATTGAGTTCCAACTCCTACAAGTTGCATCAGGCTTATAAAAAACTCAAACAATCTCATGGTGCTGACTATGCAAGAAGCCATCCGCAAATGAATGCCACACTTAAGCAATGGACTGAACTCATTGATGGGAGATGGACCAATGAGGATTGGCTGGTAAATTATTTATGCGTATATTAATATTTAATCAATGTTTACTATATTATGTTGTCAATAGATTAGATTAATATTTAGATGAAGTAAATGTATATTGTTTTATTCATAATCTAATAAATATCTTAAATGTTTTTTATTAGAAAAAATCAAGAAAGAACTCTGAAAATAGGAATAAAACTAAAGGCAAAGATAGATGCGGGACAAAGGCACTTGCTGTTAGGGTTGATGAAGATGTGCGTATTTTTTCATTTTCTTAAACCTTAGTATATTGCATGTTGTGAATAATTAAGTATATCTATCTAACACTTGAATGTTAATTAATCAGACAAATAATAATGATGGTCAAGTTCCTGAATTGGCAAAAATCTTCAAAGATGTTCATTTCAATCCAAATACAAATATGTGGATACACCCTGAGGATGAAGTGACATACGTATGTGTATCATTCCATCCCTATCATGTTTGTGAAGTCATAACATATGTAGTATTAATGTTGTGATTGTTTGTTTCTTTATCTCTTTCAAATGATAGGAAAATATTCTCAAAGTGCAAGAGGATCATTGTCAAGATCCTAATGCAATTCCCCTTACACAAGAGGAGATCTCAAACTTGGTGTTTAAGAAGAAGTGTGGTATTGTAAAAGGACTTGGCATGAGACCTTCCTCTTCTCTAGTAACCACCGCCTCCTCTAATTCATCGGTGGAGTATATCCAATGGTTAGAAAATGAGATAATTGAACTCAAAGAGGCAAGAGCTAGAGATCAAGAGGAGCGAGCTAAGGACCAAGAGGCACGAACTAAGCAAGATGAGATCCAAAAGAATATTCTTAACTTTTTGAGGAGGAAGGGTTATGATGATGCTCTTACTTATGGGGGTGGTTCAACTTCAAGTTAAAATACTTTTTGGTTGGTACTTTATTTGCTTTCTACAACTTATACATTAGGAATGGTGATTTTATAACATAGTTAATGTTTTTACTTTACGTTTTTAACAAAGTATTGTTTTTATATTTGTGCAGATTTCTTATTGGTGGCTTTTAGGGGATTTACTTTTAGCATTACTTGAAGATATATGAGGACATCTTCTGTTAGTTCTAAAATAGGATTTAAGTAGAGTTATTGAAATAAATGTATGGATCTTTTTTATTTGTGAAATGTATGGATATTTTTTTATAAGTGTGTTGTTAAAATAAATGTGTTATTCAAATGCGAGATTTTAATAATGTAATGACAGGTTACAGGTTAATATCAAAGCCATGAAAAAAATAAAAATAGAAAATAAGTTTTAGTGACGAATTTTTTTGTCACAAATATAGCAACAAAAAATTGTTTTAGTGACGACAATTTCGTCACTAAATATAGCAAAATTTTGTAAGAAATGGTTTTAGTGATGAAAATTTTCGTCACTATATGTGCCTGGATTTTCTTAAAAATAGTTTTAGTGACGAATTTTTTCATCACTATATATACTCGAACATAGTTTTAGTGACGAAATTATTCATCACTAAATATGATTTAGTAAACTAAAGTGTTTTTAGTGATGAAATATTTTCGTCACTAAATAGTATTTTTAGTGAGGAAAACATTTAGTGACGAAACGTTTTCGTCACTAAAAGTTTTAAAAAAAAAAAATCAAATCGGACTTTTAGTGATGAAATTTTTCGTCACCAGGACTTTTAGTGACGGGGCTATAGTGACGAAATGAGTTTCGTCACTAAAAGTCCAATTTCGTCACTAAAGGTCCTTAGTGACGAAAAACTGGACTTTTAGTGACGAATTTTTTCGTCACTGAAAATACATTTTGTTGTAGTGGCCAATCCCATATAAGGCTTGTCACTTCGATTGGAGAGCATGGCGTGAAGCCTTTTTTGCAAAAACCAACCTACTGAGGAGAAAGGTGATACAAGAAGACACTTATGAAATTTGCAAGGAAGCTTCGAAAATGGCTGGACATGTTCTATGGAGCTGTCTGAAAGCTCAAGAGGCCTGGGAGTGCTCTAAGTTGGCTATGAATTCAAACAGGACAAAAGGCATCTCTTTTCAGGATCTTATGTGGCAACTGATGATGATCGAAGGTATAAGGGATGATCAAGCTGCACGGGTTGTTACAATAGCTTGGGCATTGTGGCACAACCGAAATGAGTTGAGGAATGGAGATGTGAGGAAGTCTGGGCAGGTCTTGGTTAAGTGGGCTATGGATTATCTTGCCGAGTATGGAGCAGTAATTGAGACGGATGAGCTTTTGTCACTAGTGGTGGAGCAAACTGTGTCGTGGTCCCCTCCATGATCTGGATGTTTCAAAATAAATGTCAATGACGCTACATTCTCAAAGCAGAAAGCTACCGGGCTAGGGGTGATCATTAGAGATGATAAAGGAAGAGTGGAAGCGGCATTGTGCAAGAAGGTTTAGGCTTCATTAGGCACCGTGGAGGCTGAAGCTAAAGCATTTGAGGCTAGTTTACTCTTTACAAAGGACATCGATCTCCATGATATTATCCTAGAGGGGGACTCATTGATTCTACATAATGCCCTTTGCGGTTGTGAGAGACCGGACTGACTCTCAAAAAAGAGGTTTAGGCATCGGCACCTTCCCTTCCGAGGATCATATGGAGTCACCACTTATTTTATAAGTAAAATAAGAAAACTATACAAAAGATTACAAAATGTCTTGAATAATACACATTCTCATTAATTCAAATAAGTACAACTTGATAGAATGAACTATACATGACTTTGTTTCCTAGTTACAATCTAGTAAAAAATTACAAGGCCTTGTTTCCTAGTTACAATCTACCCAAAAGAAAATAAGTCTCTCTTCTACGAGCCTAAGATTCTCAAATCTGGGGGCTAGGTCACAGGATGGAAAGATGTTACGCACCCATCCTACCCAAACAGAGTCTGGTCTTCTAGACTTTTAAATGACCTTTTAAATACCAATTAAAAAATGACATGCAAATTGTTGTGTCAATACTCTTAGATCAAAAATTGGTTAATATGCAAAATACTAGATCTGTTGCATTTATGCAAGAAGAAATCATACCTGAATTTTATTTAAAAGGAAAAAGATTTTTAAGAGAAGTTTCAAATCAAGCAAAATGAATTTTTCGATAAAAAATTCAGATATGATATTTTAAAATAAAAAGGAATAGATCTTTAAAAAGAGTTCCCAAATCTGATTTCTTAATTAAAGAAAAAACTAAACTTCCAAGAGAAAAATTCAAATATGATTGTTTAATTAAGAAACAGAACAGGTTTTAAAAGAAATTGTAGATCTGATTTTTCAAAATAAGAAAGAATGAATTTTTAAAATAAAATTTTAGATCTGACTTTTATGTTTTAAAAAACATAAGAGGTTTTAAAAAAATAAACTCAGTTCTGATTCTTGACTTGGAAAACAATAGAGATTTTGAAAAAAAAAATTCATATATGATTTTTGGTTTATAAAACAATAGAGATTGTGAAAAATAAATTCAAACTTGATTTTTGGTTTAGGAAAAGAATAGCAATTTGAAAAATAAATTCAGATCTGATTTTTGGTTTAGGAAAAGAATAGAGATTTGAAAAATAAATTCATATATGATTTTTTGTTTAAGAAAAGAATAGAGATTTGAAAAATAAATTCAGACCTGATTTTTGGTCTAGGAAAAGAATGGAGATTTGAAAAATAAATTCAGATATGATTTTTGTTTAGGAAAAGAATTGAGTTTTGATTTAAAACTTCAGATCTAATTTTGTTTAGGAAAAGAATTGACTTTTGATTTAAAATTCAAATATGATTTTTGTTTTAGTTTACATAAAGCTCATAAACAAGCATCCATAATATATTCACTAGAAAGAAAAATCAAAACAAACAAAAGAAGGAACATGTTAGAAAAGACATTGAGAATTGAATTAGTTTCATGGACATGTAAATAAAAAGATGGAAACTTACCTGCATCAATGCATCAATGAATTTTACAAGGGAATAGGGAAATCACTTTAGAGTTAGAGAGAGGTTGAGTTTCTCTAAGTCCTAAAGAGATTGTACTTAATAGAAAAGAAAGTCCTAAAGTTGAACTTTTAGAATTTCTTTTACGTTAAGGGTGGAGGGGTGCTGAATTCTGATTTTAATTCTGTATATGTAGAAGTGTTGTGCTTAAAAAAAAAAGGTAGGGTTGCTTAGAAAATCAGCAGACCCGAGTTAGGTCAAATTTTATCCCTAAAAAATCAAATTTGATGTGTTTTAGCTGGGCGTCGAGGTTGTGCCAATTGGCATTGTGGAAGTGCCGATCGGCACTCCTAGAGTGCCGATTGGCACTTTTGAGTGCTTGGCCCATTCTCCTCTTTTGGTTCGATTTGGACTCTTTTTAGGGGTTTTCTGAGTCAGGAATTGCACTAAGATGTCTTTTAAACTTGTATTCCAAAATAAATTCCTTTTAATTTGATAATCAGGTCCTTAAAATAATAATATCTGAAAGATAATTATGAAAAAAAAAAACTTCACTATCAACAACTCCCTTATTATCTGATTATCCATTTTATTCTTATGCAACCAAGCTTATTTTTTATCAAATCCAATAGCCAATCACATAAATTACTTAATTGATTTTAATTTTTGACCAATTAGAATTAATTTTAATTAATCACGCATGATTAGCTTCACCCACATAAAATGCATGCAGACCGTGAAAACTTGATCTTATGATATCTTTCAATCCGACAGTCCAATTTGGGAATTAGGCATATCGTCGTAATCATTAGAGTCTCAAGATTTTTTTTATGACATGTGATGGATGATGTAACGCATGAAATGCAATTATGATTTTTGGGTATTTAGGTGATCTTTTAAGTCATTATCCAAGATTAAATTATGGGTGCAAAATTAAGCATTTACAGCAGTATATCTCCCTCGCCCTCTTCTGTGGCATCAATTGTATTAGGGATGCAGGAATTATGCAAGGACTTTAGGTGGATAGGATTTTCCCATACACGGAGAAAAGGTAATAGACCTACACACCTTCTAGCAAAACATGCATCTAGCATTGTTGACTATATTGCTTGGATTGAAGAGAATCCTTGCTGTATTGAGCAAGCTCTTATCCATGATGTTCTCTCCTTTTCACTTATGCAATAAAATTCTCTGTATTCTTATAAAAAATAAAATAAATAAAAACTATTTGACACAATTCAAAAAGAAATGATAACTTAGAAAACATATGTGTTTTAAAATGTGTGTGCATGCACACGCACACAAGGAAATAAACTAATTTAAAATATAAATAAAAGAGAAATTTTGCTTAAAGAATAGTCTCTTATTTTTTTGGTTTTGTCCTTAATTTTTTTATTAAGAAACAAATTATTTGTTCCCTAAAGGAATTTAGCCACTTAAATTACCAAATAATGTTGTATATGATTTTAAAAAAAAATGTTTTTATGTTAAAATTTTTTCATATTTGGAATAAAGTTACAAGTTTTAGTTTAACTTACTAATTTTTTGAAGCATTTGGACTAATCAAACTTTTAGGCTTTGTTTAGTTAGAGGGATAAAAAAGTAGGAGGATAGAAAAGTAGGAAGATAGAAGGGATTTTAGTTTTCCCTCCATGTGTTTGGTTGGAAGGGTTGATAGGCCAAAAACATATTGACCCCTTGTGATGAATTAATTGATTAATTAGCCAAGTTTATTAATTAATCAAATTAACATGCAAACGCATGGTAGCACAAACAAATCATCAATTAAACTAAGTATGCAGCAGAAAATAAATTGACACGGTGATTTGTTTACGAATGGGGAAAACCTACATGACAAAAACCCCACTGGGTGATTTTAAGATCACCACTCCTAAGAATCCACTATTATCAAAACAAGCAGTAATAAGTAAAGGAATCATAATACCTTATACCAACTTATAGTTGAACTCTTACCCCAATACACAATTAGACTTGTTCTATAGTGATAGTCTCTTCTTTCAATGCACGACTCTCAGTACGTGACTAACCAATTGATGCGCGGATCCTAGTATGCGACTTACTCCTTTGCACAAATCCAAGTACGTGACTAACTCCATTGTAACCCTTTGATTGTTGTAGTTGATTTGCAACAGCTTCACATAGAAACACCAATAAAATTTTCAATGTTGGTGCAAGAGACTTTGCTTGGTTACAGAACCCAAAGGCGTACAAGAAATACAGTAAGAACTCTTTCTTCTATAGGAGGAGGTTAGAGTTTCAAAAAGAAAACCTTATGAAGCTCTCTAGGGTTAGGTTTTTCTTTTTCCACCTCCTTTAAATAGGAGCTTAATAGGCTCTCCTATTCCAAATACGTTTACACAAACCTTGGGCTTTCCTAGTCCAATAAGGATTATACAAACCCATAAACCTTGGGTTTTCCTAGTCCTATAAGGATTATACAAACCTGTAAACAAATAGCCTTTTAGAATAAAAACATTGTTGGCTATAGTCTGAATCCCATAAGCTCGATAGATTGAGACATATGTCGAGCTTTAATGAATCTTGACAAATCGAGCTTCTGTTGAGGAGGTATCGAGACCTGCAGATTACACTTTTCTTGAGCAGTTCTTGGGTAATCTTCATGTTTTCAATGTAACCACTTGCAATGATCATCTTGAACCTACTTAGATTTACCCAAATATAAGTAAAGTGCGTTTTGTCAAAAGATATGCCAATTACATAAAAATATGTCCATAACAATCTCCCCCTTTGGCAATCCGTGACAAAACCACAGGAGTACATTGAATGTCCTAGAATACATTCTACTCAAAATTACAGAATAAATTAGCCTAGTCTAAAAGATCTGAACCTTGGAAGTTGCTGCAAGAAGAAGGTTTGGAATTTTGACTTGGCTTTAACTTGTCTTTCTTGAAAGGCACTAAACAAAACACATCAAGGTACCATGTGGAAAATAATGACAAGTTAAATAAACAAGAAACATGTGTATAAAGAGAGAAAAGAAACAACACATGTGAGATAAAGAGTGAAACACATACATTATCATCAAATATAGAAACAACACAAGATGTATGTAAATTGGTTACAAAACCAAGAGATACACAACACAAAATATATATTAATATCAAAGTGTATCAAACTAACTCTCCCCCTAAGTTAGTTACATCAAAAACTTTCTTCCCTTTAACATGAAGCTCTCCCCCTAAGTCTATTACTCCCCCTGAGTAATGACATTCAATTCTCAAATTTCTCTCCCTTTTTGACACGGTTGTCAAAGGGCATAAAAAGCCAAAAGACTTGCCCTAAGACAGACAAAAAACTAAAATAGAGGGAATAAGGAGAACAAGGAACCATAGACCTACAAGAAAAAGAAAAAAAAAAGATGCTATGGACACAAAGGAAAAAAAATGCAAAACAAAGAAAAAAATGAAATTCATGCAAGGGTATCTCGATTGATCGAGAGGTATCGAGAATCTATCGAGAAGAAGCCAACCTTGATGGATCTAGAAGCTATCGAGAATCTACCAAGGAGACAAAAACTTTCTTGATGGACCGAGAAGCTATCGAGATTGGGATAAAAAGAAGCTAAAGAGCTCGATAGATAAGCCAAGTGTCGAGAGGTATTGAGGAGCTGTCGAGATTGCTTAAAAACAGTTTTTCATGAAAAGAAAAACACAGACATGAATGCAATCAAATATGCAACTCAACCAAGGATCCAAAAAACATTTTAAACCCTTAAAAACATCTCTCAACAAGAAACATGTTAAGCACATAGATCCCAAAACATGCACACACACACACACACACAACAAGTCTAACCAATTTTATATTTCAAAAACAAGTCAAGACAGTTTAGTGAGCATACATTAACACATGTAAACCTTGTGATGGCCAAATCACATTGTACCTGCACATGTATCAAGAGTAGCAAAGAATATTGCATGTTGTGTGTGAAAAACATCGCAAGATTGCATAAGTGTATACATGTTATGACAATTTGAGATATGAGAAAATCACTTTAACTCACACACAATCATAACTATTTAATGGGGACTATCACCTTCGAGGTACATTCTATAACTCTCACATCTCCTAGAATACACGCTTGCAATCATATAAAGCATTTTTTTTTTTTTTTTTTATCTTTTTGCTTTTATTTTTCTTTGCATATTTTTTCTTTTGAGCAAACCATGCATGGGCATATAAAAGAGAAAAAGAAATACCCAATGATGTTAAGCATTTGACATTGCACTTTTGTTATGCCGAAGCATACAGATGTCATTTCATGATTGGCGGGCAACAGTGGTGAGATGGTTATTTATGTCTTTCTCTTAGAATTTTCTAGCTCTTCCCGTAAAAAAGAGTGATACAAGTGTTAAGAACAAGTGATTACTTAATCTTACTCATCACAAACATGAGCTACAAAACTCACTTGCTTAGTTGTGCATAGAGATACTCATCTAAGCTACAAGAGATACAAAGTTTAGAAAAACACACACTGTTTTTGTATTTTTCAGATTTTTCAAATTTTTTTTTTAATTTTATATGAAAAAAGAAATAAAGTTAAATTGAAAAGTAAGCAAGAGAGTCCTACTTTAGATAGAAAGAATTAAAGCAGAGGACAAACAGAAAGACAATTAAGTCTTAGGATCCTTTATCACCCACACAGTACGAGTCTTTGGCCATGAAGATGAAAAGACACGTATCCTAGTATAACTACTAAAGGACATAGAGGAATTAGAATTCCCCTGAAATTGAGTTGAAAAGCTCAAAGTTTTTAATAACTCACCAAGAATAGGTACAGAGCCTTTAGATAAAGGATGAGACCTATTGGACACTCGCTTATGAGGAAACAACTTGAAACAATTAGGACGAGTGTGACCTGAAGCACCACAATGGTGACAAATATGAGTAGTTTTCGAACTACCGTGCTTCCTAGAAGGAGGTCTAACCTTAGAGGTTGACAAAGACCTTAATTTAGGAATATTTGGCCTAATATGACCAACAATATGACAATGATGACAAGTGGGGACAAATTCAGAATTTTTATTCAACCTAGGAGGAGTTTTAGACATAGGTTTAGAAACTTCTGCGTTAACATTAGAATTTTTACCTTTGTCTATCCTAGCAATATTAGCCTTCAACTCTTCATTATTCCTATTTGGAATAGGAGAGCCCATTAAGCTCCTATATAAAGGAGGTGGAAAAAGAAAAACCTAACCCTAGAGAGCTTCATAAGGTTTTCTTTTTTAAACCCTAACCTCCTCCTACAAAAGAAAAATTTCTTGTTGCATTTCTTATACGCATTTGGGTTCTATAACCAAGCAAAGTCTCTTGCACCAACAATGAAGATCTTATTGGTGTTTCTATATGAAGCTGATGCAAATCAAGTACAACAATCAAAGGGTTGCTGTGGAGTTAGTCACGTATTTGGATTCGTGCAAAGGACTAAGCCATGTATTGGGATCCGTGCATCGATTGGTTAGTCACATACTGGGAGCCGTGCATTGAAAGGAGAGACTGTCACTACAAAACAAGTCCAATTGTGTATTGAGGTAAGAGTTCAACTGTAGGTTGGTATAAGGTACTGAGATTCCTTTACTTGTAACCGTTTGTTTTGATAATAGTGGATTCTCGGGAATGGTGACCTCAAAATCACCCAGTAGAGTTTTTGTCATGTAAGTTTTCCATATTCGTAAACAAATCACTATGTCAATTTATTTTCCACTGCATACTTAGTTTAATTGGTGATTTGTTTGTACTGCATTGTGAGGGAAGGATTGTGAGGGGTTTTCACAATTCACTCAAATACCAATGGGCTTAGTCTGCGATCAAATTCTATAAAAGATTTGTGCCCCCTCATCCTTCACCAATTGGTCATTAGATGGATCAGTAAAGCTCACAGTCCAACAAGTGGTATCAGAGCTTGGTCATAGGTTTGAGTCGTTGAAGTCGCATTGTGAGGGAGGGATTGCAAGCGATTTTCACAATTCACTCCAATACCAATGGGCTTGGTCTGTAATCGAATGCTATAAGAGATTTGTGTCCCCTCATCCTTCACCAATTGGTTGTTGGATGGATCGGTAAGGCACACAGTCCGACTTAAGGTAAAAAATGGAGGGATAGAAACTCATTGTAGACACTCAATTTTGCACCCATGATTTATCAAGGAAGATAACTGGAATGACTATCCATGTACCCCAAAAATTATGATTGCATTGCATGTATTAATTCATTCATTGCATATCATAAAAATGATCTTGAGATTCTAATGGTTGCAACAGTATGTCTGATTTCCAAATCAGACCGTCAAATCAAAAGATATCACATGATCAAGTTTGCACGACTAGCATGCATTGTGTCTAACTAGAGTCGACCACGCATGATTAATTTAAATTAATTCTGATTGGTTAAAAAATTAAAATTAATTAAATAAATTTGTGATTGGTTGATAGTTAGTGTTTAAAATAGGATTGCTTGAATAGGCATAAAGGGGATAATTGGATAACAATAAAATTGTGGATAATCTGAACTTTATCAAGATTTATTTTAAAATAATTATCTACAAGATATTTGTTGCTGAAAAGATCTAAAAATAGATAAAAATCTTAGAATATGAATTGAAAACATGTTTAAGTGCAAGGCTCGACTCAAGAAAACCTAAAAAATGAGTCCAAAACGCACTTGAACGTGAAAGTACGATTAGCACCCAAGAGTACCATTTGGCACTTTTGGAGTGCCGATCGACACTTTCAAATTGCCAAATGGCATCCTTAAGGGCTAAGGCTGAGCGTTTCTCGGGTTACGATAAGGCACATCCTTTTCGACTTTTTTGCAAAAGGACGCGTCTCAATTCGCATTCTACTCATCGTTACTTATTTTTTTAAGCATTCCAGCCTTTATAAATAGAGACTGGATCTCAAAATTTCACACATGGGAACACACTCTTTTACGCTCTCTATGGGAGACACTTTCTCACACTCTCAAATTTCTCATATTTCTAATCCCCATTATGATATTCTCTCGAGTTAGGGTTTTTAGATTTCAAAGATAATTGCATAAATTTCTTTGAACCCTAAAATATCCTCTCAAGAAGAAGAGTGCTCCATGGAAGAGGTTGTTTCTTATTAACCCTTTTTTTCTTATATTGCTCTTGTTGTGATGATGCATGTTTATTTATTTTAGTGTAGTTGTGTCAAATATTCATATCATGAATTGTTAACTTATTTTGTTGAAACATGTTCTTGATTCTTTTTATTATTGTTATGATCTCTTGCATAGTTTCAAAATCTGTATGTTATCAACTCTTTTTTTTTTCAACAAAAAATGGATCTACATCTTCCTTAGATGCAGATCTGAATTTTTCTTAAATAAAAAACGAATCTACATCCTTAGATGCAGATCTGAATTTTTCTTAAATAAAAAACAGATCTGCATCTTCCTTAGATGCATATTTGAATTTGTCTTAAATCAAAAACGGATCTGCATCTTCCTTAAATGCATATCTAAATTTTTCTTAAATAAAAAACGAATCTGCATCTTCATTAGATATAGATCTGCATTTTTTTTTTCCAAATTAAAAACAGATCTATGTTTTCATTAGATGTAGATCTTATTTTTCTTTAACATAGCAGATTTTGAAATTTAAAAAAAAAAAAAAAAAAAAAAAGGATCATGAATGGTTGTGTTTGTTTTATTTAGTACACATAGCATAAATTTATTTCATGAATGAAATCCTTTTTCTCAAGAACTCTTTTTCATTTTTTTTACACATATAAAAATAGATCTGATTTTTTTTTTTTAAATACACAAAACTGATTTTTTTTTTTTTTTTTATTATCACAAAACAGATCTAATCTTTTACAAATCAAAAACCATTTTTTCTAAGTTCTCAAAAAAAGATCTAATATTTTTTCAAATTAAAAGACTTTTTTGTAATTAAATAAATAAAAACATATCTGAATTTTCTCTCCAAAAAAACATTTTTTTATACACAACAAAAATAGATATGATATTTCTAAACTAAATTCAATTTTTTTACAACACAAATCTGAATTTTTTTTTTTACAAAGAAGAGGATGCATTCATAAATAAACTTGTGTGATCTAGTTTTGTTCATATGTACAACATGTCATTCATAGCATGCATAAAAGGGGTACATTAGTCACAGGAGTCTAGAAGACCAGACTCTGTCTAGGCGGAATGGGTGCTTAACACCTTCCCAATCTGTAACCTAGCCTCCGAATTTAGAGTCTTTGGATAGGTAGACCTAGGCTTTATCTTCTTCTTTATTTATTTTGGGTAGATTGTAACTAGGAAAAAAAGCCTTGTAATTATTTGGTAGCTTGTAACTAGGACCCAAAGACATGTAATGCTCAATTTATCAAATATGTATTATTTTTTTTTTATTCTATCAATGAAATGGAACAATTCAATTATGTATAGTTATATTTAGTTTTTTTTTTTTTTGGGTATAAAAAATAAGTGGCGACTCCACACCACTTACACAAAAAGGGAGGTGTCCTAAAAAGCACTCTAAAAATATCTCTTTTTTGAGAGGCACCAAAGTTTGGCGATTTCTCATAGTGGCGACTCCACTAGGGATGTCGAGGTTTAAGTTTCGTATTAGACTTAAGTGACCAAATGTTTACCCTAGTTTTGCATGGTCTTGCATGATATTGTTGTTTGTCTATTTATTTATGTTTGTTGAGATGTTGTATGATACTTTGTTGTATGATATTTTGTTGTGTGTATTGTTTGTTAAAAGCTTTCCCTAACTGTCATAGTGTGTCATCCAAACAACAAATAGGTATGCACCCCTTTCAACAACATGTGGTGGTAGTAACCATGGATCACTAGTCTTCATTAGATTTGGGTACCTAGTGGTGAACTCACCAACTCATAGCCTAAAGTCACTAGATCATTTCCTGTTGACTATAAAGGATAAACCATGCCGTTTAGACCAACGCAATGTTCATTACATTACAAGTTAGGAGGTGTAACATCCTAGCTATGGGAAACAATGAAATAACAAACCCACCTTACAACGTAATGACTTAGAACCTACCCTTAGGTCAGTCCTTGTTAAAATTTCATTACATTTTGTGTTTGTTTGTTTGATTGATTGATTGATGTGGATGGGGACTTAGCTTTGATTAATTCAACCAAGCCTGTCATTAGGAGAGAATTTGGTCAAGATTTGAAGGAAGGATTCAAAGAGAACCTAAGGCCAACACTCAAGCTAGTAGCTCTAGTTCCAAGCCCATCACTCCCATCACGGTACTGAAGCTCGTGAACATAGAAGAAACTTCACTACTGCAACATCACAGCCCCCATCTTCGACCTACAAGACAATTCAAGCCACAAGAAGTCTGAAACTCCCAACACTATAGTAGAAGAGGGAGAACATCCAAACACCAAGGAATCCCTGAGCACTCAAGAGCTACTTAACACCATGGTAGCTAGTCAAGTCCAACTGAGAGAGGACATGAACCGTATGGTGCAACAATTTCAGAATCTAAAGAGTAACCAAGAGGAGAACAAGGATGACCATGATCCACCAACCATGGAAAGTGAGAAGAAGATCAACGAAAGAATAAACAAAATGGAAGAGATGATTAGAAGAGCTCGTAAGATGGAAGACCTCATGGACTACGATTCCCTCTCACTTTTTCCTGATGTGAGATTGCCTCCCAAGTTTAAGATGCCAACCTTGGACAAGTTTAACGAGACCAGTTGCCAAAAATCCTATCTGAATATGTATATGAGGGTTGTGCAACCCCTAGGTGCGATTGAAGAAGTACTTGCTCAAATGTTCCCACTCTAACTGGAGTCGCTCTTAGGTGGTTCCTTAACCTGGATAATGCTAGAGCAAGAAGTTGGGAGGACATCTGTCAAGAGTTTCACAAGTAATACAAGTACAATATAGAAGTGGATATAACAAGGAGAGATCTTGAGACCACCAAGTAAGAGCCAAAAGAATCCTTCTCTACTTTCATTACCAAGTGAAGAGCCAAGGCAGCACAGATTATGAATAGGCCAAGTGAAGAAGAACAATTAGCTATGATTGTGAAGAATTTATTACCAATATACCATAAGTACTTGTTTGCACAATACTTTCCTAATTTTAAAACTTTAATTGCTGCCGGAACTCAAATTGAGTATGCAATAAACAATGGCACTATAAAGAATGATGACCCACCAAGGTTTAAAAAGAATGTAGGATCTAATTCTAAGGCTGTAGAAATTTCTAATATCCATAAAAATGATCCTTATCAATTGATTGCACCCATTGCACCTGTGCAAGTATCCGAAGGACCTAGACTTAGGAGGGAATTTCATGAGTTGTATATGCCTATAAAACAAGTGTTTAACAAGCTAAAAACAAAAGGGTTATTGAAACCCTTAGCACCAAGACCAATTTCAAACCCCTTGCCCTCAAAGTTGATGTGAATAAGAGATGTGCTTTTCACCAAGGCCCTAACCATGATACTGACAATTGTTTTGGCCTTCATCATGCAATTCGGGACCTAATAAACAACAAGGTAATTGCACGCCGCCTACAAGTCCTAGCATCACTAATAATCCCTTACCTAATCACAATTTTGGGAAAGGACCAAGAATTAATTGCCTGATGACCGAGGAGGAAAGTAAGGAAGACCCATCTGACCTGATTTATGACCTACCCGAATATTTTATGATGACATAGGAAGAATTGATGGATAGGACATTCGCTACCACCACAAGATATGATATATGGAATGAAGAAGTACTAGAACCCAAAAATTACTCAACATCTATAAATGGGGGGAGACACTTCAAACCCCAAGTAAATAGCCAAACACCCACAAACAGGGGAGACACTTCAAACCCCAATTTAGTAACCAAACATCCTTAAATTGGGGGAGACACTTCAAACACCAAGATACCAACCCTAATGACCTAACAAAAATTGCCCACATCACAAGGGGGGGGGGGGGGGGGGAGACACTTCAAACCCCCACATTTGGAGACAGAAAACCCGGTAAAAGCCTTGAACTAATCCACCCAAAAAACATCTACTGAAGAAGATAAGCTTCTTAAGCAACTGTAGAAGACACAAACCAACATATCCTTGTGGGGTTTACTTATGGCCTCATATAAGCACCGTCAAAACTTCGTAGACCTTCTTAACCAAATCCAAGTCCCTACAACCACAACTTCCTAAGATCTGAATGCTATGATTGGGTCTATAAATAGGGAACTCACTATTTCCTATTTGGACAAGGATTTGACTAAAAAGGGGAAGCACCACAACGACCCGTTGCACATCACTATAGATGCCAAGGGGAAGAGGATACCGATGGTCCTAATAGATGATGGAAGTGCTTTGAATGTGTGTCCTTTAAAGATTGCAAGTTGCTTGGGTCTAAGCATTGAAGACTTTATGCCTATTGATTAGCATGTGAGGGCATACGACAACAGCATGGGAGAGGTCTTGGGAACCATAACATTAGAACTCACTATAGGACCGATGGTTAAGAAGGTGGAGTTTCAAGTCCTTAACATAGCCTCATGCTTCAATATGCTCCTTGGGCAACTATGGATCCATGACACAGAGGTTGTACCTTCCTCCCTATACCAAAAGGTTCAGTTTCTACATGAAGGAGCTATTGTGACCATATATGGTGATACTTTGATTGTGCCTAAGCCCATTTTTGGCATTGATTCTGAAAAAGAACCATTGGCCTTGGATGGTTTTGAGATTGAAAAGCCTAGCTTTGAAAGGAGAGAAGAAATGGAGAAGATCCTGATGGACTTTGCTTCTTATAACAACAACAATGTGGCAGCAATGATGAGAAGAATGAATCACCTTCTGGGAATGAATTTGGGGAAAACTATGAAGAAGCCTACTATTCAGGTCTCAATATTTCCTACTGCCACACCACCTTTTGGGCTAGGTTATAAGCCCACAAATGATGACTTGTTAGAAATGGAAGTGAGAAAGATGGCCCTAGCCAAAGCTAAAGCAAATGGACTTCCTTGTCCTCCAGAACATTTGAAGCTCAATACTCCTACATTAAATGGGAATTTTTTCAAAACTGGGGAAAGTCAATGTTATTGGGGGTTCCCTGAACCGAGATTTGATCCTATGACAAGGACAATGATGTCTAGGTTCGAGATACTACTTGATTTCAACGACAAGGTTCTAGAGTTGAAGAAGGAAGATGCAACTTAGGTCCCTACTGATTGGGCTGATTACATGGACCTCGATGCCATGACTACACTCCTTGGAAATGATATCTGCAATATAGAAGAAGAAGAATATTGGGAGGCTTGCTAGCATGCTTTGAAGAGCCCGTATGAACAAAGAGCCAATGATGAAGATGAGGAAGGGGGAGCAACTCCTAGTGACAATGATGATGGAAGTGATGACAAGAGTGATAGTAGTAGTGATAACAGCAACAACGATAATGAACATGATGATGATAACAGCAGTACCAATAGCGAGAGCAACAATAGTGAAGACTATGATAGCCAATACAGTGGCAATGATTGGGGTGAACCCCCTAGTGATAGAAAGGATGAAGAAGCAAATCTTTTTTATGAAGAATATGATGATGATGTGGACTACTATGATGAAGATATTGAAGATGGTGCCGAAGCTAACAGGTGGAATGACACTGATAATGACCAATACAGATTGATAAATGAATTAAAAGATGCAAGAGATGAGGTTGGACAACCCAATGATGTGGACTATGATGATTACCCTTATGGGTGCCACTCAAATTGGAGTTTTATCACTAATTTTAGCTCAAGGTCTGGTCCTCGATATGACAAGCATGGAAGAGAGATTCTAGAATTAAGGTCGTATTATAATTTAGAACCTAGCTCACTGGCCCCACATACTGAAGAAGAGGATGATATAGATGCTAGGTTGGCTATTCTAGACCAAAAACTAATGGTCCACAGTCTCAGAATCATGACACTTGAGAATGCGGGAGGTAATAATGAGAGGATGGAAGGAGGCGAGTCAGAACATCTCCCTCAACACACCTACTTAGGCAACAAAGGGAAACTTAATTTGTTTGATGAGTGGATGGATAACATAGAGTGCCTAGATGCTTTTGTGATCGACAAGCCCACAGATATGGAGATTGATGATGAAGCCATAGATTATATGGATGAAGATCCCGTAGTATTGATGCTGAAGGAAGAAGGAACTTATTGGGAGCCACCTGCCATCATTAAAGCCATGATTGAGTTGAAGAATTGGGCATAGGAGGGAGCTGCCCACCTTGTTGAGGACTTTGTGAAGAAGATTAAGACCGTCAAATCAGTCACTCTTACCAAGAAAATCAAGACCATCGAGCCAGTTACCCCTGTCAAGAACATTGTTTCTATCCCTATTGAGTCTATTTCTGCTAGTATTTTTATTCCTGTTAAATTTGTTTGTGAAAGTTTTCCAGTGGAGTCTAATTTAGTTGAGTCTGCTGATAACTATTTTCCTTATAATATGATTTCTGATCCTGCTTATTTGTTGGCTTTGAATGTTTTTATTTCTGAAATTGGTAAAAAAACTCTTAATAATAAGGAATAAAAAAAAAGGACACCTAGAACCATAAAAGAAGAAACCCAACCCATTAACATAGGAATTGATGATGAACTTAAAATGATACAAGTGGGCAATACCTTAACCATTTCAGAGAAAGATGCATTAGTGGCACTATTGACAAAGTTCAAAGAGGTCTTTGCGTGGTCATATGAAGACATGCTTGGATTGATACAGACATAGTACAACACTGCATTCCAACAGATCCAACCATGAAGCCAGTCAAGCAGAAGTTAAGAAGAATGAAGCCAGAGTGGACTCTCAAGATCAAGGAAGAAGTTGAGAAACAGTACAATACAAGATTCCTGAGGGTGGTCAACTATCCAGAGTGGTTAGCTAATGTGGTTCCGATACCAAAGAAGGATGGGAAGGTTAGAATGTGTGTAGATTTCAGAGATCTAAATAAGGCCAGCCCAAAAGATGACTTTCCTTTGCCTCACATTGATATCATTGTTGATAACACAGCAAGTCTTGCTTTGCTATATTTATGGACGGATTTTCAGGGTATAATTAGATTAAGATGGCTCTAGAAGATATGGAGAAAACCTCCTCTTTTACTCCATGGGGGACATATTGTTACAAGGTCATGCCATTTGACCTTAAAAATGCTAGTGCTACTTACCAACGTGTAGCCACTACTTTGTTGCATGACTTGATCCACAAAGAAGTAGAGGTTTATATTGATGATATGATAGTGAAGTCCAAAGACCGTGAAATACATATGCCAACTTTACGGAAGTTCTTTGAAAGGATTCGATTCTACAAGTTGCGGTTGAATCCAAAGAAGTGCACTTTTGGTGTAACATCTAGAAAGCTAATGGGGTTTATTGTCAACCAAAGAGGAATAGAAGTCGATCCAGATAAAATCAAGGCCATTGTAGAGATGAAGCCTCCAAGAACTAAAAAGGAGATCCAAGGATTTTTAGGGAGGATACAATACATCAGCAGGTTCATAGCTTAGCTCACCATGACATGTGAACCAGTCTTCCGACTGCTTAAGAAAGAGGCCCCTACAGTATGGAATGAACAATGCCAAGAAGCCTTTGAAAAGATCAAGAATTATCTTATAAAGCCACCAATACTCGTCCCATCGGTACCCGAAAAGCCATTGTTGTTGTATCTTACCATTACAGATATAGCAATGGGGGCTTTACTTACTCAATACCTTGAGGAGACTAGAAAGGAGAATGCAATCTACTACATCAGCAAGAAGATGTTGTCTTATGAAGAGAAGTATTAACCATTAGAAAAGACATGCATAGTACTTGTATAGGCAACCCGTAAACTTAGACATTATTTGCTTGCTTACAAGGTCTTGTTGATTGCAAGAATGGACCCTTTGAAATACTTAATGGAAAACCCTGTGCAAGATGAGAAGATTGCTAAATGGGTTTGGCTTTTGTCAGAATTTGATATTAAATATGTGACTTAGAAATCTGTGAAGGGGAGAGCGATTGTTGATCACTTAGCCCACTATTCACCTGAAGAAGTTGAAGAAACTCAAGGAAACTTTCCAGATGAAGACATCATGGGGATTGAAGTAGAATCATGGAAGATGTACTTTGACGGAGCAACAAATCAAAATGGAAGTGGCATTGGACTTCTTTTAATTTCTTCAAAAGGGACACACATCCCATTTTCTGGCAAATTCAACTTCCCTACCACCAACAATGCCACTGAATATGAAGCTTGTATCATGGGGTTACGAGTAGCCCTAGGCCTAGGGGTGAAAGAGTTAGAGGTGTATGGAGACTCAGCTTTGATAATCTCCCAGATTTAGAATAAATGGAAGATCAAAGAAGAAAGGCTGATGCCTTATCATGAATGTCTTCAGAAGTGGGCATCAAAATTTAGCAAATTCCAATATCAATATGAGCCAAGGATGCAGAATCAAATTTCTGATGCTTTAGCAACCATGGCATCCATGATGGATAGGCCAATAGAAGATGAAGCTAAACTAATAGTGGTGGAACAGAAAGAAGAGCCAGCCTATTGCATGATAATAGAAGAGGATGAGGAAAAGAATCGAGAAAGTGAATGGTATTCAGACATCCAACAATACCTAAAGGATGGCACATACTTGAAGTCTGCAGACAACAACGACCATTTAACCATCTGAAGGTTGTCTACTAATTACATTATTTGTGGTGAAAGGCTTTACAAAAGATCATACGATGGAATTCATCTCCTTTGAGTAACCACCAAGGAAGCACAGCAAATAATTGAAGAGGTTCACGAGTCAAGCTATGGGCCACATATGAATGCACACATGCTATCAAGGAAGATAATGAGACAAGGGTATTACTGGACTACTATGGAAGCAAATTGTGCAGCTCATGCTTGAAAGTGCCATCAATGCCAAGTCCATGGAGATTTGAAGCATGTGCCACCTATGCCACTACATACTATGACATCACCTTGGCTATTTTCTACATGGGGGATAGACATTATTGGGAAGATTCACCCTACAGCATCCAATGGCCATGAATTCATACTCGTAGCCATTGATTACTTCACTAAATGGGTAGAAGCCGCCTCATACGAGGTTCTAAATTCAAAGAAAGTTGCTCAATTCATTCAGACCAATATCATCTGTAGATATGGAGTACCACATGAAATTATCTAAAATAATGGGCAGCATTTTAAAGGAGAAATAGAGAAGCTGCTACGACAGTTCAATACTCAACACCATAAGTCTTCACCTTACTATCCTCAGACCAATGAAGTAGTTGAGGCTACTAACAAATATAGAGGGCAAATCTTGAAGAAGAGCACAAAGAATTACAAAAACTGGCACCTATAATTGCCCTATGCACTCTAGGGGTACAGAACATCAATTTGATCTTCCAGCCACTCCTTATTCATTGGTGTATGGGATGGAAGCAGTTCTTCCCATTGACATGGGTGTTTGTTCACTAAGGACAGTATTGGAAAGTGAAATCCCTGAAGTAGATTGGTCGCAAGGCAAGTATGACCAGTTATGCATGCTGGATGAAAAGAGACTCAAAGCCTTGTATCATATTCAAGGTTACCAAAGGAGGCTTAGGAAAGCTTTTGACAAGAAATTAAGAACCAAAGATTTGAAGTTGGGGGATTTAGTGTTGAAAGAAATTTGAGCCCAAGTTTAAGATGCAAACGGGAAGTTCAACCAAAATTGGCAGGCCTATATATTATTAAGCAAATATACTCTGGGGGAGCAATAAGATTGATGGATTTAGATGCAAACCCTTTCATTGAGCCAACCAATATGGATGAATTGAAGAAATACCACGTCTGAGGTGGCAGTTTGAAAGCACCACATCTGAAGTGGTAGTAAATTATGCTATTTCCCTTCCTAGTCTTGACCAAAAAAAAAGAAAAGAAAAAGAGGAGCTTGCTAGGCTGAAAACCTGAAAGGGCGGTTTAGGCAAAAACTAGAGCAACCAAAAAAAAAAGAAAAAAAAGAAAAAAAAGGTAGGTTGAAAACCCAAAAGGGCAATCTACGCAAAAGGAGAGTAAAAAAAAAAGAGTGAGAGAGCCTGCTAGGATGAAACCCTGAAAGGGTAGCCTGGGCAAAAATTAAGGCAAATAAAAAATCAATGAACTACGTGGGGTACGTAGGCAACCATGCATTGGTCCAGTCACAATTTTCCAAAACCACCATTTTCCCATTAAACAAAATTTTCCAAAATTCAACTATTCCATTAAACCATGTCATTACACAAAATCTAAAAAACCAAACCTTAAAAAGCTAAACCTAAAACCAAACCAAACCTTAAGAAGCTAAAACTAAAACCAAACCAAACCAAACCTCAAGAACCAAAACCCTAAACCAAACCATACCAAAAAAAAAAAAAAACCAAACCCCAAAAGGCTACACCTAAAACAGAACCCTTAACCTGCAAATCCTAAATAATTCCTAAACATAAGAGTTTTTATATCAACTTTCAAATAAACATGTTCAAAGCCAAAAATAAGGTCACTTTGTCTTCAGTCTTTTCTCTTTAGGTTGATCATTGATTTCCTTTGTGCAAGTACTTTGTCATCCTTGTCCCTTCTTTTAAATTCATAGTTGTCATCATCATGTCTTTCCTGATTATCTCTAAGAAACTACTTTCTCATAGCAACCATCTCAATTTCCTTGTCAGCAATCTTGTCCACCAACTAGTTAGAGTATTCTATAGTCATCGTATGAAAGTGAACCTTGACAAAAGACTGATCCACTCAGTCAGCCATCTCCAAGCCCAACAACATGTTCCTTATAGAAGTAAGATTTGTGTCCACAGGAGTGAAAGGACTTCTTCTTTTTCCATCGGGCATTCCTTTCTCACATTGGAATTGCCTCAAGAGTCTATATGCCTTGTAGAAAGTTTCCTTTTGCAATCCAACAATGAAGATGTAATCTGATCCTAGAGATCGTAATAGAGGGGATGGGCACTTCCACTAATAACAATTTCATCAGATTGAGGCACCGGATTTCTTGTTCAAAAATTTCACCCAATTACTTTCAGTTTGGCACACAATTTTGATGACAGTCCTGCTAAGAACACTGCTAGGACCATAATTACTAGTTGTAGGCCTGGCAATCATATCCAGTTGCTCCATCAGCCATATTTGCAAAGTTAAGAGACTCCCAAGGAAGTTTTAAGATTCTTCACCATGAAATACAAAGTCCGGTCCTAGAAGAGTTTTTGTCAAGATCAAAGAAACAAGAGCAAAGCAAAAATTCTCCCACAAAGCACAGGGCCAAGCCAAAAATTTTATGCATATTGTCGGTCACTCCATAGGTGCGTTTGTTAATCAGCCTGTAAACAATTGCACGAACGAAGATTCACCATATGTCCTTCAACCATACTACTAGTGATGGAAGTAGGAAGATCGAGAGCATCGAAGAAAGACTCCCTATGCCTGGGATCACAAGAAATCGCTACAGATTTTTTGCTTGGATCATAGCCCAGGATGGTGGAAAATTCTTCTATTGTGGGACAAAGTTTAGTAGTTTTAAACTAGAACACATGATCTTTGGGATTCTAGAATTTCACACTAGCACGAAGGAAATCCCACTTGATTTTGACATTCCTCAGAGCCTTAATTCCCTCCAGTTTTTAGGCTATAAAATTGGTCTTCTCACTAACATCAAAGCTACTAACCCATCTATTGATATCATGAAATGTTGAATGAGAAAAATTGTGATTGCTAGCCATGGATGACATTTGCTTGTGATTATTGTGTTTTGCTAACCTTGATGCAGAGATTTGTTGCAGGAGAGATCATCAATATAAGCTATGTCGATTCCTAATAAGGTTTTAAACAGGTTTCAAAGAATTTGTAGCTGAATAGGAGAGTGTTTCTTGATTATAAACGAAGAAAATATTTTTCAAAAAACACGAAAATGTGAAACAGGCGTTGGAAAAGCGTGAGGAGTCGGCCCACCATGGCATAAGTGCCATGGCGTGGCCAAGTGCCGAACAACACTCCTCAAATGCCAAGAGGCACTCGGCCCCGCCATCACTCATGCAATTTTGCGTTCTCGGACATTTGTTTTAGGATCACCTAACACTAAAAAGATTTTTTTGGTTAAACTGGGGCATTCAAACATTCCTAACTTATTTGTTTTCAAAAAATCATCACTTGCATCATTATTTTCAAAAATTGACCAAATCAAGATTTTTCCAACTCATGAACACATGTCTCAAACTAAGGGCATTCGCCCATGGCCCATTCATTTTCAAAAAAAAAGACCACCATCATCATCTTTTCAAAGAAAAATAAAATAAAATAAAACCATCAAGATTCTAAGATTTCCAAAAAATCATGCATTCATTTTTAAACTAGGGGCATTCGGCTCCGCCACATTCAAGTGGAAATTCCATCAGAGCCAATCAAGATAGGTTTAAATTGGTACTTCAAGATCTCATTAGGTGAATTCTAAACTTGTCTTAGTTAAAGTTTCTACATGATCCAAGGGAAATTCCAAGGACAAAGAGCTAAGCATGCAAGTTAATATAAAATTATCTAAGGAACATTTCCTTTTGTTTTGCCGGAAAAATTAAAAATACAAATCAAACATCATTAGGACTTCGGGTCCGCTTGCAAGAAGACCTCTTTGACCCACCTCTAGAGGAACTGCCTTCAGTATTTCCCTCTTGACTTGCATAAAATTGAGGATCATACTAACGGTTCTCAAGTTCAAGATTTCTGATCATGTCTTCCAAAGTTCTTCTAGCGAAATCAACTGCTTCCATTCGATTTACCTGAGAAGTCAACAAAGTCGAGTGTTAGCCATCATCAAGAAAAATCCAATCAAAAGCCACTTGGAAAGCATCATTGCATACCTAGCTCGCCTCATTGATCACATATCGGGAAAACTGAGTACAAGCTAATAGTTGCAAACCTCCAATCATTTGCATACTTTCCTCCACGAGATCAACATCAACCTGAAGCACAAATCTACCAAGACCAAGAGCCATTCAGTAAGCCAAGAAGAGATAAAGACAAGGAACTAAAAAATTCAAGAACACACCGAATCGGGCCAAGGGACGTTTGGTAAATGCTTTGGCCTATCCAAAGGCATGGAACTATATGTTCCATCTAGATTCATCACTTCACATTACCATGCTAGAAAATGGGGATAAGTTTCCATGAAAGAACTAGAAGAGCTACTAGCCTGGTGAGGAGAGGGAATCTCTTCTTCTTCCTCTCCCTCCTCCTCTCCTTCAAAAGATGGAGTCTGAAAATCCAACATGCAAATGTTATCACCAAGTAGAAATATGGGAAATGGATATGCAAGATGAAAATTTGACTTTAGAAAGGAAAGAGAAATACCGATATGCCTACCAGGCAACCTTGCAGATAAGTTCGAATAAATTTAGAATAAGTCCCTGCTACTCCTGAAACCACAAAGCCAACATGGGCATGAGCAATCTCTTCATTAGTCAGAAGGTCAGCCAACCGAACAGAGTGACAAGGAAGAACTTGAATTGTTGTAGGAGGATACACATACTAAACCTAAGGCAACACCCGATTACCAAGATACCAATACGTTCCATGCACACACTCAAACAATACCTGACGACTATTCAGCTCCAAAGCCCACTCACACTCCATATACTCCTCATACCCAACCCAAGGATTCAAAGACATCTAAAAAATCACAACAGAACCTAGAATGAGAAAATGACCAAACCACCACCGAGCACCAAAGATCCCATTCAAAAAAAAAGGGGGGGGGGAAATGACTCACATCATCAGCAGTCAAGTTGTTAATCACCAAGCACCAAATTTCCAAAGAATGCCTGGAGGGCATTGACAAACAATGTTTGGGCAACCAATGGAAAAATCTTGGAAAAATGCCACTAATCTCCTCTTGAATTTAAGGGCCAACTCCAAAGTATTCATACATCCAGAACTTAAAAAAAAAATTCACAACACCATTACAACCTAGCCAAAATAACTTTCCAAAACCCATACATAACCAAAGATTCCAAACCTCACCTGCCATACAAATAGGGCCCTACTTAGGCTTGAAAGGCCACGCCTAGAAAGCCGAGTCATGAAATGCAAAAGGGTAGCATAAGCCATACCGCCCCAGTCATAATTCTTGATTTGCTCAATATTTATCAAGCTCCATAAATAACACAAATTCATTGTACTGCCTAAATCTGGGCACAAGAAAATCCCAATGAAAAGAAGCATGAACATACGAGTACCCCTTGCCATAGTATCACATTTGGTAATGTTCTCACATAGCCACGACAAAGGAACATTTTTACTCCTCATTTTGGAAGGCATTACACCTAGAAGTTTCTTGATTTCATTTGAAGAAAGGGAGTCATGGACACAGATTCTCTCACCACCCAACTTCAAGCCATTGATAACAGAAAAGTAGTAATGTGTCAATATTACCTCACCAATGCCTGGAAAATGGAAGGTACATGTGGTGTCCTAGAAATATTCTAACAAAGCAAGGAGTAGCTAGAGGTCCTTGTATTCATGAGTCTCCTGATTTAGTAAAGCTTCAAAGAAAGTACCAAAGCCCGCATCATTGATGATATTCCTGATGGTAGAAGACAATGCTTCCCATATGCTATTCAATATTTGGAGACTACCTTGACTCTTGAGGCTCTACAACATAAAAATTTAGCCCATTTTTCCATGACCAAAATTACATGTCCAAAAAAAAATTTCCATGACCAAAATCACATGTCGAAAAATTCCCACCAAAAAAAAAAATTAATGCCCCCACCAAAAATTTTACCGCAATCAAAAATTTTTCACATGTCAATACACAACTACCAAATTTTTCCCATAACCATACACAATAAAAAAATTTCCTACATATCCAAAATAGCCATCAAGAAAAAATTCCTACATAACCATAGCCATCAAAAATTCATACATGTCCAAAGTAGCCATAAAAAATTCTTATACGTCCATGCACAACAAAAAAGTTCCCACATATCCATCACATACCCAACAAAATTTTCCATAGCCAAAATTTCATGCCCATTAAAATTATTCCATATGCACAAAAATTTCTCCATACCTACAAGTTTATCCATATTCGTACCCACAAAAAATTTTCCATGTTCATAAAATAAATTTTACACATACCAAAAAAATTTCCGACGTACATCATGAATAAATTCATGCAAGCTTACAACACAAATTTTTCACAATGCCAATGCCCCCCAAAATCCAAGACAAAATTCATCCCACAACATCACAAATTGCCAACATTAACAAAAATTCCATAAGCCATCAACATTGTCCAAATTACACCATGACCAAAAATACAACAATTCAAACATGCTCTAAAGCCAACATTACTACATGATCAACCATAAAATGCCCCAAATTCCAACAAGAACACACAACAAAATGACAATGTCTTACCATCAAACTTTCAATGAAGCATGAAACAACATTCTTCCAAACAAAGAAACCAAAGAAAAAATTCACCTTGATGTCCATATGAGAATATGGAGCATGGGTCTTAAAGGAGCCCCTCCTTATCATTCCAATCAAATGTTGGATCATATTTCTTGCCATAAAAAGTAAGAAAAGAAGATCCATTGGAAGAAGACATGTTGGTGCAAAGAAAAGATGGGTTTGAAAATGGGTTTCACCAAAAATGGGTGTGTGGCAAAAGTGCTCAAGAACACAAGGATCTAAGAAAATATTGAGGGAGATGAGTGAAGGAAGGTTGAGAAGCTTAGAAAAGTTTTTTTTTTTTTTTTTGGAGAAGAAATGGTAAGGTGAAGAAAAATCAAGTGGAGGAAGAAGATGAATAATGTTATGGTGGAAGAAATGTGACGAAGGAAGAAGCAAAAAAGAAGAAAAGAGAGACAAGACAAATGGGGGGCCAAAATTTGGACCCCACACTAAGTTTTAGTTGAGTTGCTAAGTCAACTTAGTCAAACTGAGTTGACTCAGTCAACTCCCAAAAAATATATATATATATATATATGTTTTTCTTATTTTTCTTTTCTTCTTCTAAAAAAATCAAAAATCAATTCTAAAAAAAAGGAAGAGAAAAAACAATTTCATGGAGTGGATTAAGGATAAAAGATTTAAGTTCAAAGTCTAAAATTTTCAAATCCCAGATCCCAAATTTTCAATTCAAAATTTTCATTCCCAAGTTTAAAATTCCACATTCTAAATTCCCAATTTTCAAATTCAATCTAAAATTTCAAAATCTCAAGATTTCAAGTTGCGAATTTTCAAATCTTCAATTTACAAAATTTCAAGTTGAAAAAATTTCAAACTTCAAATTTCATGTTCAAAATTTCAAGTCACAAATTTTCAAAATTCCAAGTTTCAATTTTTCAAAATTTCAAGTTTCAAATCCCAAGCCTTAAGTTTCAAAATTTCAAGTTTCAAATCTTTCAAAATCTCAAGTTCAAAATTTCAAGGTTTCAAACTTCAAATCTCAAGTTTCAAGATTCCAAATCTCAAGTTTTCAAAGTTTCAATTTTCAAAAGTTCAAGTCTTGAATTCCAAGTTCCAAATTTCAAACTTCAAATCCCAAGCTTCAAGTTTTAAAGATCAAATCCTTTTCAAAGAATTAAAAAAAATCAAATTTTTCTTGATAAAAATAAAAAGTTCAAATCAATAAAGGACAAATGATAATCAGACATTTCGAAAAAGCCAGGGAACAACAAAACACTCATCAGCTAAAATCTAATTCCAAATTTTAACTTTTGCAGGTAACAAGCTAGGTTAAAGTTGAAAAACCCTTTAATCGACATTCTGACAACTCGAATCAAAATTGAGAAGCCCTTTGATCAACATTACAGCTTCGGTTTCAAGGTTCAAAAGCCCCTTGATTACCCTTCATCAAGATCAAGGTTCCTTAGTCTTAGACATTTCTTTCTTCAAAATCAAGGTTGAAAAGCCCCTTGGCCGCAGACAGTTCCTTGGTCAAGATCGAGGTCGCAGACAATCCCTTAGTCAAGATTAAGGTCGCAAACAGTTTCTTCATCAAGAATGAGGTCACAGACAATTATCTTTCATCAAGATCAAGGTCGCAGACAATTCCTTCGTCAAGATCAAGGCCGCAGACAGTTTCTTCGTTAAAATCAAGGTTGAAAAGCCCCTTGGTTGTAGACATTTCCTTTGTCAAGATTAAGGTTGAAAAGCCCCTTGATCGTAGATAGCTCCAGTTTCAAGATCATGATTGAAAAACCTCTTGATCACATCAATTACCAAAGTTCATTAGTTATCAGTTAGGTCAAGTAGTTTCATTTTTTTATCAAAAGGCAAGGTACTATTTCCATGATCCAAAGTTTTAGGTTCAAGGGCTAGGAAATCTTTGAAAATTCAACCTCAATTAAATCATAGCTGCTAAAATCAATGTCTTTGTTTTACATTGACATTCACTTTTCAAGCTCAGTCAATAAGGGGCATTTTGTAGACACTCGATTTTGCACCTATGATTTAATCAAGGAAGATAACTAAAATGACCATCCATGTACCCCAAAAATCATGATTGCATTACATCCATTAATTCATTCATTGCATATCATAAAAATGATCTTGAGATTCTAACGGTCACGACAGTGTGTCCGGTTTCCAAATCGGACCATCAGATTGAAAGATATCGCATGATCAAGTTTGCACAGTCAGCACACATAGTGTCTAAGTAGAGTCGACCATGCATGATTAATTTAAATTAATTCTGATTGGTTAAACAATTAAAATTTATTAAATAATTTTGTGATTGGTTGATAGTTATGCATAGGAATAAAGGGGATAATTGGATAACAATAAAATTGTGGATAATCTGAACTTTATCAAGATTTATTTTAAAATAATTATCTACAAGATATTTGTTGCTGAAAAGACCTGAAAATAGATAAAAATCTTAGAATACGGATTGAAAACATGTCCAAGTGCAAGGTCTGCCTCAAGAAAACCTAAAAAATGAGTCCAAAACACACTCGAACACGAAAGTGTGATCAGCACCCAAGAGTACCATTCAGCACTTTTGGAGTGCTAATCGGCACTTTCAAATTGCCAAATGGCACCCTTAAGGGCTAAGGCCCAACTCTCTTTGGGTGACGATAAGGCACATCATTTTCGACTTTTTCGTAGAAGGATGGATCCCGATTCGCATTCTACTCGTCATTGCTTATTTTTTAAGCATTCTAGCCTCTATAAATAGAGACTGGATCTCAAAATTCAACACACGGGAACACACTCTTTTACGCTCTCTAGGGGAGACACTTTCTTACACTCAAATTTCTCAAATTTCTTATCCCCATTATGATATTCTCTCAAACTAGGGTTTTTAGGTTTCTAAGATAATTGCATAAATTTCTTTGAACCCTAAAATATCATCTCAAGAAGAACAGTGCTCCATGCAAGAGGTTGTTTCTTATTAACCCTTTTTTCTTATATTGCTCTTGTTGTGATGATGCATGTTTATTTATTTTAGTGTAGTTGTGTCAAATATATCTTGAATTGTTAACTTATTTTGTTGAAATCTTTTTATTATTGTTATGATCTTTTGCTTAGTTTCAAAATCTACATGTTATCAATTCTTTTTTTTTAAACTAAAAATGGTTCTACATCTTCCTTAGATGCAAATCTGAATTTTTCTTAAATAAAAAATGGATCCACATCTTCCTTAGATGCAGAGCTGAATTTTTCTTAAATAAAAAACGGATCTGCATCTTCATTAGATGCAGATTTGCATTTTTTTTTTTTCAAATAAAAAACTAATCTATGTTTTCATTAAATGTAGATGTAGATTTTTTTTTTTTTTTTTAACATAGCAAATTTTGAAAAAATAAAAAATAAAAAGGATCATGAATGGTTGTGTTTGTTTTATTTAGTACACATAGCATAAATTTATTTCATGAATGAAATCCTCTTCTCAAGAAATCTTTTTCATTTTGTTTACACATATAAAAACATATCTGATTTTTTTTTAATACACAAATTTGATTTTTTTTTTATTATCACAAAACAGATCTGATCTTTTACAAATCAAAAACCATTTAATCTAAGTTCTCAAAAATTGATCTAATATTTTTTTTCAAATTAAAAGACTTTGTTGTAATTAAATAAATAAATCCAAATCTGAATTTTCTCTCCAAAAAAACATTTTTTTTTACACAACAAAAACATATCTGATTTTTCTAAACCAAATTCAATTTTTTTATAACATAGATATGAATTTTTTTAACAAAGAAGAGGATGCATTCATATATAAACTTGTGTGATTTAGTTTTGTTCATATGTAAAACATGTCATTCATAGTATGCATAAAAGGGGTACATTGGTCATAGGAGTCTAGAAGACCAGACTCTGTCTAGATAGAATGGGTATCTAACACTTTCACATTTCATAACCTAGCATCCGAATTTAGAGTCTTTGGATAGGTAGACCTAGGCTTTATCTTTGTCTTTATTTATTTTGGGTAGATTGTAACTAGAACAAAAAGTCATGCAATTATTTGGTAGCTTGTAACTAGGACCCAAAGCCATGTAATGCTCAATTTATCAAATATGTATTCTTTTTTTTATTCAATCAATGAAATGGAACAATTCAGTCGTGTATAGTTATATTTAGTTTTTTTTTTTTTTTTTTGTATAAAAAATAAGTGGCGACTCCACACCACTTACCCAAAAAGGGAGGTGCCCTAAAAAGCACTCTAAAAATCTCTCTTTTTTGAGAGGCACCCAAATTTGGTAGTCTCTCACACTCATTTGTTTGGTTGAAGAAAAAAGTAAGAAAATAGAAAAGGCAGTTTGCATGAATTTACTCTTATACCCCAATCACATAGTATATAAGAAAAAAATTGTACACATCATAAAAGTGACACAATACAATTATTACTTTATTTTAACTTATTTCCCTCTAATTTTTTTTTATACATTAAAAATCTTATTAATTAAATGGTTAAATAGAGAGAAATATGTTAAAATAAAAAATATTAAAAAATAAAGAAAAAAATATCAAATGAATTGTGTAACCTAGGATCCTGAATGTTGGTATTGTTTCTAAAGAAACTTTGGTATTTGCTCAGATAAATTTTGGATAAAGATGAAGAAAAAAAATTGTAAAGTTAGTTAGAGTAGGAGCAACAACTTGACCCAAAATGAAGAAGAAGAAGCCAAAACTCAACCTTAAAATGGGGGCAAATTTGTCTTTTGCCTTTAAGCTATCGATTATCTCTTATTTTCTCTCAAAATTGGAGATATTGATTTTTGGTGGGTCTGGAGAGAAAATTCATAGGGCATAGGCCCACCAAAATAACTTCTATCTTCTCTCCTAACCAAACAACACAAAAAGCCATTTTTTTTCCTTATTTTCTTTCCTTTTTTTTCCATTCTCTCTCAAATCACTCCAACCAAACAGACTCTTAAGAAATGAGGAGACGGCATCATTGGGTAGAGGGCCAATTTTGGTCCATTAAACTAAAAAATATTTTATTTTAAGAAATTAGAAGGGGGAGGCCAGAGGCATGAGACTGGAGGCTATGTAGCCCCAAATGGGTCCATCCTTGGACACAATTTTAATTTGTGTGTAAACCAATAAAGTATTAAAAAAATTATGTTTTCTTTTTTGAAAAATGTTTAAGATATATAGCCCATAATTGGGTAGACTAGGCTTATTTGATAAGGCAAAGACAAAGGCAAAGACCTATCCTCCTAGTATAATCAATTTTTCATTATTTATAAGTGCATATGTGCAACAAATCACCAAGAGGGTTGACCAGACCAGGAATAATGATTGTTCTTGACTATTTATACTTCCATCCCTTTAAATTTGGTGCCCTCTCCATGGCAATGTGTGACGCTGGTTTAACTCAGCAAGTACTCAATAGTCAATACCACCCTCCATGAAAAAGAGCATTTCAGGGCTCTTTGTGGTTTGTCTTTGAGTGAAAGGAAAGAATAAGAAAGTGAAGTACCCAAGACAGCGATTCCTTGGTGGAAGACAGTTAAGGATGCTTTGGGAAGTTGGGATTCCAAATTCGATTCTACTTTCCAAAACAGTAGTACCTTTTGTAATCAAAATCTTCATATGACCATACATCTTAAGCTTTTAATAATGAGAAATTTTTACGAATGTCCTAAAAGAATTTTTAAAAAAATTATAAAAAAAGAAAAAGGAAAAGTAATTAATATTTTAACAATTTTTTCAATTTTTCATAAAAGTGATATAAAAGTTTTTCTAAAATGGTTTATTAATAAGAGTTTTACTAATATATGGGTTTTACTAACGTATGTCCTAAGGGCATACATTAGTAAACTATTTTAAGAAAAAAAATTTATGAAAAAATGAAAAAGTGATTAACTGTTTGACAAGTTTTTCCATGGTTTTCAAATCCAAACCGTTCAAAAAACTGAAGAAAAGAGAGGTTCGAGGTTTTTAAAGTCGGACCGAGATTCAACCGAAATCGAACCGTGATAACGTCAAAATTAATTTAATATTAGTTAAAATACAAATAAATTTATTAAATGTGTAAAAATACGGAAATTTACCCTTAAAAAAATATTAAGCAATTAAAACAATTTTCAAATGAATTTTTGTTTTTTTATAAAGTGAATAGAAAATAATAAATATAAACAAGCTTTAAAAAATTGTGTTTATTAATCTTTCAAATAAAAAAGCATTTTAACTTAAAATAAAATCATTTTTAACATAAATTTACAAATTTCATATTCATATTTATTGATGTAAAAGAATAATTCTTGAACAAAAATAAATTTATAAAATACTATTAAGTAAATAGTGATAAAATTAAATGCTAAACTATTAATCCTGTAAAATTAAAATAAATAAAATATAAATTTCAAGCATGACACAAGGAAGCCAACCAATTCAATGGTTAGTAAGTTGGACAAAGGTCTTAAACGTGTAGGAAGTCGTTGCTTTCATTGGCCATGTTTGTCACAATTTTCTTTTATTTTTTTTAATAACCTTGCAACTATTATTTATCTATACTAATACTAATACTAATATAATAAAAGTTGAGTTTAGAAGTTGTCATTACGCCAAATGGCAACTCTCACCAATTAGTAAATTAATTTTATATAATTAAAAAATCCGACTAAGGGATAAAATTTAACAATAATTTAAATCAAATTTAAATTCTTTTCAAACTAAAAGTCTATTACAAAAATTTTCTAAACTTAAACCCCACACAACCTATACTTGTTTTTTTTGTTTTTCCTCAATTTGCATCTTATTAAATTAATATTTTATTAGGATATTAAGCTAAGAGCTCTTGACTAAGTGATAAGCTTTAACAATAATTTAATTTAGATAAACCTTTGTCATCTAAGTTTTAGAAATTTAACATTTACTCCCACTAAAAGTCTATTATCAAATTTGAGTAGACATGAAACATGCAATTTTCAAATTTGTAAATACATATAGTATGATCAAATCACTATCTTATGCTTATTATTTTTTTATTTTGTCTATATAAATAGAACACTGAATATTACAATTTTTTACAAAGAAAATTATTGAAATATTGGAGGAAACTATAACAAAATGCACCAACTAAATATTACAATTATTTACAAAGAAAATTATTGAAGTATTGGAGGAAACTAATAACAAAATGCACCGCACATCATGCAGGAATTCAACTAATAATTTTAATTCTCAGTCCAACCCACCTTTGTATTCTTGATCAAGATGACAATCAATGCCTCTTTTTCATTGATATGTTAGTGCGTGTTTTCCCTTATCAATTAATGATTTGCACTATCATACTCGTTGTAATAGGATTACTACTCAGAGCTCAGCAGTTGTACATTGCCTTGTTTCAGGTTGTTGATAAACTGTTCGAAAGTCATATCTATATTGACTTCTCGACACCTGTCATAAAATCATAGTAGGCTGCCTCCAATGATTGGCCAAAGGTTAGAATCATGCTATGCAGTATTTTAATTGTTACTAGTATCCATTTTACTGATGATAAAAAAACCCCAACACATCAGAGGCATGGGATTGGATTGGCAGTTTCAGAAGGCAGTAACATAAGAAAGTTTAGAAGATGAGCAGATTCACTTGAAATGTTGTAAGATAAATGTATAGAGCATTGTTACCATGTCAGCGTATATCAAAAAAATTTCAATACTTCAATCAAACTATTGTTCACTATAAGATCATAGCACAAAAGTTCAGGTGTGAAATGCTATTACTTACTAAACTATCCCATCAGCATCACCACTGAAAATTTTAAAACACCACTCCATAATTGGAGCATAGCACCAGTATTTTATAAGAAAAACATAGAATAGGATAAAAGGAATTTTAGAAACACCACTCCATAATTGGAACATAGCCCTAGTATTTTGTAAGGCAAGCATATAATAGGATAAAAGGATCGGTGTCAATCAAATTAATATGTCATATACTTCCAACAGTGACACCCAAAATTCTTCTGCAGCTTGGGTTTTGCTAGAATTAAAGTCCAATATCATAAAATTATTCTCGTCATCAGTTGGGATGACTTTCCTAGGCAAAAATTGCTAAATAGACTATTTCCAGCAAAATATTAGGCACATGGAATGCGTTCAAACTTATTTAATTAGTTAGACTCTTTTTGAAAGTTGAGTTTGACAAACTCGACTTTGGGCTGGAAAGCAAACACTATAGTGGCATTTTATATAAGCGCTACTATAGGCACTAACAAAATGCCACTATAGTATTTGCTTTCCAACCCAAAGTCGAGTTTGCCAAACTCGACTTTCAAAAAGAGTCTAACTAACTAAATAAGTTCGAACACATTCCATGCGCCTAATATTTTGCTGGAAATAGTCTATTCAGCAATTTTTTCCACTTTCCCACCATGAAGGCTCCAAAAACACCCAAAATTTGTCTGAAGCTTAGAGTTTTGCCAGAATGAAAGTCCATGTGTCATAAGATGATTTTAGTTATCAGTTGTGAGGACTTTCCAACTGATAGGTAGAAATTCTTGAAATAAAGCTAACAAACCTGTAGTAGCTAACGACTTTGCTTACATGCCCGTAAACAACTCCGAAAGACTGACAATCCATCTTGAGACTGACCGGCACACCTGAAGGTCATCAATGTATGGAATAAAGACGACCAAAAGGCATTAATGGACGGCGAAGCTGACCGAATGAAGCTGACGGGTTAAGCATGACTTGATCTACACGCATAAGTATATAAGGAAATATCTTGCACCCCATGCTTAACCCTAATCAAGAAGACTCCTACAAGGAAAGGATTCGAGATATGCAAAATAAAAAGTTTCTTTCCTACAAGGAAACATCTTCTTAACCAAGGAACTAATGTCAACCCTACGTTACTATAAAAACCCCCAAGATCCTCATAAACCAAGGGACGCATAATTTACTCAAGATCTGGCACTTTAGAGTTGTGAAAAGTTTTCTGACTTAATCTTCGGAGGGTCTTTGACCAATACCACACCGGTACTCTCTTAGAGTTTTTCTTTGTCTCTGTTTCACAGGTCTTGCTTCGAGCACATGAGTATTGTGCGGCTTACTGACGATTTTCGACATCATCACCAACTATGAAGGCTCCAAAACGACCAACGAGCCTTTATAGAGCAGTATGGTTTTAACAGTGCCACAGTCTTCTGTCACAAACATTTTAAGTCGACCAATTAATCCACAATTGGCTGACAACTCTAGCTAGGGCCATTTCTACCTTACCTCTAGGCCATAATGTTTATCTCATTTCATTCCATCTTTTTGCCTTCCCTTGCCCATATGCCGCCCTAAAGTTGAATCAAACTGCTCCTCTTTAATGCAGCAGTCATAAGACTTGACTAACCATTTCAAACTTCATAAAGCTAAGAAAACTTTAATAAGATTTTGAATGAAATGGCTAGTTGTATTAAAAGAGCGGTTAAGAAGTACTTGGAGAATGAGAAAATCTAAAGGAAGTGAGCTACCAACTAAAGAGACTTGGTGGTAGAATGAGAAAATTCAAGCGGCAATGTCACTGATGAATATTATAAAATGACTAGGAGGGAAGCAAAAAGGCAGTCAATGAGGTTAGATTTAAGGCTCGTGAAGAATTATATAGCAAATTTGAAATGAAGTATTGAGAAAATAATATTTATAAATTTGCTAAGGCGATGGAAATGAAACAATAGACTTTAATGGTATCAAGTACATTAAAGAAGAAGATAAAAGAGTGCTAATAAAGAAATAAGAGATGGAAGAGTTGTTTTAATAAAAAAATTTATGGAAGCCATACGGGAAATCAAAACAAACTGAATAATCCAATTAAGGATAGAAACTGAAAGTTTGTTCAAAGAATTAGGATAAGCAAGATAAAGGACATATTGAGAAGGACGAAAACAGATAAATCACTAAAAAGGAGTCTAGCTGCGGTAGAAATATATATCCTATTTGGATGTTATTCCCTAATGGCCAAGGAGTCACTAACAACCTAAGCATCTTTGTTAGTTGTACCCATCATTTTGTCATAATCCAGACATTTGGGAAAAGATACCTTTGTTTTCAATACATTTTATATCAATACACCTTAAAATTTTATTTTATTTTTGATAATTCAATAGTTGAGAGAGGTCAAAGAACCCTTTGTTTAGAATTCTTTCTTCTAACCTTTCAGCAGTACTTCTAACAATGGAACCGTTGTCGTTTCCTGTCTTCCCAAATAGTACTAGTCTACCTTTCTTTGGTAAGTTACAAACTTTTTTTTATTACAAGAGAGGTCAAAGTTTTCCTCTTAAATGAAGGAATATTCTCTTAAGTCTTAACCATTAGGTGGTTTAGAAAATCATTTACATGTATTATAAATTACTTGATTTGTTAGATCATTTAAACAAATTACATATAAAAAGCGCACACAATTTTAATTTGTGTGGGTAAACCAATGAACTATTAATAAATTTATTTTCTTTTTTGAAAAAAAGTGTTTATTATAGCTCATAATTGGGTAGACTAAGCTAATTTAATATGGCAAAGGCAAATATCTACATTCGTAGTATAATCAATTTGTTCTTGACTGTTTATACTTCCATTCTCTTTAAATTGGGTGCCCTCTCCATGGCCATGTGAGACGCTGTTCTAACTTACTCAAGTACCACCCTCCACGAAACTGAGGCATTTCAGGGCTCTTTGTAGTTTGTCTTTGAGTGGAATCTTTTTTCCTTAATACATCTTTTTTTTTTTTGGTCTGACACTAGATACTACTATAGTCTATATCTGCACTCAATCAAAGTGTGCGTACCACGGTTCTTTGTATATAAAGTAGAAATTTGTGCCCCCTGAGAAGGTTGAGATATTGGTCCAACCCATGGGTGGGCTGGGAAGGATAAGGGCAAAAAGCCCACATAGGTGATTATAAAATCAAGAATTAAAAGCACAAGACTTTGCAGTAACGAATTTGATTCAAGTAAAACACCTAATGGAGGGGAAAAGTGGAGTAACACAAAGGCCAGTAAATAGAGAACATGGAACTAAAAAAATCAATGAAACATTAACAAGCATATAAAACCCAATAAGGTGCAATAAAGTAACACTCGAATCTTTATAAATAAATGGAATGCAAGTGCAAGTACCTGTGAGTACAAAGTACAAACCTAGAAGTACAATCTCAATTGATGGTACAATCTCAAACACTGCTATCCTAAAGATTTTCCATGGGTGTAAAGGGGATGCTCTTAGGCCTGAAAAGCCGATACCCCACAAAAATTGACACACATAATGACACTACTGATAACAGAAGGGCAAAGGCACTAGAAACATTCCCAGAGGCACTTGGTCCAGTACTGGTTAGCATAGAATTGCCAGAAGAGATATCCAAAGGTACCCAATCACAGTCAACAGAATAGTGTCCAGAACCATGCCATGGTTGTCCATCAACTGGGTACCAGAATGCTACTGACATCTTACTCGAACTGCCAATCGTAAACTGAGCATCCTGCAGGAACCAGGTAACATTAACAAATTAAGGTTCTGTTGCTGCAATGTAAATATGTAACTTTTGAATGTACAGGTAGTAAAACGGTGCCAATAAATGAATATCATCTGTATTAAACATTGGGTTCTCTTCAAGCTAGAGAGCAGGTTTTACAACAAATTTCAACCCAATAAAGAACAATGGCATCATGAATTTTAACAAGATAAACAACAGAGTTTAGAAATTAATTCCATTAAATATTTTCAGAAATCAAGATTTTGTTGTTGCAATATAAATACAAACTTCAATGGGATTTAATACAATGGTAAGATTCTGAGATTAAAACAATATCGTCCATTAACATTTTGAGTTGTCTTCAAGCTATAGAACATCACTTGAAACAAATTTCAACACGATTTAGCCTGTTTGGTTTAGCTTTATGAGCCAGCTTATTTTTCACCATCAGCTTATGAACAGCTCTTAAAGGTCGACTTTTCTAACCATCCAGAAAAGGGTTCCCTAAATATGGCCTATTTTCAAACAAACATAATCAAATTAATGTTTCAAAAGATGAAACTTTTTTTTGGGGGGGGTGGGGGGGTGGGGGAGTGGAGTGAGGTGGGGGCGTAGCTCATTTGACTAATATCATAAAGGCCCATAATCAAATAATTGAGGCAATGTAAAACATTTGTAAGGGCAATTTTTACCGGTGGTATTATGAACTTTCAACCAATAACAAGGATTTTTAGCCTAGGCCATACTTCATCATCCAGTTATCCTTTTTTTAACAAGCACCTGAAAGATCAATGACTTTGCCAGCAACTTACATGTCATGGATTAATTTTTTTTCTCTTTTTTTTTTTTTTTTTTTTTTGATAGTTACATACAATGGGGAGACACATACATAGATCATGCACTTTCATTTTTCATTTTAATCCCAGATTCCTAGAACTCTGAATGCAGCAGATGACTTTCTAACCTGTTGAAGGCGATCTACTGTTCTCATAGGTCTAGAGAATTCAAAATAATATGTTCCTTGTTTACATTTGTAAAGGCAATTTTTACTGGTGGTATTATGAACTTTCAACCAATAACAAGGATTTTTAGCCTAGGCCATACTTCATCATCCAGTTATCCTTTTTTTAACAAGCACCTGAAAGATCAATGACTTTGCCAGCAACTTATGGATTAATTTTTTTTCTCTTTTTTTTTTTTTTTTTTTTTTTTAATAGTTACATACAATGGGGAGACACATACATAGATCATGCACTTTCATTTTTCATTTTAATCCCAGATTCCTAGAACTCTGAATGCAGCAGATGACTTTCTAACCTGTTGAAGACGATCTACTGTTCTCATAGGTCTAGAGAATTCAAAATAATATGTGCCTTGTTTACCATCTGACGAGTACGGACTATCTTCCTCCACAAAACCTGTAATCGGCAATTATCCTATATTAATATTGACACAAAAAATGTGCAAAATATACAGTTCATAAAATGTGACTACCAACAAAGGTGAAAATACAAGGCACCATATGAGGAACAGAAGTAAACTAAATAATCAACCAGACAACTGTGATATGACAAAAACCAAAACACTCTTAAGGAACTTTTCATCAAAATGGTTGTGTGAACTAAGTGAAATTATATCATGCACGTATTTTCGATTTCGAATTACTTGAATTTAGACATATAGCAGGCTCAGGGGTCTTGAGGCTCTCCAATAGATTGGTCAAACCTTTTCTCCTAAATTTGGAGAACCAACTACAAAAAGCATGCTCCGACAACATAGCTTGTGAATAGGCAAATCTTGTAATTGCTGTAATTACTTCCCAAGTTTGGAGAGCTAAGAGCTATTGTGGCTTTCCAAAGCAGTATTTATATTCTCCTCCAATACCAAACTGGTTTCAGAGAGTTAAATTTAACCCCGCAGTAGTTTCTCTCTGGCTTTCTCAGCAACCAAACAAAATAATGAATATGGAAATAATACTAAACACAGAACAATAAAAAAAAGCAAGATGAGTGAAAAATCATGAAAACCATTTTCTAAAAATAATGTCCTCTCTTTCTGAGAGCTAAATTCAACCCATTTTTTTCTTTTTGAAATCAAGAAAATAACTTCTGAATTGCAAAAAGAGCAAAATCCTTTACAACAACAACCAACGCAATTTTTTTAGGGCTATGGTTAGCGTAGAAGGAGAGAAATAGTTGCATTATTTAAGATTCATAAATCTCAAAGGCCCAATTGGAATCTCTGTTCTTTAGCTCTGATCTCTATTTGATTGGTCTAATGCTTGGGGTCTTACAAACATCAACTCCTTTCTAGTTTTTACGAAATCACTTAACTTTTGTGCATATTATTTTGTAATTCTTTTAGGTTAAAGTTTGCTTATCATCATGAGCATGAAGTAATCTATTCTAATAATAATTTACCATTACTTACCCAAAAAATAAATAAATAGTCAGGGTCTACCACATATATTCTTTTTCGCCATTCTATTCTACCCAAAATCATACTCTCTATCACATCCTTAATTGACATGTCATTTTTTACCACTTCTCCTAAAGTTATTTTTGGTCTTCCTCTACTGTTTTTTGTTCACTCAACTTGAATCAACTCACTCTTTCTCATTGGTGCATTAATCACTCTCCTCTAAACCTGGTCAAACCATCTTAAGCATTTTTCCCTCATCTTTTCATAAATTGGAGCCAACCTTATCTTTAAGCAAATTTCCTTGTTTCGAATCCTATATTTTTTTATATTTACACTTATCTGTCTCAACATTCTCATTTCATCTACACTCATTTTATGGATAAGTTGCTTTTTAACAATCCAACATTCAATACCATAGAGCATAACTAGTCTTATAGGAGTCCTATAAATTTTTCCTTTTAACTTAATAGGTATTCTACGATCATACAATACTCTTGATGTGCTTCTCTGTTTCATCGACCTGCTCTTATGATATGATTCACATCCTCTTCAATTTTATCCTAGAGAAAAATCCTTTAAAACCCTAAATTAAAAATCAAGAAAAGTGTGTCTTAATCTTGACTCAGAATTGATCCAAACCCCTATAGTACTGATAAATCAAAAATCAAGAAAAGTGTCTTCAATCTTGATTCAGCATTGATTTAAACCACGATGGTGGTTGTGAGTTCCACCAGGTTTGACTCCATGATCACACAAATTCCATTAGTCAGAGGTTGTGTCCTTTATTTTTGGTAAATCACCCATGGTTGGTGGAGGTGATGGTGGTGATGGTGGTGCGATTGTGGGGAAGCTTGACGCCAATCAGACAGTTTGGCTGAAGGATCATGTGGCTGCCCTGTGTAATGGTGAAGGCCAATCACACACACACACACACTCTCTCTCTCTCTCTCTCTCACATTTGACTAAAGAAGACGAGTAGAAAATATCCATGGATTTTAGAAGGATATAAAAGAGAGATTTTTTGGGCGAGAAAATAGAATAAGAAGATTATTTTAAATACAATAAAGAGAGAATAGAGTAGCTGTTGGAACTTTATTATTATTATTATTATTATTATTATTTTTGAATGGGAGTAGCAGTTGAAAGGTGTATGTGCAAAAGTGGTTAGCTAAAATAAGAAGAGGGTTTTTGGCTAAATTTTGGGTGAAATTTCAGATAAGCTGTTGGAGATGCCCTTAACCCTACCTAAGCATTACTGAGTATTAAAATAGTAATAATTATAATAAAAGGAATGAGAGATTAACACTCATGGATGTGCAGAAACTGAAATATATTGATAGAACGGTTCAAGTCATACATAACTTTTATAAGTCTCTTAATGTGAATGCTTATGTCATGTATATGGACCATTCAATTGATGGATCCTCAATCAACATTATGCATCCATTTTTTAATTGTTTAACCATTACTGTTTTAACTTTCTGCCATGACAAAGTGGAAGTTCTTTCTAAATTGAAAATCCAACTTGTTATATAGGTAAATAAATAATATTTGAAAACATTAACAAAAGATAGATAATTACCTGAGTTAATATCAAAGCTACTGTGCCCCCATGCACCTTTCCAATCATTTTGTGCACTAGTATCATTTCCTGGCAATTAGAAAAAGATAAATCATTGATATATTCAATCACTGATTCTCATAGAAGAAAATAAATCATTAAAGGAGAAGGTAGAGGAAGAGAAGGAGGAATATAGGGAAACTACAATTTTCTTTTAGCCATATGCAACTCATGCACCCAGAAACTCATGCTCCACCCCTTATAAGGGAAAAAGGAGTTGCCCTTTGATCCAAAGACTATTTGCATAGTGGGAAGAGCGATAAAACAATAAATCATAGTGAAATTTGGGAGTTTCCATTAGTCTTGATGGGGTTATGTATATCAACAAATAAATAAATAAATAATTCAGGTGCTAAGAAAGCCTCCTTTCAATAGCAATGAAAGACATGATATGCTGTTTGTTACCTTCATGGTATAAAATCTATCAAGAATTCGATATCTAACTTTTGTCATTGACTAGTGATTATCTTACTATACATTACAGAGTACAAACCAAGAAAGTAACAGTGATCTTGTCAACTGAATTAATGGATAAACTTCACCAAGATTCCAAGATTCACATTACAAGTAAGAACTAAGAATTTAATTTGTTGAAACACCAAAGTGTTTCACATGACGAACAATTTTGGATACTATTTGGTTGGGTTTTCTATTAATAATAATAATAAATAAATAAGGAGGCAAAATATATATATATATATCTTTGCTTCTTTCTTTCTCTCTTCCCTCCCTTTTTTTTTGAGATTTTTTTCAACAAAAGAAAAAGTTAGTTCATATTATATGCAAGGGTATTTTAATGAAAAAATACAAAAGCATATACGTCATATTGATAGCAATATCAGTGACCATGGTTGAAGATGGTGGTCTAGGGGGTAAAGTAGGATAAAGGCATCATTGAACAAAAAACCGATGACAAGGTGATAGTGGTTATGGTTGCATTAGCATTGATAACAATGGGATTTTATTTCATTTATCTAATTGTGTCAACTTAAAAAATAATAATAATTAATAATCTTACCAACCAAACTTTGACTAGATCCACTGACCAATAAAAAACCCATGTATCCTTTCAAGTTGAAAGGTTTCTTTTCAGCCTAATTGGAAGATATTGTTTCACATGTTATTGAAAATGTCCTAGAGTGGCCTACTTTAATGGACACCTGATCCATTTACAATTTACTCTCTGCTCTGAAGGGGTGGCACTCCTCATATATATATATATATATATATATATATATCATGCACACATAATTCATTCTAGCAATTAATTCTCTCTCTCTCTCTCTCTCTCTCTCTCACACACACACACACAAAAATCATTCAAGCAATTCTAGCAGTTCTTTTTGTTTGAATTTAGTGCAAAAAGCTAGGACAGATTTATACTTATGAAGAAACCAAATTTATTAAAGGTAAACTAAAGTAACACAATAAAGAAATTTTTGTCATTGAACTCAAAACCAAGTCTAATATGAAAAATTAAAGGATGTGGTGAAGATGAATCTCACAATCAACTAATTTATAATGTTGTTTGGAGGAAATCTTGCTTTAGATTATTTCAGTTGTAGATAAAAAAGGAAGTATTAAAGAAAAAAAAAACAAAAAAGAATGAAATGAATTCGAAAATTCATTGCAACACCATAGTTTTTCAAGTATAAGTAAATACTAAATAGAAATGTGAACACCACTGTAGATGAGTGATTTTCTTACTGATGAAGGTGACTTAAAAAGATAGGAGGGCCGGAAGAACAAGGATATAGGCTGTTAAAAAAAAATAAAAAAAATTTGAGGATAACAAGGAGGAATTAGTGTTGTTTTGGCAGGCATAAGGGAAGTTACCCTATGTTCCTAAGGTAATAATTTAACATTGTCATGTTAAAGCTAATTACAGAGGCCCTTGGTGATTTTTCAACAAGACAACCAGTCATTTCAAGAGTTCTTTTTAGGTGGGTTCCAAGATCTGCAAAGCATGATATGGACTATCTGATAAAAGTGAATTTTGATTTTGGGGGAGTCATGAATTCTTTACTACTTTAGTAGCTTTTTGTATTGAAGTCACTTCCCTTGGTGCCTTATCCCTCTTTGTTTTCCCTTCCTTAAAAGTTGTCCAATCTTCTTTTCGGCCTCATAACATATATCACTTTTCACTGGAAAAAAAGAACAATAAGATATTTTATTAATATTTTATGAATCCTAGAAATACCTGAGGGGCCAAGTCCATCTAGATATCTGCAGTGTGGGTTCCAAGCATAAAGATCAACTAAATGACCAAACCTGTTCATGAAAAAGTAGCAAATAAATATACAAAGTGGAAAAATTATTACTCATATAAGAAGGTGGGATTGTACATTTGTACTACAACGGTATGAAGCTCAAAAGATGGGATGGTACTACATTGTTGTGAAAGTCAACAGATGATATTGTACTATATTGCTATAAAGGCCAAGAGATGAGATTGTACTACATTGCTGTGAAGGTCAATGAATAGAATTGTACTACACTCTACACTACCTGTCACCTCCATTCCCCTCACTGTTGTCTACCAGGTTGCCACCATAGAGCCGTCCAGGAATAGCATTTCCAATTGAGAAGTGCATTATATCAACTTCGTGCCCTCTGCATGTCTTGTTGGTGCATGAGCCTGTCCCTTGACTACATCCACCCATCTAACAACACATATCTTCTCAGTTTGAATCATAAAGTAAATAAACGGAAAGCAAAATGAAGAGACTGAGAAATTGTAAAAAGTTTATACAAAATTAGAAAAGACAAACCCAAAATTTGATAATCAGTGGAATGGAGTAACTTACATCATGGTAGGTGGCACTGTCTCCAATTTGAAACATAAGAGAAACAGATGGGCATTTGTTGCTATTACTGCATCATTTACAAAAAAAGAACCAACTGAGCCTTTCTTGTTACGGAGTCAAAGTATGAAACAGATCAGTCATTGAATTCAACAAAGCATGCACCTCTAATTTTTTCAGCCAGCACACCAAAGTTGAATAAAAAATTCACAACCAGTCAAAGCGACATATCTTCAAAGTGGGTATCTTTTAAACACCATGAATGATACAATTTATAAAATAAGAGTCTCAAATAACAAAGTGAAATCAGATGATTCAGATTTGAACATGAATTGACGTCTAAAAGTCACTAGAAATGAACGTAAAAGGCTAAATTACCGATATCAAACATGTCCAAAAATATCAATCTTACTCAATTCAATCACAAACATAACAAAATATTCAAATTCTGAAAAATTAAAACATACCCTTTAGAGTATACATAGTCCCCATCAACTTGTAACATAAAGAAAACATCATGACCATCATGCAAAGCCTGTAACATATCAAATTAGCAACACAGACAAGAAAGAAAAAGCTTGGTACTATTGGTACAAGGATTTGAATTGAAACAATGGTACACACAAACCTTAACGGTCATTTTTCCGGCTTTATATTCGTGATCAGGATGTGGGTCGAGAGCAGGGAGGAGAGAGAACTCGAAGCCATCAATGTCCTTCCAATCTTCAGCATGGCCATCGAGGGAGATGAGGCCAGGCTTGAACTCGGCATCAACTCGGATCTCGGAGCCGGACTCGCAGCTCCACTCGCCCGATTCTTGGTGAGAGTTGACCCGTCCGATCGAGACGGAGATAAAGAACAATATTGGTAATTGTAGTTGTAGCAGTAGTAATATTTTTCGAAGCATTTTGTAGCTGGCGAAGTTTCAAGATTGAATGATTGTGTGTTGGAAAAAAAACAATGTATTTTGTGTTTTGTGTTTTTTCTGTTTTGCGTGTCGTGGTGGGCTTGAACTTATTGAAGCGTAGTGGTGCTTTGCCTTTGGCCGCCGTGGTCTTGAATTTTATACCCTTTCCAAATACCCCTCAAAAATAAATAAATAAACAAACTGAATTGGGTAATGTAATTTAAATAACTAGTCAGTAAATGGTATAATGCATAAAATAGTTTAATAACATACTATATTTTTTTTCCTCAAAAAAAGAAAAATACTATAATATTTTTTTAATGTTTTATTCAAATATAAAATTTAATTGTGGGGATAAATGAGACAAGCAAGAGTGTTGGGCAATGGACCATACCTGAAGACATATAGGAACCTGAGGATGGTCAAACGGTGAAATGATTATGGGGTCAATGGGTCGAGGACAGGGACAAATAATAACAAACGGATGGTGTCTCACAAGGAGCCAAACTTCCTCAAGAAAGCATTGTGGAAGGTTAGAACCCGGTTGCCTAAAGAATATTGTGTAAGGGGCAACCATACTTCTGAGAATAAGTTTCAGGGAAAGGAGCCAACAATAACCTAATAAATATTTGAGAATAAAGTTGCTACTACCGCATTAAATGTTCTGCACCTAATCAACTGGCTGCATTTATGTGGAAATGACCCTTGAGCAAATATATTTCAGTTTACAGCTACTCACAAAGCTTCCAAGAGATTTCTAATGGGACAAGCATCCAAGAGATCACTTACATGATCAACAAATGAAAGGATAGGATGGAAAAGAACAAGACTATGTAAGGGAAAGGCCCCTGTGAAAAATGAGGCATGTAATTTGAGAGAGAAAAAAGAAGAAAGAAAGAAAAAGAACACCTTTTATTTAGATAAGTTGAGTAAATATAAAAACACTTCATCCTCAGATACGACCGAGGAGAGCTTTCCTTAACATTGTGTTTGTCTTCCTGGCTTGAATCCGAACAATTAAGGTCCATACTTGATTTATCGAGCTACTCTCTTATATAATCCATTTTCTAACAAATATATTGTATTAGGCTTGTTGGGCCATCATCTACTCTTAGTGGACCAAAGGTCAAATCTAGTCCTTACATTAATAATTAGAATAATTATTAATAGGTATTTATTATGATTGTATTTTTATATGGAACTACATGCTTTACTATTTAAATTTTAATGAAGATTTGGTTTGGTAATATTTTAATGAAATGTTTAAGTATACAATAGAATATAAAATTAATTAAATATATATATAAAAAATAAAATAAAATAATGACATGTAAATTATGAAGCCTCAAAAGTTTATATGGAAAAATATGATGGACCAACTAAAAGTTAAATATCTTTAGTTTAATATAAATGAGAATGTATCATCACTTGCATTATTTTGATATGATAAATTTTTTTACTACTCCTATAAAGGTTTGTATATATAAAATCAACCATAAGGTTTGTTATTGCAAATTTTTGAGTTTATTTGGCCAAATAATAAGTCGCCTAAATAAAATTAAGTAACTATCAACAAATAAAACTTAAGTGACATCACTGAAATACTCCATATGCCTTTTTAAAATGCTTTCAAAAAGATTATTATTATTATTTTATATATATAATTTGATAGGTAGGGATGATGAGATTTGAATTTTGAGTGTTTCTAAAACATTATAATACGTCTTATTATTTATTTTATAGTAATATATATATATATATATATATATATATATATATATATATATATATATATATATATATATATATATATATATAATGTGCTTTCAAAAGCATTATGATACATCTTGATATAACTTCTGGTAACAAGATTCTCAAAATTTGATATTGAATTTTCAATAAAATATTCCTTAATTTATAGAAAAATAAAAGTAGGGAGATTGGGCAAACAAAGGAATATAGTGTTTAAATAAATAAAATAACAAAAATTTTGCTTACATTTAAAGGGTATATTTTGATTTTCTTTTTATGACTAAAGAGATAGGGAATATATATATACATATATATATAGAGAGAGAGAGAGAGATTCAACCCCTGACATCCATGGGAATTGAACCCCAATACATCGTATCTCTTATTCGAGAATAAAAAATTTTACTAATTAAGCTAACTGAAACCACAAGAAATAGAAAATATTATTGCTATAAAATGTGGATATTTTGATTTTTCTGTGTACTAAAAAACGGTATGTTAGAAAAACATACAATTCAGTGACATACCATTCGAAGGATCCGTTGCATGCTTTCTGGTCTTGCAAAGAAGTGGAAAGTGCTTGGAGTTCATTCAATTGCTTCCACCACTCGAGCTCCCCCCAACCTTTGAATTTCAGTGACTTTTACTCTCTCGGTTTTTGCAGGTCTAGGATGATTATCGAAAAGAAGGTGAATGCTATATTAGCCTGGTTCTTGTGGAATAGGAGAAATGCAATTCACTTTGGCCACTCGGTGCACCCCACTGCAAATATCATTGAATTGGCGGGTAACTTGTTGCAAGATTTTTTGGCTGCTCAAGAATTGGATCCAATGATGCCTTCACCTCCCATCCTGCATCAATGGCATCCACCTGAGCTTAACTAGTACAAAGTGAACTTCGATGCAGCCGTTTTCAGAGTTACAAACTCGGCTGGGATTGGAGTAGTTGCTCAAAATTGGAGTGGTGAATCTGTTGGCGCGTTGTCTGTTTCTTTTCTGCTGTCTCATTCTGTTGATGATATGGAAGCTTTAGTGTGTTGAAGAGAAATTGAATTTGTTGCTGAGATTGGGCTTCGAAGAGTAATTTTTGAAGGGGAAACAACCATGGTTATCAACGCTATAAATCAAGGTAATGCTGGATTTTCAACCTATGGAAACATCATTGAAGACATTCGCTATCAAGCCGTGGTTTTTCAGTCCTTTGTTTTCAATCATGTTAGTCATTCCTGTAACTGTGTTACTGATGCTTTAGCGAAAAAAAGCTAAATGCAGTTTGGGCCTCCAGGTGTTGCTAGTTGATCCACCTGAGGATATTGTCTCATTATTGTTATTGGATGTTTATTGATTATATTTCATTAATAAAAGCCCAGGCTTCTTGTCTGGTTTCTCCCAAAAAAAAGGTATGTTTTAAATTAATAATTAGATATGATATATTATTACTTTCGAAAAAAGGAAAAAAAAATTGACATAGTACTGCGTTTGCGTCTCTTTCAGTGAGCCACGTGGCTGCTTAAGTGCTCAATAATCAGGTGAGCATTGACATAAGCACGTAGCTGCCTTCTTTGACAATGTCAATGTATCTTAGCATTTCTCGAAGTGATTTTCCCCCTTTTTTTGGATAATCTGAAAAAAATTTATCCAATGGGCTAATACCTTTTCATGAATAAAGAATTAGTAGTCTTTTACGCTGCCTCTGGGTTTTGTTATTCTTTTACACATCCATGCAATGGCACCATCTAAGGCTTTGCTTGTCCTACAAAAAGTAAAACTAATTTTTATTAATAATTGGCTTAATCACATCCTAGCTATTAAAAGGTTTATATAAATAAATAACGTAATAAATATACATGAAACAACTATATATGTGTGAATAAATACGATCAATTCAAATAATTTTGTTTCTCAAAAAAAAAAAAAAAAAATTGAATTTTCCCTCTGGCACTCTCCTCTAATTTAGACATAAGTTTCCTTATTGCCTTTCTCGGCCCTCATTCATTTTCTACACTTGCTTCTTATTTCACTCTCCATTCAATTCATTTTTCATTGATAGTATAAATTTAAAACAAGATGATTCACTTCATGATAATTTATCTTTATTATTAGGTTAAGACACTTGTTATCTTTTATTTGAGTGGGGTCCGAACTCAAATTCCTTACTTAATAACAAAAGACTTTATTTCTAATACCCCATATTATATTGTTTGAGTATGTCTTGTGCAGATATGTGTTGAGTGTCATATCAAGTGTTTATTAGGTGAATATTGGATTATAAATGATTTTAATGAACCTCAAATATAACTTGATTAGTTCTTTGAGATACAAGCATTGAGCACAGATATGACTAACACTTTCATTCGATGTTACAAATTGTATTATTATTACTTTTATTGCAATTATAGAAAATCATAGCTTAATATTTGTGATTTGTGATATTTTTTTTTAACACAAATATAAAATTGGGGAAGGGAGTTGATGATCTAGATTCCCTCAAATTTATATGAACTCACTCTATGTACCTAAAACAAATGTAAAATGGAGAGGTAAGGAGCTTGTATTATGAACTTGTCACAAAGAGAATTAAATCCAACCATATGGTTTATCAGTTAATACAACATCATTGAAAATAATTAGAAATTCAACACATAAAGACTCGTTCTTAAATTTTACTTAAAACTAATAGTTATATTAATGTCATTAACTTAGTTGCATAGCATTTTTTTTTTTTTTTTTTGATAGGAGATCTAGGGTTTGAATTTCCATCTCTCGTTGTTCTAATGGTGGAATTATTATAAAATAAAACCAAAAAAAAAACCTTGATACCATGCCATTTTTGGACTATCTATACCATAATTATTATTTTTTCTAACTGGAAGCACATTGGATGCATAAGGAACTAAGAGGAACTACCCCACTAAGCCAAAAAATAAAAGTAAATAAAGAAAGAGGGAGAAGGAGGAGCTACCCTTCTTCCTCTTCTTAACTTCTCCTTTTAAGTAAAGATAAGACTAAGTGTCCCTTTTGTTTTTCTTTTTTAAGATCACATTTAAAGATTGCACTTATATAAATGTTTCTTTTTTAAGATCACATTTAAAGATTGCACTTATATAAATGGAGAATCAATTTAGTAAGGACCATACAAATAAATAAGAGACACATATTACCCACTTAAGATTCCACACACGCTTAGAGAGAGAGAGAGAGAGAGAGAGAGAGAGAGAGCATTGATCATAGTTGAGATGTCAAGGATCTTACCCAAATCAACAATAAGGTATGAGTAGAGACTGCACCAAATTGTTGAGGGAAGATTACTAGAAGATGTGCTTGAAGACCAATACGTCGTCGGGATTGGTTAAACATAAACGAAAAATGGGTTTTTTTTTTCTTTTCAAAATAACATTGATTTTCAAACAATTTTGTTAGTTAGCACGTTTTCAAAACTATTTAGGAAACTAACATCTCGAGTGCAATAAACTCGATTTTGGAACGCTAAATCGAGTCCGTTAAACTCGTCATTGAAATAGAGTCCATAGAAATTGATTTCTTTTAAATTGAAATCAAGCCTTACAGACTCGATTTTATTACTCACTCAGCAAAAAACAACTTCTTCTCCAACAATCAAACACAACAATGAGAGAGAAACAACACAATCAACAAACCTAAGCAAACCCAGAGACCTACAACGAAATCAACAAACCCAAGCACCTAGTCAATGCCAAACGGCGTGGTGGTTCATCTACGCCAGCGTGGTGCTCCCTTGTTCTCTTCACTGGAGCTCGCAATGTAGGTTTGGGTGGGTTGAGGTTTCAATGATGAAGAAGAAGCTCGGATCTCGTAGTGGTATTGTGTTCGGAACGGCGTGGTGGTTCATCTATGCCAGCGTGGTGCTTCCTTGTCCTCTTCGCCAGCTCGCAATATGGGTTTGGGTGGGTTAAGGTTTCAGTAATGATGTGGGTTGAGGTTTCAGTGAGGAATTCTTGCTTTCTAAATATCGATCCTGTAAGGCTTGATTTCACTTTAAGGAACTCGAGCTTTACAGGCTCGAGTTCCAAGCTTTGTAGGGCACAAAAAACGAGTCTCTTATACTCAAGTTGCTACAGTGAAATTGAGTCTAACATACTCGAGATGTTAGTTTTCTAAATAGTTTGGAAACGATATTAACTAACAAATATGTTTGAAAAATGGTGTTATATGGCAATTTTGGCCCCAAAAAAGGGGGAAAAGTCATAGCGATAATATTTCCTTAGTCCTCATAAATTTGCACTTTTTTTTTTCCCGTCCAATTTGATAACATATAATTAATCAAAATACTTGATGACCTCAATTTACTTGCTTAACTCAAATATTGTAATAATGGTTTAAATGGATATAAGAGTAAGACCATACCTTTGATATCTTGCACAATATTTTTGTCACGTCTCAAACTCAATACTTGGATTTGTGACCATAACCATATGTTAATATCAAGCTTAAATTTGACACTAACAAGAACCAACTAAACTTTTAAACAAAATATTTCCTCTTTCTTTTCATTCTTATTTCTTTACTTTCTTGATATAAAATTTTTCACTTAATATTCAGAGCATCTGCACTGTACTTAGGGAGTAACATAGTCCACCACTCATTCAATTGCCACTCTTTCCCATGATACGTCTCTAATTACACTAAAATATACAACTCCAATTAGAAGATCCTAAAATACACAATACTATGAGCTAAACATCAAATTGCTAAATTAGGATTGTGGGGACAAGGGCCCAAATTTGTATACTAGGCCTTGGGCCCTATTTGATGATATGGATGCGTCCGAGGAGGAGTAAATAATTGAAGAGGCCCCAGAATAAAGGATCGCGTACGGAAAGGGTGGAGGAATACTGTCTGAGTAGGTTATCCTTCTCGGATAAGGTTAATATCGATCAAGCAAGTATGTGGGCGACTTGGGTGACCCTCCAGGAATGTTCAACGATAAGGATGAACCTCAAGCACGTACAAAGAAGATAAGAATGTAGAAATATTTAAAAGAAAGGCTGTTACCACTGCATTAAATGCACTGCTGCAACTTTTCTGGCCACATTTATGTGGAGAAGACCCCTAAATAGTGCAATCTCAACCACCACCGTGCACAGAAAGCCAGAGAAAATGTCTGATGGGACATGCCCTCGAGTAAAGGTTTAGATGAATAATAAGTGTACAATCAAGATGGTCTAAAAGGAAACTATATAATGTAAAGAACCCCCCATAAAAGGATCGATCGAAAAACACAATGTAAGAAAGTGGAAAAAGAGTTACTGTAGCACTAAGTGTTGTATTATCTTTTTGAAATAGTGATTTGAATAGCAATTCATCTCCTCGGACAAACATTTCATCAAGATTTACGTGTGGTTCTACGTTGGTTCACATTTGAAATCCTTGCTAACCGTTGTCCAATTCACCAAGAGCCCAGCTCTTTCACCCACTTTCTACAAATTTGTTGTATTGGGCTCATTGGGCTCATATCCCAACTCTTCTGGTCTTGGGCTATAAATTATGACCCTACAATTGGCGCCGTCTGTGGGGAGAGCTTGTGCTTCAATGTAGTATAACGGTTATGGCAGGATCATGTCCACATCAAACAAGTCTGCACCAGGCGAAATCCGCCAACGTTCGTCAACAAGATGAATTCCTCAATCTTGAGCGTGAAAGAGATTGGGAAAACTATCAAGAAGGCAATATGCACATCGTCCACACGGGTGGAAGCATTTTTCGAAGGAAAGGTCATGTAGCTCATAAGCAAGGTGATGAAAAAGCCATGCAACAAGAGATTGATGATTTAAAGAAGCGACTTCGTCGAGCACAACAGAAGCGGTCCCCTTCCAACTCTGATGTCTCTTCCAACGATGAAAAAGATACTATATACAAACAACGGTCTAGAACTCCACCAAGCGAATCTTTCTCTTGTGAGGAAGAGCATCTTCACAAAAGGAAACACAGAAGCCCTTCTCGCAAAGGAGTAGGAACTGATGTTATGAAGAAGGCATTGAGCCAAATTTCTAAATCACCCTTTACATGGGGGATAGAAGAGGCAAAACTTTCTAGACGGTTCCACCAGCCAACGTTCGCCATGTATAATGGTCAAACGGATCCTATAGAGCACGTAAGTCAATTCAAACAGAAGATGATTGTCCATTCTCAAGATGAGGTTTTGATGTGTAGGGTATTTCCATCCAGTTTGGGATCAATGCCGATGAGATGGTTTGACGAGCTAAGGACAAATTCTATTAGTTCCTTCAAGAAACTCACCCAATCATTCTATTCCCGATTCATCACATGCAGTAGGGTTCCTTAACTTTTGGACTCCTTATTGTCCATGTCAATGAGGGAGGGAGAGTCCGTAAAGGCGCATTCTGAGAGACACTAGGAGATGTTTAATGAGATTGATGGTGATTTTGATGAGGCCGCCATTAAAACTTTCAAGGTCGGTCTCCTATCCGAGCATGGTTTGAGGAAATCTCTAACAAGTAAGCCTATCACTAGTCTACGCCAGCTAATGGACCGAGTTAATAAGTACAAGAGGATCAAAGATGACCAACAGCAGGGAAAAGGGAAGGCTAAGGTTATCCTTCAAGAAAGGAGGGATTTCAAGTCGGACCGATACAATAATAGCCGGTCGAGAAGGGATTATACAGATCAATCAGGGTCTACCAATACTCAGGTTGTCGGTGCGATGTTCCGAAAGCCAGTGCATCAAGTATTGGAAAAGATTAAAAATGAACCATTCTTCAAACGACCAAATAAGATGATGGGAAATCCTGAAAAGCATAACCATAACCTCTATTGCTAGTATCATCAGGATCATGGGCATACCACAGAGGATTGCAGAAGCCTGTGGGATCACTTAGACCAGCTCATCCGAGATGGCAAGTTAAAACAGCTACTACATCATTCCAGTGGTCAGGGGAGCCAGGCAGGCTCTGAGTCTCAAAGAGATATTCCTTCAAGACCCCTCTTGGGAACTATCAATGTCATTTTTGCTGCACCGGGGAGAATAGGGTCCTACTCGTCCAGGGTAATGTCTGTATCTCGTCTATCCTCAGGAGACATTAATCAGGATTTGAAGAAAGCTAGAGTGGGAATGCCGCTAGTCAAGAGCTTCTCGGATAAGGATAAGATTGGAACCATCCAACCCCACGATGATACCTTGGTGATCACCCTCCAAATAGGAGGATATGATGTGAAGAGGGTAATGATGGATCAAGGCGATACTGCCGAGATAATGTATCCTGACCTTTATAAGGGGCTGAACTTAAAAGTTGAGGACTTAACACCGTATAGGTCCCCCTTAGTGAGTTTTGAGGGGAAGATTATCATTCCAAAAGGTCAAATCAGATTACCTATGCAGACTGGCTCAGAAGTGGTAGAGGTAGATTTCATCGTCGTGGATGCATACTCTCCCTACGCAACAATTGTCGCCAGACCTTGGCTTCATACATTAGGAGTAGTTTCTTCTACTCTGCACCAGAAGGTTAAATACTCGTCAGAGGGTCAGATTAAAGAAATATTGAGGGATCAGTCTATGGCAAGACAGTGCTTGGTGGTTGCCATCCAGCATAAACCTGAGGCCGAGTCCTCGACTCATGAAGAAAATGACTTGTACCAGTTAAAACCCTCGGTGTTATCCATCGATAAGCCAGCTGAGGATGCAAAATGTGAAGACTTGGTAAAGATTATTATAGGGAACGATCCGGAAAAGTTCTTTCAGATTGGATCCCAGCTACCTCATCAAAAGAAAGAAGAGCTAAAAGAATTCCTTAGAAGAAACATTGATGTCTTTGCCTGGGATGCTTACGAAGCCCCAGGAGTTGATCTAGAGTTCGTCTGTCACCACCTGAAAGTTAATCCCTTAATCACACCTAGGAAGCAGCCCCCTTGGCACCCATCCAAAGAGCATGCTGAAGCAGTGTGAGAGGAAGTAACTAAGCTTAAACAAGCTGGAGCTATTAAGGAAGTTTTTTATCCCGAATAGTTAGCAAATACTGTAGTAGTAAAGAAGAAGAGTGGGAAGTGGCGAGTGTGCGTAGATTTCACGGACTTGAATAAAGCTTGTCCCAAGGATCCATTCCCTATGCCTAAAATAGACCAGCTAGTAGATGCCACTGTTGGCCATCCTCGGATGAGCTTCTTGGATGCCTTCCAGGGTTATCATCAAATACCTCTAGCATTGGACGATCAAGAGAAAACTGCTTTTGTTACTCCTGTCGGAAACTACCATTACAAAGCAATGCCATTTTATTTGAAGAATGCGAGATCCACCTATCAAAAAATGATGACGAGGATGTTTGAGTCACAATTGGGGAAGAATATCGAAATCTACATAGATGATATGGTGGTGAAAAGTAAGGTAGTTTCGGAACATTTGGTAGACCTTGGAATTATTTTTGAAATTCTTAGAAAGTATAAGTTGCACCTAAATGCTTCAAAGTGCTCATTCGGCGTGGGGTCAGGCAAATTCTTAGGCTATATGGTCACTCACAGAGGGATTGAAGCTAACCCCGACGAGATTAAAGCTATTAACAACTTGCAATCACCTCGGAATCCCAAGGAAGTGCAAAAATTAACCGAAATGGCCGCCGCTTTTAACAGATTCACCTCTCAATCAGGAGACAGATGCAGACCCTTCTTCTTGTTTATCAACAAATGGAAAGGGTTTGAGTGGACTGAAGAATGTGCCATAGCCTTCCAGCAACTTAAAAACTATCTAGCTCAGCCACCGATCATGTCTAGCCCTAAGCCAGATGAAGTCCTGTTAGCCTACACTGCTATGGCCCCTTATGCTGTAAGTTTAGTACTGATACGAGTTGATTGCGGTGTACAACGGCCAGTTTATTATGTGAGTAAATCATTTCATAAAGTTGAGGTGCGTTATCTGCCATTGGAGAAAGCTATCCTGGCAGTAGTGCTTGGCACACGTAAACTACCTCATTACTTCCAAGCATATACAGTCATTGTTCTTACTCAGCTCCCGCTTAGAGCCATACTCCGAAGTGCTGACTACACAAGAAAGGTAGCCAAATGAGGTACAATTCTAAGGGTTTTTGACATCAAGTACATGCCTCGTACCTCCATAAAAGGACAAGTCCTCGCAAATTTGGTGGCTGAATTCACCGAACCCCCAGTAGAAGAGTTGAAACCAGCAGAGAACATGGATAAAAAATTGGTTGGCACGATCTCCCAACATGGCCTTTCGCCCTGGGAAGTGTATGTTGGTGGGGCATCGAATCATAAAGGTTTTGGGGTGGGGCTAGTACTAATATCCCCTGAGAAAGTCATTGTTGAAAAATCCTTGAGGTTGGATTTCTCGACTACGAACAATGAGGCCGAGTATGAAACTCTGATGATGGGAATGGCCATGGTTCATAGAATGGGTGGAAAATCAGCAAAAGTTTTCTCAGACTCGAGGCTCGTCGTCGGCCAAGTAAAAGGGGAATTCGAAGCAAAAGATGAGAGAATGCAGGGGTATCTGAGTCAAGTTAAATGTCTACAGTCAGAGTTCGAATCTTTCGACTTGCTACACATCCCTAGAAGCGGTAATACGCATGCTAATTCTCTAGCTATGCTTGCTACCTCCTCGACACAGGATTTGCCTCGGGTTATCCTTGTTGAGGATTTGTACAAACCCACAAAGACAAGAAGAGAGACAGCCCGAATTCATCAAATTAAAGCAAGGCCAAGTTGGATGGACTCTATAATTCAATTCTTGAGGGAGGATACTCTGCCTGAAGAAAGGATAGAAGCTGATAAAGTACGAAGGAAGGCCACAAGGATCTGGCTATCCGAGAATTAGAAGTTATACAAATGTTCCTTTTCAGGACCCTATTTTTTATTTATTCATCCTGAAACGATTGAATCGCTCTAAGAAGAGTTGCATGAAGGGATTTGCGGAAGCCATACTGGTGGTAGATCCCTAGCACATAGAGCTATTACCCAAGGCTATTGGTGGCCAAATATTGAGAGGGAAGCTTAAGAATACGTCAAGAAATGCGACCAGTGCCAACGGTTTGCACCGAACATACACCAACCAAGGGGAATTCTTAATCCGCTATCCAACCCATGGCCATTTACTCAATGTGGTTTAGATATTATAGGACCATTCCCCAAAGTAGTGGGAAACAAGAAATATCTTCTGGTCGGCACAGACTATTTTACCAAGTGGGTTGAAGCTGAACCTCTAGCTAACATCAGGGGCGTGGATTCGAAAAGATTCATTTGGAAAAACATCGTCACTCGGTTTGGGGTTCCTCATGTGCTCATCTCGGACAACGACCTTCAATTTGGCAGCAAAACATTTAGAAATTATTGTGGTGAATTGGGGATTATGAATAGGTATTCTACCCCTGTCTATCCCGAAGGAAACGAACAAGCAGAGACTGTTAATAAAGTCATAGTAAACGGGCTAAAGAAAAGGCTAGATGACGCAAAAGGCAAATGGGTGGAAGAATTACCACATGTTCTCTAGACATATAAAACTACGCCTCGTAGGTCTACTGAAGAGACACCTTTCTCGATGACTTATGGGGCTGAGGCTGTTATCCCTTTGGAGACTGGTTTCCCAACGTTAAGAACCAGTTCATTTAATCCAAGTGACAATGATGAGCATCTAAAAAAGAATTTGGACTTGATTGAAGAGAAGAGGGAAAATGCGATGGTCCAATTAGCCTACTACCAACAAAAGCTGAAGCAAGTATATGATTCCAATGTAAAATTAAGACCTTTAACTCCTGGTGATCTGGTGTTACGGAGAGTTGTGGGCATTGCAAAGAATCCAGCTTGGGGAAAGTTATGACCAAATTGGGAAGGGCCCTACCGTATCACCTCGAAAGCTGGCATCGGAGCATACTTTCTAGAAGATTTAGACGAGCATGTAGTACCGCATCCTTGGAATGTAAAAAATCTAAAGAGGTATTACTATTAATAAATATTTTTATGATCAATATATTTGTTCGTTATATAAGAAGTCTATACTTTATGCTATTTAGTTCTCATAAGTGTTTAAACTTAAATTCAATCATGCCTGAAGTCCTTGGACCAGATGATGTGGATTAATTAGCACTAATTCGCAGTTCTCATAAGTGTTTAAACTTAAATTCAATTATGCCTGAAGTCCTCGGACCAGATGATTTGGGTTAGTTAACACTTGTTCACAGTTCTCATAAGTGTTTAAACTTAAATTCAATCATGCCTGAAGTCCTCGGACCAGATGATCTGGGTTAGTTAACACTCGTTCGCAGTTCTCATAAGTGTTTAAACTTAAATTCAATCATGCTTGAAGTCCTCAAATCAAATGATTTGGGTTAGTTAACACTCCTTCGCAGTTCTCATAAGTATTTAAACTTAAATTCGGTCACGCTTAAAGTCCTCGGACTAAATGATATGAATTGGTCAACACCCCATTGCAATGCTTATAGATATTTAAATGATTTTTAAGTTGCACTTAAATACCTTGGGCCATTTATTAGATTTGAATTAACCTGTAGTATTACTCTTGATAAGATTGAGGTAAAGTGCTCAATGACTTGCCTAAATAGCAATTTTTATTAATATCCAATTAAAGTTACTTGCCTATTTGTAGGATGTGGTAATTGATTATGTTCAAATTAAAGTGGCAACAGATCAACATACTATGACAATGAATCCCATAATGCATACTATGAAGATGTAGAAAACAAAAGAAAAATGCCTTCATTGATAATAAAGAAAGTATGATACATTCCTTTAAAAAAAAAAAAAAAAAAAAAACACAACAGAAAACAAATAAAAATAGCAAAAATCTCCTATCCTAAGCTGTTGTCTTAGAGACTACTAGGTTAATAGTTTGGCCGAGCTGAGAGGCAGCAGTATCTGGGGCTTTCTCCTTAGGATCAGAAGAATTTTTCTTCTTGTCTTGACCTTTATCCATGCCCTTGAGATCTTCAGTCTTCTTTCCTTGGCCACAATCTTGGTTGGAGTCCTTAGGAACTTCCGAGGGAGCAGGAGGGGCTTGGTTCGCCATTAACTGCTCAGATGCCTGTGTGACCTGTTCAGGGTGAAAGGAGTCAGAACTTGGGAGTTCACGAATTTCAGGATCGTAGTAAATGCTCTCAGGTCGCCTCAAGTCAGAGCCCATAGGGACCCCAGCAACATCAAGGGTTTTACCCCAAGAGATACCACAGTACTCCCTACATACAGTGGAGAGTTCCTCTGTGAGTTTGGCTTGAGTCTCCTCCATCCCAAGCTTGTAAGCAGCTTGCTTCTCGACCTCGACTGCCTCCTTAACCAGTTGAGTAGCTTCCCTGGCCTTCTGAAGCTCTTCGCGAAGCTTCGTCACCAGTTGCTTCTCTGTTGCCAAATTAATTTCGGTATAGTGCAACTGTTTGTGTTGTTCTTCAGCTTGCTTCTCAGCATTCTTAAGGCCTGCTTCAAAACTGTCTCTTGCCCTAACTGCCTCCTTCAGTTGCTCGGACAGTTTTGCTTGGTTTTCTTTTAGGGCACCCAGCTCTTTCTTGACCTCGGACCGAGCATTGAACTCCGCGTTGGCCTCGCTGTAGGCATCCTTAACCCAATCCTCAGCCACATAAATCTGTTGGGTAATCTACATGACAAAATAAAATTTTATTTTTAGTGTGAAACAGAGAACAAAAACTTGTAAAAATAACCAAATATTTAGGTAGAGAAATGGATCGAATTACTTACCATGACCAGATCCCTCTTAAGGGATAGGAAGAGCTCTTGCTAACTGAAGCGCTTATAAGCTTCCATGTCTCTTGGAAGGAGCTGCTCTAAAGCCTCAGCAACATGACCTGCCTGCCCCCCTTGGTAGTTCCTAATCAAGGTATCCCAAGCGATGGGGGCACCGTCTAACTCCAGCTTAGGAGACCATGTGCGCGGTGTACGACGCACATGAGCCGCGAGAGGATCCTTTCGGCTCTCAACAAAAGAGGACCTTTTGCTTCTTTGGTCCTGAGATACTCTCTGTTGTTTGTGTCCCTTTGAAGGGCCTATCTTGCCTTCCTCAGGAGCTTCGTGTTGTCTCTTTCTCCTCAGCTCAATATTTGGCTTTAGCTCAAGATCCGCAGGGAGCTGAGGAGGGGGAGGAGGAGGGTTTACTGGGGGTTTGGACTTGTTGGCTTCTTAGGGGGTAGACACCTTGTTCCTTCTCTTCATGAGTTCCCTCAAACTTTGGCCAGATTTTGGAGCCATCTCTTCTGCTTCGTTGTCCGAAGAGTCCTCAACGTAAGCAATTACAGGAGCAGGGGCTTGAATGCACGAGTATTCGTCTGTTTCTTCCTCGGCCTCCGATATAACAATAGCCTCTACTCCTTGTGGTTCTTCTTCTTCAAATTGGAACTTATCAATTTCTTCCTCGAGTGAAGAAGAAGATGCAATTCCTTCCTCGGCTACAGCTAGTCCAAGGGGTACTTATTGAATTAGCTGGGCGGCCAAAGGAACATCCTATGGGATTGGATGATCAACTGGAGGAAGGTCGTGTGGTGCTAACAAGTGAGGCCGAGACACGTCTATACGAGCTAATCGATAGTCGTTTTCCTTGATAGCGTTGCCGACCTCTTGAAAGGTTCTTGAAAGGGGTTCGTAATCCAAGATTAGATGGACAGCTCGAAGTTGTCCGTCGTCGTTCACAAAAATTTGGGATCTCAATAGGTAATTGAGCGCGGCTACGTTAGTCAAACTAAGCCGAGGAGGTACGTGTTCCTTGTCTGTTAAACAAAGGAAAACTAAACAGTCAGAAAGTTGGAGTTCATTGTAAAAAATATATTAACATAAAAAAAAATAATAAAAAAAAACATAATATATATATAGTAAAACAAAGCCGAGGACGAATAACTTAAATCTAATGTTAAAAAACCTAAATCTAGGGTATCCCACCTGACTCTCCTAGCTAGGTTGGGCAAGGAAGACCGTCATGCCATGGTCCTAATGCAATTAGGTAGTCGTCCTTCATCCCCTTGTTAGACTTGGAAAGACATGAAATGATTTTGACAACCTTGAATCGAGATTTAAGGTAAAATCCCGCCCCTTTTTGTTTATAACCCTCGTACAGGTGAACTACGTCGAGCCAGGTGAGCCCCAACCCTAAGTGTTGGTTCAAAGCATCAATTTCTCCTAGGATCCTAAAGAGATTAGGTGCACACTGGTGAGGACAAAGCCTATGGTTACGCAGGTAGCCTCTCGTAATCCTACCCATGGGGAGAGTCATCCCTCCTTCTATGAAGGCTATCTTGGGGATTACGACTTCTCCCACCTCTCGGTCAAATGCTATCCCTTCTGGAGGACAGTATCGCAGGGATACCTCCTGGGGTATGTGATACTTTTCTTTGAATATCTCTATCAAAACAAGGCTATCCACTAAATACTTAAATCTACCCATTTCGAATAAGTAGAAAAGAAAAAACACTAAAAAGGACAACTGGGTGATGAGGAATGAGAGGTTGAGGAAACTATCCGAGGAAATAAAGAAGAATGCAAAACAGTTAGAACTTACGCGAACTAAATCAAGAAGTGATCTTTGAAATACTCAAAAGGGTTCTGGAAAATTTTCGAAGAAATGAGACTGGAGATTTGACAATCTTTGTGAGTTTAGATGCTTGAGTGCACTGGAAATTCTGAACAATTGTGAAGTAAAGAAAAAACAACTCTTTTATAAGGCTTTATATAGATGCCAAGAAATGAGTGGGATTTATCCCGCCCAAACTTTGAAGAGAAATATTGTTCATTGGATCAAAGTCTCACCGTTGGATGCTAAAGATGCAACGCCATCTGAAGTAATTAATGAGGCTTTGCGGATTCCGAAGCGTTAGAAACAATGATGAAATGCATGAAATTATGTTCTTGCGTGTGCAGATTCGGGTATTTTTACATTTTTAACCATCGTTATTTTGGCACATCAAAATTCTATTTTTTTCCTCCTCGGATGCGATGGAAAAATTAAAATTTTGAAACGCTATTGTGGGGACTAGGGCCCAAATTTGTATACTGGGCCTTGGGCCCTATTTGATGATATGGATGCATCCGAGGAGTAAATGATTGAAGAGGCCCCAAAATGGAGGATCACGTACAGAAAGGGTGGAAGAATACTGTTCGAGGAGTTTATCCTTCTTGGATAGGGTTAATATCGATCAAGCAAGTACGTGGGCAACTTGGGTAACCTTCCAGGAATGTCCAACGATAAGGATGAATCTCAGGCATGTACGAAGAAGATAAGAATGTAGAAATATCTAAAAGAAAGGCTGCTACCACCGCATTAAATGCACTGCAGCAACTTTTCTGGCTGCATTTATGTGGAGAAGACCCCTGAACAGTGTAATCTCAACCACCACCGTGCACAGAAAGCTAGAGAAAATGCCTAATGGGACATGCACTCGAGTAAAGGTTTAGATGAATAACAAGTGTACGATCAAGATGATCTGAAAGGAAACTATATAATGTGAAGAACCCTCCATAAGAGGATTGATCGAAAAACACAGTGTAAGAAAGTGGAAAAAGAGTTACTGTAACACTAAGTGTTGTATTATCTTTCTGAAATAGTGATTTGAATAGCAATTCATCTCCTCAGACAAACATTTCATCAAGATTTACGTGTGGTTCTACGTTGGTTCACATTTGAAATCCTTGCTAATCGTTGTCCAATTCGCTAAGAGCCCAGCTTTTTCACCCACTCTCTACAAATTTGTTTTATTGGGCTCATTGGGCTCATATCTCAACTCTTCTGGGCTTAGGCTATAAATCATGACCCTACAAGGATCTATACTTTTAAAACTAAAACCAGCTTCTTCCCAAACTCGACTAAGGCTCCCTCTGCTCTAAAATAAAACTTGTTAACTAAAAAAGTGGAAGGGGTGAGCTACACAGCTCAGTAAGGGTAAGTTATACGAGAATTTAATAAGAATGCATATAAGTCAAATCATTTCATTTTATGATTATTCAGATAGGAGAACATCTTTCATGCACAATATTTTATATTCTTGTTAAGGACATATTTTTATGTAATTGGCATATCCTTTGACAAAATGCACTTTACTTGTATTTGGGTAAATCTAAGAAGGTTCAAGATGTTCATTACAAGTGGTTAAATTGAAGACATGAAGATTACTCAAGAATTGTTCAAGAAAAGTGCAATCTGCAGGTCCCAATACCTCCTCGATAGAAGCTCGATTTGTCGAGATTCATTAAATCTCAACACATATCTCGATCTATCGAGCTTACGGGATTCAGACTATAGCCAGCAACGTTTTTATTCTAAAAGGCTATTTGTTTAGGGTTTTGTATAATCTTTATAGGACCAAGAAAACCCAAGGTTTGTGGGTTTGTATAATCCTTATTGGACTAGGAAATCCCAAGGTTTGTGTAAACCTATTTGGAATAGGGGAGCCCATTAAGCTCCTATTTAAAGGAGGTGGAAAAAGAAAAACCTAACTCTAGAGAGCTTCATAAAGTTTTCTTTTTGAAACCCTAGCCTTCTCCTATAGAACAAAGAGTTCTTGCTACATTTCCTATACATCTTTGGGTTCTGTAACCAAGTAAAGTCTCTTACACCAACATTGAAGATCTTATTGGTGTTTCTATGTGAAGTTGCTGCAAATCAACTACAACAATCAAAGGGTTGTTGTGTTAGTCACATACTGAGATTCATGCAAAAGATTAAGTCACGTACTGGGATCTGCGCAATTGGTTAGTCACGTACTAGGAGCCGTGCATTAAAAGGAGAGATTGTTACTACAGAACAAGTCTAATTGGGTATTGGGGTAAGGGTTCAACTGAAGGTTGGAATAAGGTACTGTGATTCCTTTACTTGTAATCGCTTGTTTTGATAATAGTGGATTCTTGGGAGTGGTGACTTGTTTGTTTGTGCTACCACTTGCTTTGCATGTTAATTGAATTAATTAATTAACTTGGCTAAATTACTTGATTAATTTATCACAAGGGGTCAATACATTCTTGACCTATCAAGTGGAGTCAGAGCCTTTAGACAAAGGATGAGACCTATTGGACACTCGATTATGAAGAAACAACTTGAAACAATTAGGACGAGTGTGATCAGAAGCACCACAATGGTGACAAACATGAGTAGTTTTCTAATTCCACTATGCCATTTAGTAGTCATTTTGCTGTTTTGGAGGTATTTTGGTGATTTTGGAAGTATAGCCATTCTAGTGATTTCTAGGGTATTTTTTTTGTCAAAAAAAATTTATTTTGCCAATAAGAATACACCGAAACGTCTTCAAGGACCCCCTTATAACTGCCAAAATGACTAAAATACACCACGAATATCCAAATTATCCCAAAACCCTGGAAAATGACCAAAACGTCCCTAAAACAACCACAATACCCGTAGAAGCTTTGAAATGAAGCCATCATGAAGTTTTTTAATTTTTTGAATTTTTTTGCTATTTTTTTGGAATTCTTTAATCTGGGTCGGGTAGGAACTGATCGAAACGATAATTTTTTTTTTCTCTCTTTCTCAATGAGTCCCGTCCAATTTTGGCTTGAAAAAAAGCCATAATAATGTTTTTTAATTTTTAGAATTATTTTGCTATTTTTTTGGAATTCTCTATTCCGGGTCGGGTAGGAACTGATTGGAACAATAAATTTTTTTTTCTCTTTCTCGGCCTCTCCCAACCTGTTTTGACTTGCAATGAAGCCATCATGATGTTTTTTAATTTTTGGAATTTTTTTGCTATTTTTTTCGAATTCTCTATTCTGGGTTGAATAGGAACTGATTAGAACGGTAAATTTTTTTTTTTTCTCTTTCTCGACCTCTCCTGACCCGATTTGGCTTGAAATGAAGACATAATGATATTTTTTTGCTATTTTTTTGAAATTTTATATTCCTGGTCAGGTACTAACTAATCAGAACGATAAATTTTTTTTTTCTCTTTCTCAGCTAGTTCCATCCCGTTTTGGCTTGAAAAGAAGTCATAATGATGTTTTTAATTTTTTGAATTTTTTTGCTATTTTTTTGGAATTCCCTATTCCGGGTCAGGTAGGAACTGATGGGATCGATAAATTTTTTTTCTCTCTCTTTCACAGCCTCTCCCGACCCGTTTTGGCTTGAAATGAAGTCATAATGATGTTTTTTAATTTTTTGAATTTTTTGCTATTTTTTTAGAATTCTCTATTCCGGGTTGGGTAGGAACTAATCGGAACGATAATTTTTTTTTCCTCTCTTTCTCGGCCTCACCCGACTCGTTTTGGATTGAAATAAAGCCATAACGATGTTTTTTAATTTTTTGAATTTTTTTGCTATTTCTTTTTAATTCTCTATTCCGGGTTGAGTAGGAACTAATCGGAACGATAAAATTTTTTTTTTCTCTTTCTCGACCTCTCCCGACCCGTTTTGGCTTGAAATAAAGCCATTATGATATTTCTTAATTTTTTAAATTTTTTTGCTATTTTTTTGGAATTTTCTATTCCTGGTCAAGTAGGAACTGATCGGAACGATAATTTTTTTTTTCCTTTCTCAGCTACTCCCGACCCGTTCTAGCTTGAAAAGAAGCCATAATGATGTTTTTTAATTTTTTTGAATTTTTTTGATATTTTTTTGGAATTCTCTATTCCAGGTCGGGTAGGAACTGATCGGAACGATAATTTTTTTTCCCTCTTTCTCAGCCTCTCCCGACCTGTTTTGGCTTGAAATGAAGACATAATGATGTTTTTTCATTTTTTTGCTATTTTTTTTGGAATTTTCTATTATTGGCCGGGTAGTAACTGATCGGAACGATAATTTTTTTTTTCTCTTTCTCAGCTAGCCTCATCCCGTTTTAACCTGAAAAGAAGCCATAACGATATTTTTTAATTTTTTGATTTTTTTTACTATTTTCTTGGAATTCTCTATTCCGGGTCGGGTAGGAACTGACCGGAACGATAATTTTTTTCTCTCTCTTTCTCGGCATCTCCCGACATGTTTTGGCTTGAAATGAAACCATAATGATGTTTTTGAATTTTTTTTCTATTTTCTTGGAATTCTCTATTCCTGGTCGAGTAGGAACTAATCGGAATGATAATTTTTTTTTCTCTCTTTCTCAGCCAGCCCCGTCCCATTTTGGCTTGAAAAGAAGCCACAATGATGTTTTTTAATTTTTTTAATTTTATTACTATTTTTTTGAAATTCTCTATTCCGGATCGAGTAGGAACTGATCGAAATGAACAATTTTTTTTTTTCTCTTTCTCTGCCTTTCCCAACCTGTTTTGGCTTGAAAAGAAGCCATAATGAGGTTTTTTAATTTTTTGCTATTTTTTTGAAATTTTCTACTCCTAGTCGAGTAGTAACTGATCGGAATGATAATTTTTTTTCCACTTTCTCAGCTAGTCCCGTCCCATTTTGGCTTGAAAAGAAGCCATAATGATGTTTTTTAATTTTTTTACAATTTTTTTGGAATTCTCTATTACGGGTCAGGTAGAAACTGATTGGAACGAAAAAAATTTTTCTCCCTTTCTCGGCCTCTACCAACCCTTTTTTGGCTTGAAATGAAGTCATAATGATGTTTTTGAACTTTTTGAATTTTTTTGCTATTTTTTTGGAATTCTCTATTCCTGGTCGGGTAGGAACTAATCGGAACGATAATTTTTTTTTTCTCTCTTTCTCGGCCAATCCCATCCCATTTTAGCTTGAAAAGAAGCCATAGTGATATTTTTTAATTTTTTTGAATTTTATTGCTATTTTTTTGAAATTCTCTATTTCGGGTCGGGTAGGAATTGATCGGAACGACAATTTTTTTTTCCCTCTTTCTCGGCCTCTCCCAACCTATTCTGGCATCAAATGAAGCCATAATGATGTTTTTTAATTTTTTGAATTTTATTGCTATTTTTTTGAAATTCTCTATTCCGGGTCGGGTAGGAACTGATCGAAACGACAATTTTTTTTCTCTCTTTCTCAGCCTCTCCCGACTCGTTTTGGCTTGAAATGAAGTCATAATGATGTTTTTTAATTTTTTTGCTATTTTTTTGGAATTCTCTATTCCTGGTCGGGTAGGAACTAATCGGAACGATAATTTTTTTTTTCTCTTTCTTAGCCAGTCCCGTCCCATTTTGGCTTGAAAAGAAGCCATAATGATGTTTTTTAATTTTTTAAATTTTATTGCTATTTTTTTGAAATTCTCTATTCTGGGTCAGGTAGGAACTGATCGGTACGACAATTTTTTTTTCTTTATTTCTCGGCCTCTCCCAACCCGTTCTCGCTTGAAATGAAGCCATAATGATGTTTTTTAATTTTTTGAATTTTTTTGCTATTTTTTTGAAATTTTCTATTCCTGGTCGGGTAGGAACTAATCGGAACGATAATTTTTTTTTTCTCTCTTACTTAACTAGTCCCATCCCGTTTTGGCTTGAAAAGAAGCTATAATGATGTTTTTTAATTTTTTGAATTTTTTTGCTATTTTTTTGGAATTCTCTATTCCTGGGCCAGTAGGAACTGATCGGAACGATAATTTTTTTTTTCTCTCTTTCTTAGCCAATCCCGTCCCATTTTGTCTTGAAAAGTAGCCACAATCATGTTTTTTAATTTTTTGAATTTTTTTTTATATTTCTTTTTTTGGAATTCTATATTCCGGGTCGGGTAGGAACTGGTCGGAACGAGAATTTTTTTTTTCCTCTTTCTCGGCCTCTCCTAACCCCTTTTGGCTTGAAATGAAGCCATAATGATTTTTTTTAATTTTTTGATTTTTTTTTACTTTTTTTTTTAATTCTTTATTCCGGGACCAGTAAGAACTGATTGGAACGATAATTTTTTTCTTCTTTCTTTCTCGGCCTCACCCAACCTGTTTTGGCTTGAAATAAAGGCATAATGATAATTTTTAATTTTTTAAATTTTTTTGCTATTTTTTTGGAATTCTCTATTCCGGCTCGGGTTGGAACTTATCAGAACGTTAATTTTTTTTCTCTCTCTTTCTCGGCCTCTCCTGACCCGTTTTGGCTTGAAATGAAGCCATTAGGATGTTTTTTAATCTTTAGATTTTTTTTTAATTCTCTATTCCGGGTCGAGTAGGAACTGATCGGTACGACAATTTTTTTTTTTTCACTGTTTCTTAGCCACTCCCGACCCATTTTGCCTTGAAATGAAGACATAATGATGTTTTTTGATTTTTCAATTTTTTTGGAATTTTTTATTCCTGGTCGGGTAGTAAATGATCGAAATGATAATTTTTTTTTTCTCTTTCTCAGCGAGTCCCATCCCATTTTGGCTTGAAAAGAAGCCATAATGATGTTTTTTAATTTTTTGAATTTTTTTGCTATTTTTTTGGAATTCTCTATTCCTGGGCCGGTAGGAACTGATCGGAACGATAATTTTTTTTTCTCTCTTTCTCAGCCAATCCCGTCCCATTTTGTCTTGAAAAGTAGCCACAATCATGTTTTTTAATTTTTTTAATTTTTTTTTATATTTCTTTTTTTGAAATTCTATATTCCGGGTCGGGTAGGAACTGGTCGGAACGAGAATTTATTTTTTCCTCTTTCTCGGCCTCTCCTAACCCCTTTTGGCTTGAAATGAAGCCATAATGATGTTTTTTAATTTTTTGATTTTTTTTTTACTTTTTTTTTTTAATTCTTTATTCCGGGACCAGTAAGAACTGATTGGAACGATAATTTTTTTCTTCTTTCTTTCTCGGCCTCACCCAACCTGTTTTGGCTTGAAATAAAGGCATAATGATGATTTTTAATTTTTTAAATTTTTTTGCTATTTTTTTGGAATTCTCTATTCCGGCTCGGGTTGGAACTTATCAGAACGTTAATTTTTTTTCTCTCTCTTTCTCGGCCTCTCCGGACTCGTTTTGGCTTGAAATGAAGCCATTAGGATGTTTTTTAATGTTTTGATTTCATTTTTTAATTCTCTATTCCGGGTCGAGTAGGAACTGATCGGAACGATAATTTTTTTTTCACCGTTCTTAGCCACTCCCGACCCATTTTGCCTTGAAATGAAGACATAATGATGTTTTTTGATTTTTCAATTTTTTTGGAATTTTTTATTCCTGGTCGGGTAGTAAATGATCGAAATGATAATTTTTTTTTTCTCTTTCTCAGCGAGTCCCATCCCATTTTGGCTTGAAAAGAATCCATAATGATGTTTTTTAATTTTTTGAATTTTTTTGCTATTTTTTTGGAATTCTCTATTCCTGGGCCGGTAGGAACTGATCGGAACGATAATTTTTTTTTTCTCTTTCTCAGCGAGTCCCATCCCATTTTGGCTTGAAAAGAAGCCATAATAATGTTTTTTAATTTTTTAAATTTTTTTGCTATTTTTTTGGAATTCTCTATTCCTGGGCCGGTAGGAACTGATCGGAACGATAATTTTTTTTTTCTCTCTTTCTCAGCCAATCCCGTCCCATTTTGTCTTGAAAAGTAGCCACAATCATGTTTTTTAATTTTTTTAATTTTTTTTTATATTTCTTTTTTTGGAATTTTATATTCCGGGTCGGGTAGGAACTGGTCGGAACGAGAATTTTTTTTTTCTCTTTCTCGGCCTCTCCTAACCCCTTTTGGCTTGAAATGAAGCCATAATGATGTTTTTTAATTTTTTTATTTTTTTTTGATTTTTTTTTTAATTCTTTATTCCGGGACCAGTAAGAACTGATTGGAACGATAATTTTTTTCTTCTTTCTTTCTCGGCCTCACCCAACCAGTTTTGGCTTGAAATAAAGGCATAAGGATGATTTTTAATTTTTTAAATTTTTTTGCTATTTTTTTGGAATTCTCTATTCCGGCTCGGGTTGGAACTTATCAGAACGTTAATTTTTTTTCTCTCTCTTTCTCGGCCTCTCCTGACCCGTTTTGGCTTGAAATGAAGCCATTAGGATGTTTTTTAATCTTTAGATTTTTTTTTAATTCTCTATTCCGGGTCGAGTAGGAACTGATCGGTACGACAATTTTTTTTTTTCACTGTTTCTTAGCCACTCCCGACCCATTTTGCCTTGAAATGAAGACATAATGTTGTTTTTTGATTTTTCAATTTTTTTGGAATTTTTTATTCCTGGTCGGGTAGTAAATGATCGAAATGATAATTTTTTTTTTCTCTTTCTCAGCGAGTCCCATCCCATTTTGGCTTGAAAAGAAGCCATAATGATGTTTTTGAATTTTTTGAATTTTTTTGCTATTTTTTTGGAATTCTCTATTCCTGGGCCGGTAGGAACTGATCGGAACGATAATTTTTTTTTCTCTCTTTCTCAGCCAATCCCGTCCCATTTTGTCTTGAAAAGTAGCCACAATCATGTTTTTTAATTTTTTTAATTTTTTTTTATATTTCTTTTTTTGAAATTCTATATTCCGGGTCGGGTAGGAACTGGTCGGAACGAGAATTTATTTTTTCCTCTTTCTCGGCCTCTCCTAACCCCTTTTGGCTTGAAATGAAGCCATAATGATGTTTTTTAATTTTTTGATTTTTTTTTTACTTTTTTTTTTTAATTCTTTATTCCGGGACCAGTAAGAACTGATTGGAACGATAATTTTTTTCTTCTTTCTTTCTCGGCCTCACCCAACCTGTTTTGGCTTGAAATAAAGGCATAATGATGATTTTTAATTTTTTAAATTTTTTTGCTATTTTTTTGGAATTCTCTATTCCGGCTCGGGTTGGAACTTATCAGAACGTTAATTTTTTTTCTCTCTCTTTCTCGGCCTCTCCGGACTCGTTTTGGCTTGAAATGAAGCCATTAGGATGTTTTTTAATGTTTTGATTTCATTTTTTAATTCTCTATTCCGGGTCGAGTAGGAACTGTTCGGAACGATAATTTTTTTTTCACCGTTCTTAGCCACTCCCGACCCATTTTGCCTTGAAATGAAGACATAATGATGTTTTTTGATTTTTTCAATTTTTTTGGAATTTTTTATTCCTGGTCGGGTAGTAAATGATCGAAATGATAATTTTTTTTTTCTCTTTCTCAGCGAGTCCCATCCCATTTTGGCTTGAAAAGAAGCCATAATGATGTTTTTTAATTTTTTAAATTTTTTTGCTATTTTTTTGGAATTCTCTATTCCTGGGCCGGTAGGAACTGATCGGAACGATAATTTTTTTTTTCTCTCTTTCTCAGCCAATCCCGTCCCATTTTGTCTTGAAAAGTAGCCACAATCATGTTTTTTAATTTTTTGAATTTTTTTTTATATTTCTTTTTTTGGAATTTTATATTCCGGGTCGGGTAGGAACTGGTCGGAACGAGAATTTTTTTTTTCTCTTTCTCGGCCTCTCCTAACCCCTTTTGGCTTGAAATGAAGCCATAATGATGTTTTTTAATTTTTTGATTTTTTTTTGATTTTTTTTTTAATTCTTTATTCCGGGACCAGTAAGAACTGATTGGAACGATAATTTTTTTCTTCTTTCTTTCTCGGCCTCACCCAACCAGTTTTGGCTTGAAATAAAGGCATAAGGATGATTTTTAATTTTTTAAATTTTTTTGCTATTTTTTTGGAATTCTCTATTCCGGCTCGGGTTGGAACTTATCAGAACGTTAATTTTTTTTCTCTCTCTTTCTCGGCCTCTCCTGACCCGTTTTGGCTTGAAATGAAGCCATTAGGATGTTTTTTAATCTTTTGATTTTTTTTTAATTCTCTATTCCGGGTCGAGTAGGAACTGATCGGAACGATAATTTTTTTTTTTCACTGTTTCTTAGCCACTCCCAACCCATTTTGCCTTGAAATGAAGACATAATGATGTTTTTTGATTTTTCAATTTTTTTGGAATTTTTTATTCCTGGTCGGGTAGTAAATGATCGAAATGATAATTTTTTTTTTCTCTTTCTCAGCGAGTCCCATCCCATTTTGGCTTGAAAAGAATCCATAATGATGTTTTTTAATTTTTTGAATTTTTTTGCTATTTTTTTGGAATTCTCTATTCCTGGGCCGGTAGGAACTGATCGGAACGATAATTTTTTTTTTCTCTTTCTCAGCGAGTCCCATCCCATTTTGGCTTGAAAAGAATCCATAATAATGTTTTTTAATTTTTTAAATTTTTTTGCTATTTTTTTGGAATTCTCTATTCCTGGGCCGGTAGGAACTGATCGGAACGATAATTTTTTTTTTCTCTCTTTCTCAGCCAATCCCGTCCCATTTTGTCTTGAAAAGTAGCCACAATCACGTTTTTTAATTTTTTTAATTTTTTTTTATATTTCTTTTTTTGGAATTTTATATTCCGGGTCGGGTAGGAACTGGTCGGAACGAGAATTTTTTTTTTCTCTTTCTCGGCCTCTCCTAACCCCTTTTGGCTTGAAATGAAGCCATAATGATGTTTTTTAATTTTTTGATTTTTTTTTTATTTTTTTTTTAATTCTTTATTCCGGGACCAGTAAGAACTGATTGGAACGATAATTTTTTTCTTCTTTCTTTCTCGGCCTCACCCAACCAGTTTTGGCTTGAAATAAAGGCATAAGGATGATTTTTAATTTTTTAAATTTTTTTGCTATTTTTTTGGAATTCTCTATTCCGGCTCGGGTTGGAACTTATCAGAACGTTAATTTTTTTTCTCTCTCTTTCTCGGCCTCTCCTGACCCGTTTTGGCTTGAAATGAAGCCATTAGGATGTTTTTTAATCTTTTGATTTTTTTTTAATTCTCTATTCCGGGTCGAGTGGGAACTGATCGGAACGATAATTTTTTTTTTTCACTGTTTCTTAGCCACTCCCGACCCATTTTGCCTTGAAATGAAGACATAATGATGTTTTTTGATTTTTCAATTTTTTTGGAATTTTTTATTCCTGGTCGGGTAGTAAATGATCGAAATGATAATTTTTTTTTTCTCTTTCTCAGCGAGTCCCATCCCATTTTGGCTTGAAAAGAATCCATAATGATGTTTTTTAATTTTTTGAATTTTTTTGCTATTTTTTTGGAATTCTCTATTCCTGGGCCGGTAGGAACTGGTCGGAACGAGAATTTTTTTTTTTCTCTTTCTCGGCCTCTCCTAACCCCTTTTGGCTTGAAATGAAGCCATAATGATGTTTTTTAATTTTTTTATTTTTTTTTGATTTTTTTTTTAATTCTTTATTCCGGGACCAGTAAGAACTGATTGGAACGATAATTTTTTTCTTCTTTCTTTCTCGGCCTCACCCAACCTGTTTTGGCTTGAAATAAAGGCATAATGATGATTTTTAATTTTTTAAATTTTTTTGCTATTTTTTTGGAATTCTCTATTCCGGCTCGGGTTGGAACTTATCAGAACGTTAATTTTTTTTCTCTCTCTTTCTCGGCCTCTCCTGACCCGTTTTGGCTTGAAATGAAGCCATTAGGATGTTTTTTAATTTTTTGATTTCATTTTTTAATTCTCTATTCCGGGTCGAGTAGGAACTGATCGGAACGATAATTTTTTTTTCACCGTTCTTAGCCACTCCCGACCCATTTTGCCTTGAAATGAAGACATAATGATGTTTTTTTATTTTTTCAATTTTTTTGGAATTTTTTATTCTTGGTCGGGTAGTAAATGATCGAAATGATAATTTTTTTTTTCTCTTTCTCAGCGAGTCCCATCCCATTTTGGCTTGAAAAGAAGCCATAATGATGTTTTTTAATTTTTTAAATTTTTTTGCTATTTTTTTGGAAATCTCTATTCCTGGGCCGGTAGGAACTGATCGGAACGATAATTTTTTTTTTCTCTCTTTCTCAGCCAATCCCGTCCCATTTTGTCTTGAAAAGTAGCCACAATCATGTTTTTTAATTTTTTGAATTTTTTTTTATATTTCTTTTTTTGGAATTCTATATTCCGGGTCGGGTAGGAACTGGTCGGAACGAGAATTTTTTTTTTCTCTTTCTCGGCCTCTCCTAACCCCTTCTGGCTTGAAATGAAGCCATAATGATGTTTTTTAATTTTTTTATTTTTTTTTGATTTTTTTTTTAATTCTTTATTCCGGGACCAGTAAGAACTGATTGGAACGATAATTTTTTTCTTCTTTCTTTCTCGGCCTCACCCAACCTGTTTTGGCTTGAAATAAAGGCATAATGATGATTTTTAATTTTTTAAATTTTTTTGCTATTTTTTTGGAATTCTCTATTCCGGCTCGGGTTGGAACTTATCAGAACGTTAATTTTTTTTCTCTCTCTTTCTCGGCCTCTCCTGACCCGTTTTGGCTTGAAATGAAGCCATTAGGATGTTTTTTAATCTTTAGATTTTTTTTTAATTCTCTATTCCGGGTCGAGTAGGAACTGATCGGAACGATAAATTTTTTTTTTCACTGTTTCTTAGCCACTCCCGACCCATTTTGCCTTGAAATGAAGACATAATGATGTTTTTTGATTTTTCAATTTTTTTGGAATTTTTTATTCCTGGTCGGGTAGTAAATGATCGAAATGATAATTTTTTTTTTCTCTTTCTCAGCGAGTCCCATCCCATTTTGGCTTGAAAAGAATCCATATTGATGTTTTTTAATTTTTTGAATTTTTTTGCTATTTTTTTGGAATTCTCTATTCCTGGGCCGGTAGGAACTGGTCGGAACGAGAATTTTTTTTTTCTCTTTCTCGGCCTCTCCTAACCCCTTTTGGCTTGAAATGAAGCCATAATGATGTTTTTTAATTTTTTTATTTTTTTTTGATTTTTTTTTTAATTCTTTATTCCGGGACCAGTAAGAACTGATTGGAACGATAATTTTTTTCTTCTTTCTTTCTCGGCCTCACCCAACCTGTTTTGGCTTGAAATAAAGGCATAATGATGATTTTTAATTTTTTAAATTTTTTTGCTATTTTTTTGGAATTCTCTATTCCAGCTCGGGTTGGAACTTATCAGAACGTTAATTTTTTTTCTCTCTCTTTCTCGGCCTCTCCTGACCCGTTTTGGCTTGAAATGAAGCCATTAGGATGTTTTTTAATATTTTGATTTCATTTTTTAATTCTCTATTCCGGGTCGAGTAGGAACTGATCGGAACGATAATTTTTTTTTCACCGTTCTTAGCCACTCCCGACCCATTTTGCCTTGAAATGAAGACATAATGATGTTTTTTTATTTTTTCAATTTTTTTGGAATTTTTTATTCTTGGTCGAGTAGTAAATGATCGAAATGATAATTTTTTTTTTCTCTTTCTCAGCGAGTCCCATCCCATTTTGGCTTGAAAAGAAGCCATAATGATGTTTTTTAATTTTTTAAATTTTTTTGCTATTTTTTTGGAAATCTCTATTCCTGGGCCGGTAGGAACTGATCGGAACGATAATTTTTTTTTTCTCTCTTTCTCAGCCAATCCCGTCCCATTTTGTCTTGAAAAGTAGCCACAATCATGTTTTTTAATTTTTTGAATTTTTTTTTATATTTCTTTTTTTAGAATTCTATATTCCGGGTCGGGTAGGAACTGGTCGGAACGAGAATTTTTTTTTTCTCTTTCTCGGCCTCTCCTAACCCCTTTTGGCTTGAAATGAAGCCATAATGATGTTTTTTAATTTTTTTATTTTTTTTTGATTTTTTTTAATTCTTTATTCCGGGACCAGTAAGAACTGATTGGAACGATAATTTTTTTCTTCTTTCTTTCTCGGCCTCACCCAACCTGTTTTGGCTTGAAATAAAGGCATAATGATGATTTTTAATTTTTTAAATTTTTTTGCTATTTTTTTGGAATTCTCTATTCCGGCTCGGGTTGGAACTTATCAGAACGTTAATTTTTTTTCTCTCTCTTTCTCGGCCTCTCCTGACCCGTTTTGGCTTGAAATGAAGCCATTAGGATGTTTTTTAATCTTTAGATTTTTTTTTAATTCTCTATTCCGGGTCGAGTAGGAACTGATCGGTACGACAATTTTTTTTTTTCACTGTTTCTTAGCCACTCCCGACCCATTTTGCCTTGAAATGAAGACATAATGATGTTTTTTGATTTTTTCAATTTTTTTGGAATTTTTTATTCCTGGTCGGGTAGTAAATGATCGAAATGATAATTTTTTTTTTCTCTTTCTCAGCGAGTCCCATCCCATTTTGGCTTGAAAAGAAGCCATAATGATGTTTTTTAATTTTTTGAATTTTTTCGCTATTTTTTTGGAACTCTCTATTCCTGGGCCGGTAGGAACTGGTCGGAACGAGAATTTTTTTTTTCCTCTTTCTCGGCCTCTCCTAACCCCTTTTGGCTTGAAATGAAGCCATAATGATGTTTTTTAATTTTTTTATTTTTTTTTTATTTTTTTTTTAATTCTTTATTCCGGGACCAGTAAGAACTGATTGGAACGATAATTTTTTTCTTCTTTCTTTCTCGGCCTCACCCAACCTGTTTTGGCTTGAAATAAAGGCATAATGATGATTTTTAATTTTTTAAATTTTTTTGCTATTTTTTTGGAATTCTCTATTCCAGCTCGGGTTGGAACTTATCAGAACGTTAATTTTTTTTCTCTCTCTTTCTCGGCCTCTCCTGACCCGTTTTGGCTTGAAATGAAGCCATTAGGATGTTTTTTAATATTTTGATTTCATTTTTTAATTCTCTATTCCGGGTCGAGTAGGAACTGATCGGAACGATAATTTTTTTTTCACCGTTCTTAGCCACTCCCGACCCATTTTGCCTTGAAATGAAGACATAATGATGTTTTTTTATTTTTTCAATTTTTTTGGAATTTTTTATTCTTGGTCGGGTAGTAAATGATCGAAATGATAATTTTTTTTTTCTCTTTCTCAGCGAGTCCCATCCCATTTTGGCTTGAAAAGAAGCCATAATGATGTTTTTTAATTTTTTAAATTTTTTTGCTATTTTTTTGGAAATCTCTATTCCTGGGCCGGTAGGAACTGATCGGAACGATAATTTTTTTTTTCTCTCTTTCTCAGCCAATCCCGTCCCATTTTGTCTTGAAAAGTAGCCACAATCATGTTTTTTAATTTTTTGAATTTTTTTTTATATTTCTTTTTTTGGAATTCTATATTCCGGGTCGGGTAGGAACTGGTCGGAACGAGAATTTTTTTTTTCTCTTTCTCGGCCTCTCCTAACCCCTTTTGGCTTGAAATGAAGCCATAATGATGTTTTTTAATTTTTTGATTTTTCTTTTATTTTTTTTTTAATTCTTTATTCCGGGACCAGTAAGAACTGATTGGAACGATAATTTTTTTCTTCTTTCTTTCTCGGCCTCACCCAACCAGTTTTGGCTTGAAATAAAGGCATAAGGATGATTTTTAATTTTTTAAATTTTTTTGCTATTTTTTTGGAATTCTCTATTCCGGCTCGGGTTGGAACTTATCAGAACGTTAATTTTTTTTCTCTCTCTTTCTCGGCCTCTCCTGACCCGTTTTGGCTTGAAATGAAGCCATTAGGATGTTTTTTAATCTTTAGATTTTTTTTTAATTCTCTATTCCGGGTCGAGTAGGAACTGATCGGAACGATAAATTTTTTTTTTCACTGTTTCTTAGCCACTCCCGACCCATTTTGCCTTGAAATGAAGACATAATGATGTTTTTTGATTTTTCAATTTTTTTGGAATTTTTTATTCCTGGTCGGGTAGTAAATGATCGAAATGATAATTTTTTTTTTCTCTTTCTCAGCGAGTCCCATCCCATTTTGGCTTGAAAAGAATCCATATTGATGTTTTTTAATTTTTTGAATTTTTTTGCTATTTTTTTGGAATTCTCTATTCCTGGGCCGGTAGGAACTGGTCGGAACGAGAATTTTTTTTTTCTCTTTCTCGGCCTCTCCTAACCCCTTTTGGCTTGAAATGAAGCCATAATGATGTTTTTTAATTTTTTTATTTTTTTTTGATTTTTTTTTAATTCTTTATTCCGGGACCAGTAAGAACTGATTGGAACGATAATTTTTTTCTTCTTTCTTTCTCGGCCTCACCCAACCTGTTTTGGCTTGAAATAAAGGCATAATGATGATTTTTAATTTTTTAAATTTTTTTGCTATTTTTTTGGAATTCTCTATTCCAGCTCGGGTTGGAACTTATCAGAACGTTAATTTTTTTTCTCTCTCTTTCTCGGCCTCTCCTGACCCGTTTTGGCTTGAAATGAAGCCATTAGGATGTTTTTTAATATTTTGATTTCATTTTTTAATTCTCTATTCCGGGTCGAGTAGGAACTGATCGGAACGATAATTTTTTTTTCACCGTTCTTAGCCACTCCCGACCCATTTTGCCTTGAAATGAAGACATAATGATGTTTTTTTATTTTTTCAATTTTTTTGGAATTTTTTATTCTTGGTCGGGTAGTAAATGATCGAAATGATAATTTTTTTTTTCTCTTTCTCAGCGAGTCCCATCCCATTTTGGCTTGAAAAGAAGCCATAATGATGTTTTTTAATTTTTTAAATTTTTTTGCTATTTTTTTGGAAATCTCTATTCCTGGGCCGGTAGGAACTGATCGGAACGATAATTTTTTTTTTCTCTCTTTCTCAGCCAATCCCGTCCCATTTTGTCTTGAAAAGTAGCCACAATCATGTTTTTTAATTTTTTGAATTTTTTTTTATATTTCTTTTTTTAGAATTCTATATTCCGGGTCGGGTAGGAACTGGTCGGAACGAGAATTTTTTTTTTCTCTTTCTCGGCCTCTCCTAACCCCTTTTGGCTTGAAATGAAGCCATAATGATGTTTTTTAATTTTTTTATTTTTTTTTGATTTTTTTTTAATTCTTTATTCCGGGACCAGTAAGAACTGATTGGAACGATAATTTTTTTCTTCTTTCTTTCTCGGCCTCACCCAACCTGTTTTGGCTTGAAATAAAGGCATAATGATGATTTTTAATTTTTTAAATTTTTTTGCTATTTTTTTGGAATTCTCTATTCCGGCTCGGGTTGGAACTTATCAGAACGTTAATTTTTTTTCTCTCTCTTTCTCGGCCTCTCCTGACCCGTTTTGGCTTGAAATGAAGCCATTAGGATGTTTTTTAATCTTTAGATTTTTTTTTAATTCTCTATTCCGGGTCGAGTAGGAACTGATCGGTACGACAATTTTTTTTTTTCACTGTTTCTTAGCCACTCCCGACCCATTTTGCCTTGAAATGAAGACATAATGATGTTTTTTGATTTTTTCAATTTTTTTGGAATTTTTTATTCCTGGTCGGGTAGTAAATGATCGAAATGATAATTTTTTTTTTCTCTTTCTCAGCGAGTCCCATCCCATTTTGGCTTGAAAAGAAGCCATAATGATGTTTTTTAATTTTTTGAATTTTTTCGCTATTTTTTTGGAACTCTCTATTCCTGGGCCGGTAGGAACTGGTCGGAACGAGAATTTTTTTTTTCCTCTTTCTCGGCCTCTCCTAACCCCTTTTGGCTTGAAATGAAGCCATAATGATGTTTTTTAATTTTTTTATTTTTTTTTTACTTTTTTTTTTAATTCTTTATTCCGGGACCAGTAAGAACTGATTGGAACGATAATTTTTTTCTTCTTTCTTTCTCGGCCTCACCCAACCTGTTTTGGCTTGAAATAAAGGCATAATGATGATTTTTAATTTTTTAAATTTTTTTGCTATTTTTTTGGAATTCTGTATTCCGGCTCGGGTTGGAACTTATCAGAACGTTAATTTTTTTTCTCTCTCTTTCTCGGCCTCTCCTGACCCGTTTCGGCTTGAAATGAAGCCATTAGGATGTTTTTTAATCTTTAGATTTTTTTTTAATTCTCTATTCCGGGTCGAGTAGGAACTGATCGGTACGACAATTTTTTTTTTCACTGTTTCTTAGCCACTCCCGACCCATTTTGCCTTGAAATGAAGACATAATGATGTTTTTTGATTTTTCAATTTTTTTGGAATTTTTTATTCCTGGTCGGGTAGTAAATGATCGAAATGATAATTTTTTTTTTCACTTTCTCAGCGAGTCCCATCCCATTTTGGCTTGAAAAGAAGCCATAATGATGTTTTTTAATTTTTTGAATTTTTTCGCTATTTTTTTGGAATTCTCTATTCCTGGGCCGGTAGGAACTGATCGGAACGATAATTTTTTTTTCTCTCTTTCTCAGCCAATCCCGTCCCATTTTGTCTTGAAAAGTAGCCACAATCATGTTTTTTAATTTTTTTAATTTTTTTTTATATTTCTTTTTTTGAAATTCTATATTCCGGGTCGGGTAGGAACTGGTCGGAACGAGAATTTTTTTTTTCCTCTTTCTCGGCCTCTGCTAACCCCTTTTGGCTTGAAATGAAGCCATAATGATGTTTTTTAATTTTTTGATTTTTTTTTTACTTTTTTTTTTAATTCTTTATTCCGGGACCAGTAAGAACTGATTGGAACGATAATTTTTTTCTTCTTTCTTTCTCGGCCTCACCCAACCTGTTTTGGCTTGAAATAAAGGCATAATGATGATTTTTAATTTTTTAAATTTTTTGCTATTTCTTTGGAATTCTCTATTCCGGCTCGGGTTGGAACTTATCAGAACGTTAATTTTTTTTCTCTCTCTTTCTCGGCCTCTCCTGACCCGTTTTGGCTTGAAATGAAGCCATTAGGATGTTTTTTAATTTTTTGATTTCATTTTTTAATTCTCTATTCCGGGTCGAGTAGGAACTGATCGGAACGATAATTTTTTTTTCACCGTTCTTAGCCACTCCCGACCCATTTTTCCTTGAAATGAAGACATAATGATGTTTTTTTATTTTTTCAATTTTTTTGGAATTTTTTATTCTTGGTCGGGTAGTAAATGATCGAAATGATAATTTTTTTTTTCTCTTTCTCAGCGAGTCCCATCCCATTTTGGCTTGAAAAGAAGCCATAATGATGTTTTTTAATTTTTTAAATTTTTTTGCTATTTTTTTGGAAATCTATATTCCTGGGCCGGTAGGAACTGATCGGAACGATAATTTTTTTTTTCTCTCTTTCTCAGCCAATCCCGTCCCATTTTGTCTTGAAAAGTAGCCACAATCATGTTTTTTAATTTTTTGAATTTTTTTTTATATTTCTTTTTTTGGAATTCTATATTCCGGGTCGGGTAGGAACTGGTCTGAACGAGAATTTTTTTTTTCTCTTTCTCGGCCTCTCCTAACCCCTTTTGGTTTGAAATGAAGCCATAATGATGTTTTTTAATTTTTTTATTTTTTTTTATTTTTTTTTATTTTTTTTTTAATTCTTTATTCCGGGACCAGTAAGAACTGATTGGAACGATAATTTTTTTCTTCTTTCTTTCTCGGCCTCACCCAACCTGTTTTGGCTTGAAATAAAGGCATAATGATATTTTTTAATTTTTTAAATTTTTTTGCTATTTTTTTGGAATTCTCTATTCCGGCTCGGGTTGGAACTTATCAGAACGTAAATTTTTTTCTCTCTCTTTCTCGGCCTCTCCTGACCCGTTTTGGCTTGAAATGAAGCCATTAGGATGTTTTTTAATCTTTTGATTTCTTTTTAATTCTCTATTCCGGGTCGAGTAGGAACTGATCGGAACGATAATTTTTTTTTTTCACTGTTTCTTAGCCACTCCCGACCCATTTTGCCTTGAAATGAAGACATAATGATGTTTTTTGATTTTTCAATTTTTTTGGAATTTTTTATTCCTGGTCGGGTAGTAAATGATCGAAATGATAATTTTTTTTTTCTCTTTCTCAGCGAGTCCCATCCCATTTTGGCTTGAAAAGAAGCCATAATGATGTTTTTTATTTTTTTGCATTTTTTTGCTATTTTTTTGGAATTCTCTATTCCTGGGCCGGTAGGAACTGATCGGAACGATAATTTTTTTTTCTGTCTTTCTCAGCCAATCCCGTCCCATTTTGTCATGAAAAGTAGCCACAATCATGTTTTTTAATTTTTTTTATATTTCTTTTTATGGAATTCTATATTCCGGGTCGGGTAGGAACTGGTCGGAACGAGAATTTTTTTTTTCCTCTTTCTCGGCCTCTCCTAACCCCTTTTGGCTTGAAATGAAGCCATAATGATGTTTTTTAATTTTTTGATTTTTTTTTTACTTTTTTTTTTAATTCTTTATTCCGGGACCAGTAAGAACTGATAGGAACGATAATTTTTTTCTTCTTTCTTTCTCGGCCTCGCCCAACCTGTTTTGGCTTGAAATAAAGGCATAATGATGATTTTTAATTTTTTAAATTTTTTTGCTATTCTTTTGGAATTCTCTATTCCGGCTCGGGTTGGAACTTATCAGAACGTTAATTTTTTTTCTCTCTCTTTCTCGGCCTCTCCTGACCCGTTTTGGCTTGAAATGAAGCCATTAGGATGTTTTTTAATATTTTGATTTCATTTTTTAATTCTCTATTCCGGGTCGAGTAGGAACTGATCGGAACGATAATTTTTTTTTCACCGTTCTTAGCCACTCCCGACCCATTTTGCCTTGAAATGAAGACATAATGATGTTTTTTTATTTTTTCAATTTTTTTGGAATTTTTTATTCTTGGTCGGGTAGTAAATGATCGAAATGATAATTTTTTTTTTCTCTTTCTCAGCGAGTCCCATCCCATTTTGGCTTGAAAAGAAGCCATAATGATGTTTTTTAATTTTTTGAATTTTTTTGCTATTTTTTTGGAATTCTCTATTCCTGGGCCGGTAGGAACTGATCGGAACGATAATTTTTTTTTCTCACTTTCTCAGCCAATCCCGTCCCATTTTGTCTTGAAAAGTAGCCACAATCATGTTTTTTAATTTTTTTAATTTTTTTTTATATTTCTTTTTTTGGAATTCTATATTCCGGGTCGGGTAGGAACTGGTCGGAACGAGAATTTTTTTTTTCCTCTTTCTCGGCCCCTCCTAACCCCTTTTGCCTTGAAATGAAGCCATAATGATGTTTTTTAATATTTTGATTTCATTTTTTAATTCTCTATTCCGGGTCGAGTAGGAACTGTTCGGAACGATAATTTTTTTTTCACCGTTCTTAGCCACTCCCGACCCATTTTGCCTTGAAATGAAGACATAATGATGTTTTTTGATTTTTTCAATTTTTTTGGAATTTTTTATTCCCGGTCGGGTAGTAATTGATCGAAATGATATTTTTTTTTTTTCTCTTTCTCAGCGAGTCCCATCCCATTTTGGCTTGAAAAGAAGCCATAATGATGTTTTTTAATTTTTTAAATTTTTTTGCTATTTTTTTGGAATTCTCTATTCCTGGGCCGGTAGGAACTGATCGGAACGATAATTTTTTTTTTCTCTCTTTCTCAGCCAATCCCGTCCCATTTTTTCTTGAAAAGTAGCCACAATCATGTTTTTTAATTTTTTTAATTTTTTTTTATATTTCTTTTTTTGGAATTTTATATTCCGGGTCGGGTAGGAACTGGTCGGAACGAGAATTTTTTTTTTCTCTTTCTCGGCCTCTCCTAACCCCTTTTGGCTTGAAATGAAGCCATAATGATGTTTTTTAATTTTTTGATTTTTTTTTGATTTTTTTTTTAATTCTTTATTCCGGGACCAGTAAGAACTGATTGGAACGATAATTTTTTTCTTCTTTCTTTCTCGGCCTCACCCAACCTGTTTTGGCTTGAAATAAAGGCATAATGATGATTTTTAATTTTTTAAATTTTTTTTGCTATTTTTTTGGAATTCTCTATTCCGGCTCGGGTTGGAACTTATCAGAACGTGAATTTTTTTTCTCTCTCTTTCTCGGCCTCTCCTGACCCGTTTTGGCTTGAAATGAAGCCATTAGGATGTTTTTTAATCTTTTGATTTTTTTTTAATTCTCTATTCCGGGTCGAGTAGGAACTGATCGGAACGATAATTTTTTTTTTTCACTGTTTCTTAGCCACTCCCAACCCATTTTGCCTTGAAATGAAGACATAATGATGTTTTTTGATTTTTCAATTTTTTTGGAATTTTTTATTCCTGGTCGGGTAGTAAATGATCGAAATGATAATTTTTTTTTTCTCTTTCTCAGCGAGTCCCATCCCATTTTGGCTTGAAAAGAAGCCATAATGATGTTTTTTAATTTTTTGAATTTTTTTGCTATTTTTTTGGAATTCTCTATTCCTGGGCCGGTAGGAACTGATCGGAACGATAATTTTTTTTTCTCTCTTTCTCAGCCAATCCCGTCCCATTTTGTCTTGAATAGTAGCCACAATCATGTTTTTTAATTTTTTTTTATATTTCTTTTTTTGGAATTCTATATTCCGGGTCGGGTAGGAACTGGTCGGAACGAGAATTTTTTTTTTCCTCTTTCTCGGCCTCTCCTAACCCCTTTTGGCTTGAAATGAAGCCATAATGGTGTTTTTTAATTTTTTGATTTTTTTTTTACTTTTTTTTTTTAATTCTTTATTCCGGGACCAGTAAGAACTGATTGGAACGATAATTTTTTTCTTCTTTCTTTCTCGGCCTCACCCAACCTGTTTTGGCTTGAAATAAAGGCATAATGATGATTTTTAATTTTTTAAATTTTTTTTGCTATTTTTTTGGAATTCTCTATTCCGGCTCGGGTTGGAACTTATCAGAACGTGAATTTTTTTTCTCTCTCTTTCTCGGCCTCTCCTGACCCGTTTTGGCTTGAAATGAAGCCATTAGGATGTTTTTTAATCTTTTGATTTTTTTTTAATTCTCTATTCCGGGTCGAGTAGGAACTGATCGGAACGATAATTTTTTTTTCACCGTTCTTAGCCACTCCCGACCCATTTTGCCTTGAAATGAAGACATAATGATGTTTTTTGATTTTTTCAATTTTTTTGGAATTTTTTATTCCTGGTCGGGTAGTAAATGATCGAAATGATATTTTTTTTTTTCTCTTTCTCAGCGAGTCCCATCCCATTTTGGCTTGAAAAGAAGCCATAATGATGTTTTTTAATTTTTTAAATTTTTTTGCTATTTTTTTGGAATTCTCTATTCCTGGGCCGGTAGGAACTGATCGGAACGATAATTTTTTTTTTCTCTCTTTCTCAGCCAATCCCGTCCCATTTTGTCTTGAAAAGTAGCCACAATCATGTTTTTTAATTTTTTTAATTTTTTTTTATAATTCTTTTTTTGGAATTTTATATTCCGGGTCGGGTAGGAACTGGTCGGAACGAGAATTTTTTTTTTCTCTTTCTCGGCCTCTCCTAACCCCTTTTGGCTTGAAATGAAGCCATAATGATGTTTTTTAATTTTTTGATTTTTTTTGATTTTTTTTTTAATTCTTTATTCCGGGACCAGTAAGAACTGATTGGAACGATAATTTTTTTCTTCTTTCTTTCTCGGCCTCACCCAACCTGTTTTGGCTTGAAATAAAGGCATAATGATGATTTTTAATTTTTCAAATTTTTTTTGCTATTTTTTTGGAATTCTCTATTCCGGCTCGGGTTGGAACTTATCAGAACGTTAATTTTTTTTCTCTCTCTTTCTCGGCCTCTCCTGACCCGTTTTGGCTTGAAATGAAGCCATTAGGATGTTTTTTAATCTTTTGATTTTTTTTTAATTCTCTATTCCGGGTCGAGTAGGAACTGATCGGAACGATAATTTTTTTTTTTCACTGTTTCTTAGCCACTCCCGACCCATTTTGCCTTGAAATGAAGACATAATGATGTTTTTTGATTTTTCAATTTTTTTGGAATTTTTTATTCCTGGTCGGGTAGTAAATGATCGAAATGATAATTTTTTTTTTCTCTTTCTCAGCGAGTCCCATCCCATTTTGGCTTGAAAAGAAGCCATAATGATGTTTTTTAATTTTTTGAATTTTTTTGCTATTTTTTTGGAATTCTCTATTCCTGGGCCGGTAGGAACTGATCGGAACGATAATTTTTTTTTCTCTCTTTCTCAGCCAATCCCGTCCCATTTTGTCTTGAATAGTAGCCACAATCATGTTTTTTAATTTTTTTTTATATTTCTTTTTTTGGAATTCTATATTCCGGGTCGGGTAGGAACTGGTCGGAACGAGAATTTTTTTTTTCCTCTTTCTCGGCCTCTCCTAAACCCTTTTGGCTTGAAATGAAGCCATAATGATGTTTTTTAATTTTTTGAATTTTTTTTTACTTTTTTTTTTAATTCTTTATTCCGGGACCAGTAAGAACTGATTGGAACGATAATTTTTTTCTTCTTTCTTTCTCGGCCTCACCCAACCTGTTTTGGCTTGAAATAAAGGCATAATGATGATTTTTAATTTTTCAAATTTTTTTTGCTATTTTTTTGGAATTCTCTATTCCGGCTCGGGTTGGAACTTATCAGAACGTTAATTTTTTTTCTCTCTCTTTCTCGGCCTCTCCTGACCCGTTTTGGCTTGAAATGAAGCCATTAGGATGTTTTTTAATCTTTTGATTTTTTTTTAATTCTCTATTCCGGGTCGAGTAGGAACTGATCGGAACGATAATTTTTTTTTTTCACTGTTTCTTAGCCACTCCCGACCCATTTTGCCTTGAAATGAAGACATAATGATGTTTTTTGATTTTTCAATTTTTTTGGAATTTTTTATTCCTGGTCGGGTAGTAAATGATCGAAATGATAATTTTTTTTTTCTCTTTCTCAGCGAGTCCCATCCCATTTTGGCTTGAAAAGAAGCCATAATGATGTTTTTTAATTTTTTGAATTTTTTTGCTATTTTTTTGGAATTCTCTATTCCTGGGCCGGTAGGAACTGATCGGAACGATAATTTTTTTTTCTCTCTTTCTCAGCCAATCCCGTCCCATTTTGTCTTGAATAGTAGCCACAATAATGTTTTTTAATTTTTTTTTATATTTCTTTTTTTGGAATTCTATATTCCGGGTCGGGTAGGAACTGGTCGGAACGAGAATTTTTTTTTTCCTCTTTCTCGGCCTCTCCTAACCCCTTTTGGCTTGAAATGAAGCCATAATGATGTTTTTTAATTTTTTGAATTTTTTTTTACTTTTTTTTTTAATTCTTTATTCCGGGACCAGTAAGAACTGATTGGAACGATAATTTTTTTCTTCTTTCTTTCTCGGCCTCACCCAACCTGTTTTGGCTTGAAATAAAGGCATAATGATGATTTTTAATTTTTCAAATTTTTTTTGCTATTTTTTTGGAATTCTCTATTCCGGCTCGGGTTGGAACTTATCAGAATGTTAATTTTTTTTCTCTCTCTTTCTCGGCCTCTCCTGACCCGTTTTGGCTTGAAATGAAGCCATTAGGATGTTTTTTAATCTTTTGATTTTTTTTTAATTCTCTATTCCGGGTCGAGTAGGAACTGATCGGAACGATAATTTTTTTTTTTCACTGTTTCTTAGCCACTCCCGACCCATTTTGCCTTGAAATGAAGACATAATGATGTTTTTTGATTTTTCAATTTTTTTGGAATTTTTTATTCCTGGTCGGGTAGTAAATGATCGAAATGATAATTTTTTTTTTCTCTTTCTCAGCGAGTCCCATCCCATTTTGGCTTGAAAAGAAGCCATAATGATGTTTTTTAATTTTTTGAATTTTTTTGCTATTTTTTTGGAATTCTCTATTCCTGGGCCGGTAGGAACTGATCGGAACGATAATTTTTTTTTCTCTCTTTCTCAGCCAATCCCGTCCCATTTTGTCTTGAATAGTAGCCACAATCATGTTTTTTAATTTTTTTTTATATTTCTTTTTTTGGAATTCTATATTCCGGGTCGGGTAGGAACTGATCGGAACGATAATTTTTTTTTCTCTCTTTCTCAGCCAATCCCGTCCCATTTTGTCTTGAATAGTAGCCACAATCATGTTTTTTAATTTTTTTTTATATTTCTTTTTTTGGAATTCTATATTCCGGGTCGGGTAGGAACTGGTCGGAACGAGAATTTTTTTTTTCCTCTTTCTCGGCCTCTCCTAACCCCTTTTGGCTTGAAATGAAGCCATAATGATGTTTTTTAATTTTTTGAATTTTTTTTTACTTTTTTTTTTTAATTCTTTATTCCGGGACCAGTAAGAACTGATTGGAACGATAATTTTTTTCTTCTTTCTTTCTCGGCCTCACCCAACCTGTTTTGGCTTGAAATAAAGGCATAATGATGATTTTTAATTTTTCAAATTTTTTTTGCTATTTTTTTGGAATTCTCTATTCCGGCTCGGGTTGGAACTTATCAGAACGTTAATTTTTTTTCTCTCTCTTTCTCGGCCTCTCCTGACCCGTTTTGGCTTGAAATGAAGCCATTAGGATGTTTTTTAATCTTTTGATTTTTTTTTAATTCTCTATTCCGGGTCGAGTAGGAACTGATCGGAACGATAATTTTTTTTTTTCACTGTTTCTTAGCCACTCGCGACCCATTTTGCCTTGAAATGAAGACATAATGATGTTTTTTGATTTTTCAATTTTTTTGGAATTTTTTATTCCTGGTCGGGTAGTAAATGATCGAAATGATAATTTTTTTTTTCTCTTTCTCAGCGAGTCCCATCCCATTTTGGCTTGAAAAGAAGCCATAATGATGTTTTTTAATTTTTTGAATTTTTTCGCTATTTTTTTGGAACTCTCTATTCCTGGGCCGGTAGGAACTGGTCGGAACGAGAATTTTTTTTTTCCTCTTTCTCGGCCTCTCCTAACCCCTTTTGGCTTGAAATGAAGCCATAATGATGTTTTTTAATTTTTTTATTTTTTTTTTACTTTTTTTTTTAATTCTTTATTCCGGGACCAGTAAGAACTGATTGGAACGATAATTTTTTTCTTCTTTCTTTCTCGGCCTCACCCAACCTGTTTTGGCTTGAAATAAAGGCATAATGATGATTTTTAATTTTTTAAATTTTTTTGCTATTTTTTTGGAATTCTGTATTCCGGCTCGGGTTGGAACTTATCAGAACGTTAATTTTTTTTCTCTCCCTTTCTCGGCCTCTCCTGACCCGTTTTGGCTTGAAATGAAGCCATTAGGATGTTTTTTAATCTTTAGATTTTTTTTTAATTCTCTATTCCGGGTCGAGTAGGAACTGATCTGTACGACAATTTTTTTTTTCACTGTTTCTTAGCCACTCCCGACCCATTTTGCCTTGAAATGAAGACATAATGATGTTTTTTGATTTTTCAATTTTTTTGGAATTTTTTATTCCTGGTCGGGTAGTAAATGATCGAAATGATAATTTTTTTTTTCTCTTTCTCAGCGAGTCCCATCCCATTTTGGCTTGAAAAGAAGCCATAATGATGTTTTTTAATTTTTTGAATTTTTTCGCTATTTTTTTGGAATTCTCTTTTCCTGGGCCGGTAGGAACTGATCGGAACGATAATTTTTTTTTCTCTCTTTCTCAGCCAATCCCGTCCCATTTTGTCTTGAATAGTAGCCACAATCATGTTTTTTAATTTTTTTTAATATTTCTTTTTTTGGAATTCTATATTCCGGGTCGGGTAGGAACTGGTCGGAACGAGAATTTTTTTTTTCCTCTTTCTCGGCCTCTCCTAACCCCTTTTGGCTTGAAATGAAGCCATAATGATGTTTTTTAATTTTTTGAATTTTTTTTTACTTTTTTTTTTAATTCTTTATTCCGGGACCAGTAAGAACTGATTGGAACGATAATTTTTTTCTTCTTTCTTTCTCGGCCTCACCCAACCTAATTTGGCTTGAAATAAAGGCATAATGATGATTTTTAATTTTTTAAATTTTTTGCTATTTTTTTGGAATTCTCTATTCCGGCTCGGGTTGGAACTTATCATAACGTTAATTTTTTTTCTCTCTCTTTCTCGGCCTCTCCTGACCCGTTTTGGCTTGAAATGAAGCCATTAGGATGTTTTTTAATATTTTGATTTCATTTTTTAATTCTCTATTCCGGGTCGAGTAGGAACTGATCGGAACGATAATTTTTTTTTCACCGTTCTTAGCCACTCCCGACCCATTTTTCCTTGAAATGAAGACATAATGATGTTTTTTTATTTTTTCAATTTTTTTGGAATTTTTTATTCTTGGTCGGGTAGTAAATGATCGAAATGATAATTTTTTTTTTCTCTTTCTCAGCGAGTCCCATCCCATTTTGGCTTGAAAAGAAGCCATAATGATGTTTTTTAATTTTTTAAATTTTTTTGCTATTTTTTTGGAAATCTATATTCCTGGGCCGGTAGGAACTGATCGGAACGATAATTTTTTTTTTCTCTCTTTCTCAGCCAATCCCGTCCCATTTTGTCTTGAAAAGTAGCCACAATCATGTTTTTTAATTTTTTGAATTTTTTTTTATATTTCTTTTTTTGGAATTCTATATTCCGGGTCGGGTAGGAACTGGTCTGAACGAGAATTTTTTTTTTCTCTTTCTCGGCCTCTCCTAACCCCTTTTGGTTTGAAATGAAGCCATAATGATGTTTTTTAATTTTTTTATTTTTTTTTATTTTTTTTTATTTTTTTTTTAATTCTTTATTCCGGGACCAGTAAGAACTGATTGGAACGATAATTTTTTTCTTCTTTCTTTCTCGGCCTCACCCAACCTGTTTTGGCTTGAAATAAAGGCATAATGATATTTTTTAATTTTTTAAATTTTTTTGCTATTTTTTTGGAATTCTCTATTCCGGCTCGGGTTGGAACTTATCAGAACGTAAATTTTTTTCTCTCTCTTTCTCGGCCTCTCCTGACCCGTTTTGGCTTGAAATGAAGCCATTAGGATGTTTTTTAATCTTTTGATTTCTTTTTAATTCTCTATTCCGGGTCGAGTAGGAACTGATCGGAACGATAATTTTTTTTTTTCACTGTTTCTTAGCCACTCCCGACCCATTTTGCCTTGAAATGAAGACATAATGATGTTTTTTGATTTTTCAATTTTTTTGGAATTTTTTATTCCTGGTCGGGTAGTAAATGATCGAAATGATAATTTTTTTTTTCTCTTTCTCAGCGAGTCCCATCCCATTTTGGCTTGAAAAGAAGCCATAATGATGTTTTTTATTTTTTTGCATTTTTTTGCTATTTTTTTGGAATTCTCTATTCCTGGGCCGGTAGGAACTGATCGGAACGATAATTTTTTTTTCTGTCTTTCTCAGCCAATCCCGTCCCATTTTGTCATGAAAAGTAGCCACAATCATGTTTTTTAATTTTTTTTATATTTCTTTTTATGGAATTCTATATTCCGGGTCGGGTAGGAACTGGTCGGAACGAGAATTTTTTTTTTCCTCTTTCTCGGCCTCTCCTAACCCCTTTTGGCTTGAAATGAAGCCATAATGATGTTTTTTAATTTTTTGATTTTTTTTTTACTTTTTTTTTTAATTCTTTATTCCGGGACCAGTAAGAACTGATAGGAACGATAATTTTTTTCTTCTTTCTTTCTCGGCCTCGCCCAACCTGTTTTGGCTTGAAATAAAGGCATAATGATGATTTTTAATTTTTTAAATTTTTTTGCTATTCTTTTGGAATTCTCTATTCCGGCTCGGGTTGGAACTTATCAGAACGTTAATTTTTTTTCTCTCTCTTTCTCGGCCTCTCCTGACCCGTTTTGGCTTGAAATGAAGCCATTAGGATGTTTTTTAATATTTTGATTTCATTTTTTAATTCTCTATTCCGGGTCGAGTAGGAACTGATCGGAACGATAATTTTTTTTTCACCGTTCTTAGCCACTCCCGACCCATTTTGCCTTGAAATGAAGACATAATGATGTTTTTTTATTTTTTCAATTTTTTTGGAATTTTTTATTCTTGGTCGGGTAGTAAATGATCGAAATGATAATTTTTTTTTTCTCTTTCTCAGCGAGTCCCATCCCATTTTGGCTTGAAAAGAAGCCATAATGATGTTTTTTAATTTTTTGAATTTTTTTGCTATTTTTTTGGAATTCTCTATTCCTGGGCCGGTAGGAACTGATCGGAACGATAATTTTTTTTTCTCACTTTCTCAGCCAATCCCGTCCCATTTTGTCTTGAAAAGTAGCCACAATCATGTTTTTTAATTTTTTTAATTTTTTTTTATATTTCTTTTTTTGGAATTCTATATTCCGGGTCGGGTAGGAACTGGTCGGAACGAGAATTTTTTTTTTCCTCTTTCTCGGCCCCTCCTAACCCCTTTTGCCTTGAAATGAAGCCATAATGATGTTTTTTAATATTTTGATTTCATTTTTTAATTCTCTATTCCGGGTCGAGTAGGAACTGTTCGGAACGATAATTTTTTTTTCACCGTTCTTAGCCACTCCCGACCCATTTTGCCTTGAAATGAAGACATAATGATGTTTTTTGATTTTTTCAATTTTTTTGGAATTTTTTATTCCCGGTCGGGTAGTAATTGATCGAAATGATATTTTTTTTTTTTCTCTTTCTCAGCGAGTCCCATCCCATTTTGGCTTGAAAAGAAGCCATAATGATGTTTTTTAATTTTTTAAATTTTTTTGCTATTTTTTTGGAATTCTCTATTCCTGGGCCGGTAGGAACTGATCGGAACGATAATTTTTTTTTTCTCTCTTTCTCAGCCAATCCCGTCCCATTTTTTCTTGAAAAGTAGCCACAATCATGTTTTTTAATTTTTTTAATTTTTTTTTATATTTCTTTTTTTGGAATTTTATATTCCGGGTCGGGTAGGAACTGGTCGGAACGAGAATTTTTTTTTTCTCTTTCTCGGCCTCTCCTAACCCCTTTTGGCTTGAAATGAAGCCATAATGATGTTTTTTAATTTTTTGATTTTTTTTTGATTTTTTTTTTAATTCTTTATTCCGGGACCAGTAAGAACTGATTGGAACGATAATTTTTTTCTTCTTTCTTTCTCGGCCTCACCCAACCTGTTTTGGCTTGAAATAAAGGCATAATGATGATTTTTAATTTTTTAAATTTTTTTTGCTATTTTTTTGGAATTCTCTATTCCGGCTCGGGTTGGAACTTATCAAAACGTGAATTTTTTTTCTCTCTCTTTCTCGGCCTCTCCTGACCCGTTTTGGCTTGAAATGAAGCCATTAGGATGTTTTTTAATCTTTTGATTTTTTTTTAATTCTCTATTCCGGGTCGAGTAGGAACTGATCGGAACGATAATTTTTTTTTTTCACTGTTTCTTAGCCACTCCCAACCCATTTTGCCTTGAAATGAAGACATAATGATGTTTTTTGATTTTTCAATTTTTTTGGAATTTTTTATTCCTGGTCGGGTAGTAAATGATCGAAATGATAATTTTTTTTTTCTCTTTCTCAGCGAGTCCCATCCCATTTTGGCTTGAAAAGAAGCCATAATGATGTTTTTTAATTTTTTGAATTTTTTTGCTATTTTTTTGGAATTCTCTATTCCTGGGCCGGTACGAACTGATCGGAACGATAATTTTTTTTTCTCTCTTTCTCAGCCAATCCCGTCCCATTTTGTCTTGAATAGTAGCCACAATCATGTTTTTTAATTTTTTTTTATATTTCTTTTTTTGGAATTCTATATTCCGGGTCGGGTAGGAACTGGTCGGAACGAGAATTTTTTTTTTCCTCTTTCTCGGCCTCTCCTAACCCCTTTTGGCTTGAAATGAAGCCATAATGGTGTTTTTTAATTTTTTGATTTTTTTTTTACTTTTTTTTTTTAATTCTTTATTCCGGGACCAGTAAGAACTGATTGGAACGATAATTTTTTTCTTCTTTCTTTCTCGGCCTCACCCAACCTGTTTTGGCTTGAAATAAAGGCATAATGATGATTTTTAATTTTTTAAATTTTTTGCTATTTTTTTGGAATTCTCTATTCCGGCTCGGGTTGGAACTTATCATAACGTTAATTTTTTTTCTCTCTCTTTCTCGGCCTCTCCTGACCCGTTTTGGCTTGAAATGAAGCCATTAGGATGTTTTTTAATATTTTGATTTCATTTTTTAATTCTCTATTCCGGGTCGAGTAGGAACTGATCGGAACGATAATTTTTTTTTCACCGTTCTTAGCCACTCCCGACCCATTTTGCCTTGAAATGAAGACATAATGATGTTTTTTTATTTTTTCAATTTTTTTGGAATTTTTTATACTTGGTCGGGTAGTAAATGATCGAAATGATAATTTTTTTTTTCTCTTTCTCAGCGAGTCCCATCCCATTTTGGCTTGAAAAGAAGCCATAATGATGTTTTTTAATTTTTTAAATTTTTTTTCTATTTTTTTGGAAATCTCTATTCCTGGGCCGGTAGGAACTGATCGGAACGATAATTTTTTTTTTCTCTCTTTCTCAGCCAATCCCGTCCCATTTTGTCTTGAAAAGTAGCCACAATCATGTTTTTTAATTTTTTGAATTTTTTTTTATATTTCTTTTTTTGGAATTCTATATTCCGGGTCGGGTAGGAACTGGTCGGAACGAGAATTTTTTTTTTCTCTTTCTCGGCCTCTCCTAACCCCTTTTGGCTTGAAATGAAGCCATAATGATGTTTTTTAATTTTTTTATTTTTTTTTATTTATTTTTTAATTCTTTATTCCGGGACCAGTAAGAACTGATTGGAACGATAATTTTTTTCTTCTTTCTTTCTCGGCCTCACCCAACCTGTTTTGGCTTGAAATAAAGGCATAATGATAATTTTTAATTTTTTAAATTTTTTTGCTATTTTTTTGGAATTCTCTATTCCGGCTCGGGTTGGAACTTATCAGAACGTAAATTTTTTTCTCTCTCTTTCTCGGCCTCTCCTGACCCGTTTTGGCTTGAAATGAAGCCATTAGGATGTTTTTTAATCTTTTGATTTCTTTTTAATTCTCTATTCCGGGTCGAGTAGGAACTGATCGGAACGATAATTTTTTTTTTTCACTGTTTCTTAGCCACTCCCGACCCATTTTGCCTTGAAATGAAGACATAATGATGTTTTTTGATTTTTCAATTTTTTTGGAATTTTTTATTCCTGGTCGGGTAGTAAATGATCAAAATGATAATTTTTTTTTTCTCTTTCTCAGCGAGTCCCATCCCATTTTGGCTTGAAAAGAAGCCATAATGATGTTTTTTAATTTTTTGAATTTTTTTGCTATTTTTTTGGAATTCTCTATTCCTGGGCCGGTAGGAACTGATCGGAACGATAATTTTTTTTTCTGTCTTTCTCAGCCAATCCCGTCCCATTTTGTCTTGAAAAGTAGCCACAATCATGTTTTTTAATTTTTTGAATTTTTTTTTATATTTCTTTTTTTGGAATTCTATATTCCGGGTCGGGTAGGAACTGGTCGGAACGAGAATTTTTTTTTTCTCTTTCTCGGCCTCTCCTAACCCCTTTTGGCTTGAAATGAAGCCATAATGATGTTTTTTAATTTTTTTATTTTTTTTTATTTATTTTTTAATTCTTTATTCCGGGACCAGTAAGAACTGATTGGAACGATAATTTTTTTCTTCTTTCTTTCTCGGCCTCACCCAACCTGTTTTGGCTTGAAATAAAGGCATAATGATGATTTTTAATTTTTTAAATTTTTTTGCTATTTTTTTGGAATTCTGTATTCCGGCTCGGGTTGGAACTTATCAGAACGTTAATTTTTTTTCTCTCCCTTTCTCGGCCTCTCCTGACCCGTTTTGGCTTGAAATGAAGCCATTAGGATGTTTTTTAATCTTTAGATTTTTTTTTAATTCTCTATTCCGGGTCGAGTAGGAACTGATCTGTACGACAATTTTTTTTTTCACTGTTTCTTAGCCACTCCCGACCCATTTTGCCTTGAAATGAAGACATAATGATGTTTTTTGATTTTTCAATTTTTTTGGAATTTTTTATTCCTGGTCGGGTAGTAAATGATCGAAATGATAATTTTTTTTTTCTCTTTCTCAGCGAGTCCCATCCCATTTTGGCTTGAAAAGAAGCCATAATGATGTTTTTTAATTTTTTGAATTTTTTCGCTATTTTTTTGGAATTCTCTTTTCCTGGGCCGGTAGGAACTGATCGGAACGATAATTTTTTTTTCTCTCTTTCTCAGCCAATCCCGTCCCATTTTGTCTTGAATAGTAGCCACAATCATGTTTTTTAATTTTTTTTAATATTTCTTTTTTTGGAATTCTATATTCCGGGTCGGGTAGGAACTGGTCGGAACGAGAATTTTTTTTTTCCTCTTTCTCGGCCTCTCCTAACCCCTTTTGGCTTGAAATGAAGCCATAATGATGTTTTTTAATTTTTTGAATTTTTTTTTACTTTTTTTTTTAATTCTTTATTCCGGGACCAGTAAGAACTGATTGGAACGATAATTTTTTTCTTCTTTCTTTCTCGGCCTCACCCAACCTAATTTGGCTTGAAATAAAGGCATAATGATGATTTTTAATTTTTTAAATTTTTTGCTATTTTTTTGGAATTCTCTATTCCGGCTCGGGTTGGAACTTATCATAACGTTAATTTTTTTTCTCTCTCTTTCTCGGCCTCTCCTGACCCGTTTTGGCTTGAAATGAAGCCATTAGGATGTTTTTTAATATTTTGATTTCATTTTTTAATTCTCTATTCCGGGTCGAGTAGGAACTGATCGGAACGATAATTTTTTTTTCACCGTTCTTAGCCACTCCCGACCCATTTTTCCTTGAAATGAAGACATAATGATGTTTTTTTATTTTTTCAATTTTTTTGGAATTTTTTATTCTTGGTCGGGTAGTAAATGATCGAAATGATAATTTTTTTTTTCTCTTTCTCAGCGAGTCCCATCCCATTTTGGCTTGAAAAGAAGCCATAATGATGTTTTTTAATTTTTTAAATTTTTTTGCTATTTTTTTGGAAATCTATATTCCTGGGCCGGTAGGAACTGATCGGAACGATAATTTTTTTTTTCTCTCTTTCTCAGCCAATCCCGTCCCATTTTGTCTTGAAAAGTAGCCACAATCATGTTTTTTAATTTTTTGAATTTTTTTTTATATTTCTTTTTTTGGAATTCTATATTCCGGGTCGGGTAGGAACTGGTCTGAACGAGAATTTTTTTTTTCTCTTTCTCGGCCTCTCCTAACCCCTTTTGGTTTGAAATGAAGCCATAATGATGTTTTTTAATTTTTTTATTTTTTTTTATTTTTTTTTATTTATTTTTTAATTCTTTATTCCGGGACCAGTAAGAACTGATTGGAACGATAATTTTTTTCTTCTTTCTTTCTCGGCCTCACCCAACCTGTTTTGGCTTGAAATAAAGGCATAATGATATTTTTTAATTTTTTAAATTTTTTTGCTATTTTTTTGGAATTCTCTATTCCGGCTCGGGTTGGAACTTATCAGAACGTAAATTTTTTTCTCTCTCTTTCTCGGCCTCTCCTGACCCGTTTTGGCTTGAAATGAAGCCATTAGGATGTTTTTTAATCTTTTGATTTCTTTTTAATTCTCTATTCCGGGTCGAGTAGGAACTGATCGGAACGATAATTTTTTTTTTTCACTGTTTCTTAGCCACTCCCGACCCATTTTGCCTTGAAATGAAGACATAATGATGTTTTTTGATTTTTCAATTTTTTTGGAATTTTTTATTCCTGGTCGGGTAGTAAATGATCGAAATGATAATTTTTTTTTTCTCTTTCTCAGCGAGTCCCATCCCATTTTGGCTTGAAAAGAAGCCATAATGATGTTTTTTATTTTTTTGCATTTTTTTGCTATTTTTTTGGAATTCTCTATTCCTGGGCCGGTAGGAACTGATCGGAACGATAATTTTTTTTTCTGTCTTTCTCAGCCAATCCCGTCCCATTTTGTCATGAAAAGTAGCCACAATCATGTTTTTTAATTTTTTTTATATTTCTTTTTATGGAATTCTATATTCCGGGTCGGGTAGGAACTGGTCGGAACGAGAATTTTTTTTTTCCTCTTTCTCGGCCTCTCCTAACCCCTTTTGGCTTGAAATGAAGCCATAATGATGTTTTTTAATTTTTTGATTTTTTTTTTACTTTTTTTTTTAATTCTTTATTCCGGGACCAGTAAGAACTGATAGGAACGATAATTTTTTTCTTCTTTCTTTCTCGGCCTCGCCCAACCTGTTTTGGCTTGAAATAAAGGCATAATGATGATTTTTAATTTTTTAAATTTTTTTGCTATTCTTTTGGAATTCTCTATTCCGGCTCGGGTTGGAACTTATCAGAACGTTAATTTTTTTTCTCTCTCTTTCTCGGCCTCTCCTGACCCGTTTTGGCTTGAAATGAAGCCATTAGGATGTTTTTTAATATTTTGATTTCATTTTTTAATTCTCTATTCCGGGTCGAGTAGGAACTGATCGGAACGATAATTTTTTTTTCACCGTTCTTAGCCACTCCCGACCCATTTTGCCTTGAAATGAAGACATAATGATGTTTTTTTATTTTTTCAATTTTTTTGGAATTTTTTATTCTTGGTCGGGTAGTAAATGATCGAAATGATAATTTTTTTTTTCTCTTTCTCAGCGAGTCCCATCCCATTTTGGCTTGAAAAGAAGCCATAATGATGTTTTTTAATTTTTTGAATTTTTTTGCTATTTTTTTGGAATTCTCTATTCCTGGGCCGGTAGGAACTGATCGGAACGATAATTTTTTTTTCTCACTTTCTCAGCCAATCCCGTCCCATTTTGTCTTGAAAAGTAGCCACAATCATGTTTTTTAATTTTTTTAATTTTTTTTTATATTTCTTTTTTTGGAATTCTATATTCCGGGTCGGGTAGGAACTGGTCGGAACGAGAATTTTTTTTTTCCTCTTTCTCGGCCCCTCCTAACCCCTTTTGCCTTGAAATGAAGCCATAATGATGTTTTTTAATATTTTGATTTCATTTTTTAATTCTCTATTCCGGGTCGAGTAGGAACTGTTCGGAACGATAATTTTTTTTTCACCGTTCTTAGCCACTCCCGACCCATTTTGCCTTGAAATGAAGACATAATGATGTTTTTTGATTTTTTCAATTTTTTTGGAATTTTTTATTCCCGGTCGGGTAGTAATTGATCGAAATGATATTTTTTTTTTTTCTCTTTCTCAGCGAGTCCCATCCCATTTTGGCTTGAAAAGAAGCCATAATGATGTTTTTTAATTTTTTAAATTTTTTTGCTATTTTTTTGGAATTCTCTATTCCTGGGCCGGTAGGAACTGATCGGAACGATAATTTTTTTTTTCTCTCTTTCTCAGCCAATCCCGTCCCATTTTTTCTTGAAAAGTAGCCACAATCATGTTTTTTAATTTTTTTAATTTTTTTTTATATTTCTTTTTTTGGAATTTTATATTCCGGGTCGGGTAGGAACTGGTCGGAACGAGAATTTTTTTTTTCTCTTTCTCGGCCTCTCCTAACCCCTTTTGGCTTGAAATGAAGCCATAATGATGTTTTTTAATTTTTTGATTTTTTTTTGATTTTTTTTTTAATTCTTTATTCCGGGACCAGTAAGAACTGATTGGAACGATAATTTTTTTCTTCTTTCTTTCTCGGCCTCACCCAACCTGTTTTGGCTTGAAATAAAGGCATAATGATGATTTTTAATTTTTTAAATTTTTTTTGCTATTTTTTTGGAATTCTCTATTCCGGCTCGGGTTGGAACTTATCAAAACGTGAATTTTTTTTCTCTCTCTTTCTCGGCCTCTCCTGACCCGTTTTGGCTTGAAATGAAGCCATTAGGATGTTTTTTAATCTTTTGATTTTTTTTTAATTCTCTATTCCGGGTCGAGTAGGAACTGATCGGAACGATAATTTTTTTTTTTCACTGTTTCTTAGCCACTCCCAACCCATTTTGCCTTGAAATGAAGACATAATGATGTTTTTTGATTTTTCAATTTTTTTGGAATTTTTTATTCCTGGTCGGGTAGTAAATGATCGAAATGATAATTTTTTTTTTCTCTTTCTCAGCGAGTCCCATCCCATTTTGGCTTGAAAAGAAGCCATAATGATGTTTTTTAATTTTTTGAATTTTTTTGCTATTTTTTTGGAATTCTCTATTCCTGGGCCGGTACGAACTGATCGGAACGATAATTTTTTTTTCTCTCTTTCTCAGCCAATCCCGTCCCATTTTGTCTTGAATAGTAGCCACAATCATGTTTTTTAATTTTTTTTTATATTTCTTTTTTTGGAATTCTATATTCCGGGTCGGGTAGGAACTGGTCGGAACGAGAATTTTTTTTTTCCTCTTTCTCGGCCTCTCCTAACCCCTTTTGGCTTGAAATGAAGCCATAATGGTGTTTTTTAATTTTTTGATTTTTTTTTTACTTTTTTTTTTTAATTCTTTATTCCGGGACCAGTAAGAACTGATTGGAACGATAATTTTTTTCTTCTTTCTTTCTCGGCCTCACCCAACCTGTTTTGGCTTGAAATAAAGGCATAATGATGATTTTTAATTTTTTAAATTTTTTGCTATTTTTTTGGAATTCTCTATTCCGGCTCGGGTTGGAACTTATCATAACGTTAATTTTTTTTCTCTCTCTTTCTCGGCCTCTCCTGACCCGTTTTGGCTTGAAATGAAGCCATTAGGATGTTTTTTAATATTTTGATTTCATTTTTTAATTCTCTATTCCGGGTCGAGTAGGAACTGATCGGAACGATAATTTTTTTTTCACCGTTCTTAGCCACTCCCGACCCATTTTGCCTTGAAATGAAGACATAATGATGTTTTTTTATTTTTTCAATTTTTTTGGAATTTTTTATACTTGGTCGGGTAGTAAATGATCGAAATGATAATTTTTTTTTTCTCTTTCTCAGCGAGTCCCATCCCATTTTGGCTTGAAAAGAAGCCATAATGATGTTTTTTAATTTTTTAAATTTTTTTTCTATTTTTTTGGAAATCTCTATTCCTGGGCCGGTAGGAACTGATCGGAACGATAATTTTTTTTTTCTCTCTTTCTCAGCCAATCCCGTCCCATTTTGTCTTGAAAAGTAGCCACAATCATGTTTTTTAATTTTTTGAATTTTTTTTTATATTTCTTTTTTTGGAATTCTATATTCCGGGTCGGGTAGGAACTGGTCGGAACGAGAATTTTTTTTTTCTCTTTCTCGGCCTCTCCTAACCCCTTTTGGCTTGAAATGAAGCCATAATGATGTTTTTTAATTTTTTTATTTTTTTTTATTTATTTTTTAATTCTTTATTCCGGGACCAGTAAGAACTGATTGGAACGATAATTTTTTTCTTCTTTCTTTCTCGGCCTCACCCAACCTGTTTTGGCTTGAAATAAAGGCATAATGATAATTTTTAATTTTTTAAATTTTTTTGCTATTTTTTTGGAATTCTCTATTCCGGCTCGGGTTGGAACTTATCAGAACGTAAATTTTTTTCTCTCTCTTTCTCGGCCTCTCCTGACCCGTTTTGGCTTGAAATGAAGCCATTAGGATGTTTTTTAATCTTTTGATTTCTTTTTAATTCTCTATTCCGGGTCGAGTAGGAACTGATCGGAACGATAATTTTTTTTTTTCACTGTTTCTTAGCCACTCCCGACCCATTTTGCCTTGAAATGAAGACATAATGATGTTTTTTGATTTTTCAATTTTTTTGGAATTTTTTATTCCTGGTCGGGTAGTAAATGATCAAAATGATAATTTTTTTTTTCTCTTTCTCAGCGAGTCCCATCCCATTTTGGCTTGAAAAGAAGCCATAATGATGTTTTTTAATTTTTTGAATTTTTTTGCTATTTTTTTGGAATTCTCTATTCCTGGGCCGGTAGGAACTGATCGGAACGATAATTTTTTTTTCTGTCTTTCTCAGCCAATCCCGTCCCATTTTGTCATGAAAAGTAGCCACAATCATGTTTTTTAATTTTTTTTATATTTCTTTTTATGGAATTCTATATTCCGGGTCGGGTAGGAACTGGTCGGAACGAGAATTTTTTTTTTCCTCTTTCTCGGCCTCTCCTAACCCCTTTTGGCTTGAAATGAAGCCATAATGATGTTTTTTAATTTTTTGATTTTTTTTTTACTTTTTTTTTTAATTCTTTATTCCGGGACCAGTAAGAACTGATTGGAACGATAATTTTTTTCTTCTTTCTTTCTCGGCCTCGCCCAACCTGTTTTGGCTTGAAATAAAGGCATAATAATGATTTTTAATTTTTTAAATTTTTTTGCTATTCTTTTGGAATTCTCTATTCCGGCTCAGGTTGGAACTTATCAGAACGTTAATTTTTTTTCTCTCTCTTTCTCGGCCTCTCCTGACCCGTTTTGGCTTGAAATGAAGCCATTAGGATGTTTTTTAATATTTTGATTTCATTTTTTAATTCTCTATTCCGGGTCGAGTAGGAACTGATCGGAACGATAATTTTTTTTTCACCGTTCTTAGCCACTCCCGACCCATTTTGCCTTGAAATGAAGACATAATGATGTTTTTTTATTTTTTCAATTTTTTTGGAATTTTTTATTCTTGGTCGGGTAGTAAATGATTGAAATGATAATTTTTTTTTTCTCTTTCTCAGCGAGTCCCATCCCATTTTGGCTTGAAAAGAAGCCATAATGATGTTTTTTAATTTTTTGAATTTTTTTGCTATTTTTTTGGAATTCTCTATTCCTGGGCCGGTAGGAACTGATCGGAACGATAATTTTTTTTTTTCACTGTTTCTTAGCCACTCCCGACCCATTTTGCCTTGAAATGAAGACATAATGATGTTTTTTGATTTTTCAATTTTTTTGGAATTTTTTATTCCTGGTCGGGTAGTAAATGATCAAAATGATAATTTTTTTTTTCTCTTTCTCAGCGAGTCCCATCCCATTTTGGCTTGAAAAGAAGCCATAATGATGTTTTTTAATTTTTTGAATTTTTTTGCTATTTTTTTGGAATTCTCTATTCCTGGGCCGGTAGGAACTGATCGGAACGATAATTTTTTTTTCTGTCTTTCTCAGCCAATCCCGTCCCATTTTGTCATGAAAAGTAGCCACAATCATGTTTTTTAATTTTTTTTATATTTCTTTTTATGGAATTCTATATTCCGGGTCGGGTAGGAACTGGTCGGAACGAGAATTTTTTTTTTCCTCTTTCTCGGCCTCTCCTAACCCCTTTTGGCTTGAAATGAAGCCATAATGATGTTTTTTAATTTTTTGATTTTTTTTTTACTTTTTTTTTTAATTCTTTATTCCGGGACCAGTAAGAACTGATTGGAACGATAATTTTTTTCTTCTTTCTTTCTCGGCCTCGCCCAACCTGTTTTGGCTTGAAATAAAGGCATAATGATGATTTTTAATTTTTTAAATTTTTTTGCTATTCTTTTGGAATTCTCTATTCCGGCTCAGGTTGGAACTTATCAGAACGTTAATTTTTTTTCTCTCTCTTTCTCGGCCTCTCCTGACCCGTTTTGGCTTGAAATGAAGCCATTAGGATGTTTTTTAATATTTTGATTTCATTTTTTAATTCTCTATTCCGGGTCGAGTAGGAACTGATCGGAACGATAATTTTTTTTTCACCGTTCTTAGCCACTCCCGACCCATTTTGCCTTGAAATGAAGACATAATGATGTTTTTTTATTTTTTCAATTTTTTTGGAATTTTTTATTCTTGGTCGGGTAGTAAATGATCGAAATGATAATTTTTTTTTTCTCTTTCTCAGCGAGTCCCATCCCATTTTGGCTTGAAAAGAAGCCATAATGATGTTTTTTAATTTTTTGAATTTTTTTGCTATTTTTTTGGAATTCTCTATTCCTGGGCCGGTAGGAACTGATCGGAACGATAATTTTTTTTTCTCACTTTCTCAGCCAATCCCGTCCCATTTTGTCTTGAAAAGTAGCCACAATCATGTTTTTTAATTTTTTTAATTTTTTTTTATATTTCTTTTTTTGGAATTCTATATTCCGGGTCGGGTAGGAACTGGTCGGAACGAGAATTTTTTTTTTCCTCTTTCTCGGCCCCTCCTAACCCCTTTTGCCTTGAAATGAAGCCATAATGATGTTTTTTAATTTTTTGATTTTTTTTTTACTTTTTTTTTTAATTCTTTATTCCGGGACCAGTAAGAACTGATTGGAACGATAATTTTTTTCTTCTTTCTTTCTCGGCCTCACCCAACCTGTTTTGGCTTGAAATAAAGGCATAATGATGATTTTTAATTTTTTAAATTTTTTTGCTATTTTTTTGGAATTCTGTATTCCGGCTCGGGTTGGAACTTATCAGAACGTTAATTTTTTTTCTCTCTCTTTCTCGGCCTCTCCTGACCCGTTTTGGCTTGAAATGAAGCCATTAGGATGTTTTTTAATTTTTTGATTTCATTTTTTAATTCTCTATTCCGGGTCGAGTAGGAACTGATCGGAACGATAATTTTTTTTTCACCGTTCTTAGCCACTCCCGACCCATTTTGCCTTGAAATGAAGACATAATGATGTTTTTTGATTTTTTCAATTTTTTTGGAATTTTTTATTCCCGGTCGGGTAGTAATTGATCGAAATGATAATTTTTTTTTTTCTCTTTCTCAGCGAGTCCCATCCCATTTTGGCTTGAAAAGAAGCCATAATGATGTTTTTTAATTTTTTAAATTTTTTTGCTATTTTTTTGGAATTCTCTATTCCTGGGCCGGTAGGAACTGATCGGAACGATAATTTTTTTTTTCTCTCTTTCTCAGCCAATCCCGTCCCATTTTTTCTTGAAAAGTAGCCACAATCATGTTTTTTAATTTTTTTAATTTTTTTTTATATTTCTTTTTTTGGAATTTTATATTCCGGGTCGGGTAGGAACTGGTCGGAACGAGAATTTTTTTTTTCTCTTTCTCGGCCTCTCCTAACCCCTTTTGGCTTGAAATGAAGCCATAATGATGTTTTTTAATTTTTTGATTTTTTTTTGATTTTTTTTTTAATTCTTTATTCCGGGACCAGTAAGAACTGATTGGAACGATAATTTTTTTCTTCTTTCTTTCTCGGCCTCACCCAACCTGTTTTGGCTTGAAATAAAGGCATAATGATGATTTTTAATTTTTTAAATTTTTTGCTATTTTTTTGGAATTCTCTATTCCGGCTCGGGTTGGAACTTATCAGAACGTTAATTTTTTTTCTCTCTCTTTCTCGGCCTCTCCTGACCCGTTTTGGCTTGAAATGAAGCCATTAGGATGTTTTTTAATATTTTGATTTCATTTTTTAATTCTCTATTCCTGGTCGAGTAGGAACTGATCGGAACGATAATTTTTTTTTCACCGTTCTTAGCCACTCCCGACCCATTTTGCCTTGAAATGAAGACATAATGATGTTTTTTTATTTTTTCAATTTTTTTGGAATTTTTTATTCTTGGTCGGGTAGTAAATGATCGAAATGATAATTTTTTTTTTCTCTTTCTCAGCGAGTCCCATCCCATTTTGGCTTGAAAAGAAGCCATAATGATGTTTTTTAATTTTTTAAATTTTTTTGCTATTTTTTTGGAAATCTCTATTCCTGGGCCGGTAGGAACTGATCGGAACGATAATTTTTTTTTTCTCTCTTTCTCAGCCAATCCCGTCCCATTTTGTCTTGAAAAGTAGCCACAATCATGTTTTTTAATTTTTTGAATTTTTTTTTATATTTCTTTTTTTGGAATTCTATATTGCGGGTCGGGTAGGAACTGGTCGGAACGAGAATTTTTTTTTTCTCTTTCTCGGCCTCTCCTAACCCCTTTTGGCTTGAAATGAAGCCATAATGATGTTTTTTAATTTTTTTATTTTTTTTTATTTTTTTTTTAATTCTTTATTCCGGGACCAGTAAGAACCGATTGGAACGATAATTTTTTTCTTCTTTCTTTCTCGGCCTCACCCAACCTGTTTTGGCTTGAAATAAAGGCATAATGATAATTTTTAATTTTTTAAATTTTTTTGCTATTTTTTTGGAATTCTCTATTCCGGCTCGGGTTGGAACTTATCAGAACGTAAATTTTTTTCTCTCTCTTTCTCGGCCTCTCCTGACCCGTTTTGGCTTGAAATGAAGCCATTAGGATGTTTTTTAATCTTTTGATTTTTTTTTAATTCTCTATTCCGGGTCGAGTAGGAACTGATCGGAACGATAATTTTTTTTTTTCACTGTTTCTTAGCCACTCCCGACCCATTTTGCCTTGAAATGAAGACATAATGATGTTTTTTGATTTTTCAATTTTTTTGGAATTTTTTATTCCTGGTCGGGTAGTAAATGATCGAAATGATAATTTTTTTTTTCTCTTTCTCAGCGTGTCCCATCCCATTTTGGCTTGAAAAGAAGCCATAATGATGTTTTTTAATTTTTTGAATTTTTTTGCTATTTTTTTGGAATTCTCTATTCCTGGGCCGGTAGGAACTGATCGGAACGATAATTTTTTTTTCTGTCTTTCTCAGCCAATCCCGTCCCATTTTGTCATGAAAAGTAGCCACAATCATGTTTTTTAATTTTTTTTATATTTCTTTTTATGGAATTCTATATTCCGGGTCGGGTAGGAACTGGTCGGAACGAGAATTTTTTTTTTCCTCTTTCTCGGCCTCTCCTAACCCCTTTTGGCTTGAAATGAAGCCATAATGATGTTTTTTAATTTTTTGATTTTTTTTTTACTTTTTTTTTTTAATTCTTTATTCCGGGACCAGTAAGAACTGATTGGAACGATAATTTTTTTCTTCTTTCTTTCTCGGCCTCGCCCAACCTGTTTTGGCTTGAAATAAAGGCATAATGATGATTTTTAATTTTTTAAATTTTTTTGCTATTCTTTTGGAATTCTCTATTCCGGCTCGGGTTGGAACTTATCAGAACGTTAATTTTTTTTCTCTCTCTTTCTCGGCCTCTCCTGACCCGTTTTGGCTTGAAATGAAGCCATTAGGATGTTTTTTAATATTTTGATTTCATTTTTTAATTCTCTATTCCGGGTCGAGTAGGAACTGATCGGAACGATAATTTTTTTTTCACCGTTCTTAGCCACTCCCGACCCATTTTGCCTTGAAATGAAGACATAATGATGTTTTTTGATTTTTTCAATTTTTTTGGAATTTTTTATTCCCGGTCGGGTAGTAATTGATCGAAATGATAATTTTTTTTTTTCTCTTTCTCAGCGAGTCCCATCCCATTTTGGCTTGAAAAGAAGCCATAATGATGTTTTTTAATTTTTTAAATTTTTTTGCTATTTTTTTGGAATTCTCTATTCCTGGGCCGGTAGGAACTGATCGGAACGATAATTTTTTTTTTTTCTCTTTCTCAGCCAATCCCGTCCCATTTTTTCTTGAAAAGTAGCCACAATCATGTTTTTTAATTTTTTTAATTTTTTTTTATATTTCTTTTTTTGGAATTTTATATTCCGGGTCGGGTAGGAACTGGTCGGAACGAGAATTTTTTTTTTCTCTTTCTCGGCCTCTCCTAACCCCTTTTGGCTTGAAATGAAGCCATAATGATGTTTTTTAATTTTTTGATTTTTTTTTGATTTTTTTTTTAATTCTTTATTCCGGGACCAGTAAGAACTGATTGGAACGATAATTTTTTTCTTCTTTCTTTCTCGGCCTCACCCAACCTGTTTTGGCTTGAAATAAAGGCATAATGATGATTTTTAATTTTTTAAATTTTTTTTGCTATTTTTTTGGAATTCTCTATTCCGGCTCGGGTTGGAACTTATCAGAACGTGAATTTTTTTTCTCTCTCTTTCTCGGCCTCTCCTGACCCGTTTTGGCTTGAAATGAAGCCATTAGGATGTTTTTTAATCTTTTGATTTTTTTTTAATTCTCTATTCCGGGTCGAGTAGGAACTGATCGGAACGATAATTTTTTTTTTTCACTGTTTCTTAGCCACTCCCAACCCATTTTGCCTTGAAATGAAGACATAATGATGTTTTTTGATTTTTCAATTTTTTTGGAATTTTTTATTCCTGGTCGGGTAGTAAATGATCGAAATGATAATTTTTTTTTTCTCTTTCTCAGCGAGTCCCATCCCATTTTGGCTTGAAAAGAAGCCATAATGATGTTTTTTAATTTTTTGAATTTTTTTGCTATTTTTTTGGAATTCTCTATTCCTGGGCCGGTAGGAACTGATCGGAACGATAATTTTTTTTTCTCTCTTTCTCAGCCAATCCCGTCCCATTTTGTCTTGAATAGTAGCCACAATCATGTTTTTTAATTTTTTTTTATATTTCTTTTTTTGGAATTCTATATTCCGGGTCGGGTAGGAACTGGTTGGAACGAGAATTTTTTTTTTCCTCTTTCTCGGCCTCTCCTAACCCCTTTTGGCTTGAAATGAAGCCATAATGGTGTTTTTTAATTTTTTGATTTTTTTTTTACTTTTTTTTTTTAATTCTTTATTCCGGGACCAGTAAGAACTGATTGGAACGATAATTTTTTTCTTCTTTCTTTCTCGGCCTCACCCAACCTGTTTTGGCTTGAAATAAAGGCATAATGATGATTTTTAATTTTTTAAATTTTTTGCTATTTTTTTGGAATTCTCTATTCCGGCTCGGGTTGGAACTTATCAGAACGTTAATTTTTTTTCTCTCTCTTTCTCGGCCTCTCCTGACCCGTTTTGGCTTGAAATGAAGCCATTAGGATGTTTTTTAATATTTTGATTTCATTTTTTAATTCTCTATTCCGGGTCGAGTAGGAACTGATCGGAACGATAATTTTTTTTTCACCGTTCTTAGCCACTCCCGACCCATTTTGCCTTGAAATGAAGACATAATGATGTTTTTTTATTTTTTCAATTTTTTTGGAATTTTTTATTCTTGGTCGGGTAGTAAATGATCGAAATGATAATTTTTTTTTTCTCTTTCTCAGCGAGTCCCATCCCATTTTGGCTTGAAAAGAAGCCATAATGATGTTTTTTAATTTTTTAAATTTTTTTGCTATTTTTTTGGAAATCTCTATTCCTGGGCCGGTAGGAACTGATCGGAACGATAATTTTTTTTTTCTCTCTTTCTCAGCCAATCCCGTCCCATTTTGTCTTGAAAAGTAGCCACAATCATGTTTTTTAATTTTTTGAATTTTTTTTTATATTTCTTTTTTTGGAATTCTATATTCCGGGTCGGGTAGGAACTGGTCGGAACGAGAATTTTTTTTTTCTCTTTCTCGGCCTCTCCTAACCCCTTTTGGCTTGAAATGAAGCCATAATGATGTTTTTTAATTTTTTTATTTTTTTTTATTTTTTTTTTAATTCTTTATTCCGGGACCAGTAAGAACTGATTGGAACGATAATTTTTTTCTTCTTTCTTTCTCGGCCTCACCCAACCTGTTTTGGCTTGAAATAAAGGCATAATGATAATTTTTAATTTTTTAAATTTTTTTGCTATTTTTTTGGAATTCTCTATTCCGGCTCGGGTTGGAACTTATCAGAACGTAAATTTTTTTCTCTCTCTTTCTCGGCCTCTCCTGACCCGTTTTGGCTTGAAATGAAGCCATTAGGATGTTTTTTAATCTTTTGATTTCTTTTTAATTCTCTATTCCGGGTCGAGTAGGAACTGATCGGAACGATAATTTTTTTTTTTCACTGTTTCTTAGCCACTCCCGACCCATTTTGCCTTGAAATGAAGACATAATGATGTTTTTTGATTTTTCAATTTTTTTGGAATTTTTTATTCCTGGTCGGGTAGTAAATGATCAAAATGATAATTTTTTTTTTCTCTTTCTCAGCGAGTCCCATCCCATTTTGGCTTGAAAAGAAGCCATAATGATGTTTTTTAATTTTTTGAATTTTTTTGCTATTTTTTTGGAATTCTCTATTCCTGGGCCGGTAGGAACTGATCGGAACGATAATTTTTTTTTCTGTCTTTCTCAGCCAATCCCGTCCCATTTTGTCATGAAAAGTAGCCACAATCATGTTTTTTAATTTTTTTTATATTTCTTTTTATGGAATTCTATATTCCGGGTCGGGTAGGAACTGGTCGGAACGAGAATTTTTTTTTTCCTCTTTCTCGGCCTCTCCTAACCCCTTTTGGCTTGAAATGAAGCCATAATGATGTTTTTTAATTTTTTGATTTTTTTTTTACTTTTTTTTTTAATTCTTTATTCCGGGACCAGTAAGAACTGATTGGAACGATAATTTTTTTCTTCTTTCTTTCTCGGCCTCGCCCAACCTGTTTTGGCTTGAAATAAAGGCATAATAATGATTTTTAATTTTTTAAATTTTTTTGCTATTCTTTTGGAATTCTCTATTCCGGCTCAGGTTGGAACTTATCAGAACGTTAATTTTTTTTCTCTCTCTTTCTCGGCCTCTCCTGACCCGTTTTGGCTTGAAATGAAGCCATTAGGATGTTTTTTAATATTTTGATTTCATTTTTTAATTCTCTATTCCGGGTCGAGTAGGAACTGATCGGAACGATAATTTTTTTTTCACCGTTCTTAGCCACTCCCGACCCATTTTGCCTTGAAATGAAGACATAATGATGTTTTTTTATTTTTTCAATTTTTTTGGAATTTTTTATTCTTGGTCGGGTAGTAAATGATCGAAATGATAATTTTTTTTTTCTCTTTCTCAGCGAGTCCCATCCCATTTTGGCTTGAAAAGAAGCCATAATGATGTTTTTTAATTTTTTGAATTTTTTTGCTATTTTTTTGGAATTCTCTATTCCTGGGCCGGTAGGAACTGATCGGAACGATAATTTTTTTTTTTCACTGTTTCTTAGCCACTCCCGACCCATTTTGCCTTGAAATGAAGACATAATGATGTTTTTTGATTTTTCAATTTTTTTGGAATTTTTTATTCCTGGTCGGGTAGTAAATGATCAAAATGATAATTTTTTTTTTCTCTTTCTCAGCGAGTCCCATCCCATTTTGGCTTGAAAAGAAGCCATAATGATGTTTTTTAATTTTTTGAATTTTTTTGCTATTTTTTTGGAATTCTCTATTCCTGGGCCGGTAGGAACTGATCGGAACGATAATTTTTTTTTCTGTCTTTCTCAGCCAATCCCGTCCCATTTTGTCATGAAAAGTAGCCACAATCATGTTTTTTAATTTTTTTTATATTTCTTTTTATGGAATTCTATATTCCGGGTCGGGTAGGAACTGGTCGGAACGAGAATTTTTTTTTTCCTCTTTCTCGGCCTCTCCTAACCCCTTTTGGCTTGAAATGAAGCCATAATGATGTTTTTTAATTTTTTGATTTTTTTTTTACTTTTTTTTTTAATTCTTTATTCCGGGACCAGTAAGAACTGATTGGAACGATAATTTTTTTCTTCTTTCTTTCTCGGCCTCGCCCAACCTATTTTGGCTTGAAATAAAGGCATAATGATGATTTTTAATTTTTTAAATTTTTTTGCTATTCTTTTGGAATTCTCTATTCCGGCTCAGGTTGGAACTTATCAGAACGTTAATTTTTTTTCTCTCTCTTTCTCGGCCTCTCCTGACCCGTTTTGGCTTGAAATGAAGCCATTAGGATGTTTTTTAATATTTTGATTTCATTTTTTAATTCTCTATTCCGGGTCGAGTAGGAACTGATCGGAACGATAATTTTTTTTTCACCGTTCTTAGCCACTCCCGACCCATTTTGCCTTGAAATGAAGACATAATGATGTTTTTTTATTTTTTCAATTTTTTTGGAATTTTTTATTCTTGGTCGGGTAGTAAATGATCGAAATGATAATTTTTTTTTTCTCTTTCTCAGCGAGTCCCATCCCATTTTGGCTTGAAAAGAAGCCATAATGATGTTTTTTAATTTTTTGAATTTTTTTGCTATTTTTTTGGAATTCTCTATTCCTGGGCCGGTAGGAACTGATCGGAACGATAATTTTTTTTTCTCACTTTCTCAGCCAATCCCGTCCCATTTTGTCTTGAAAAGTAGCCACAATCATGTTTTTTAATTTTTTTAATTTTTTTTTATATTTCTTTTTTTGGAATTCTATATTCCGGGTCGGGTAGGAACTGGTCGGAACGAGAATTTTTTTTTTCCTCTTTCTCGGCCCCTCCTAACCCCTTTTGCCTTGAAATGAAGCCATAATGATGTTTTTTAATTTTTTGATTTTTTTTTTACTTTTTTTTTTTAATTCTTTATTCCGGGACCAGTAAGAACTGATTGGAACGATAATTTTTTTCTTCTTTCTTTCTCGGCCTCCCCCAACCTGTTTTGGCTTGAAATAAAGGCATAATGATGATTTTTAATTTTTTAAATTTTTTTGCTATTTTTTTGGAATTCTGTATTCCGGCTCGGGTTGGAACTTATCAGAACGTTAATTTTTTTTCTCTCTCTTTCTCGGCCTCTCCTGACCCGTTTTGGCTTGAAATGAAGCCATTAGGATGTTTTTTAATTTTTTGATTTCATTTTTTAATTCTCTATTCCGGGTCGAGTAGGAACTGATCGGAACGATAATTTTTTTTTCACCGTTCTTAGCCACTCCCGACCCATTTTGCCTTGAAATGAAGACATAATGATGTTTTTTGATTTTTTCAATTTTTTTGGAATTTTTTATTCCCGGTCGGGTAGTAATTGATCGAAATGATAATTTTTTTTTTTCTCTTTCTCAGCGAGTCCCATCCCATTTTGGCTTGAAAAGAAGCCATAATGATGTTTTTTAATTTTTTAAATTTTTTTGCTATTTTTTTGGAATTCTCTATTCCTGGGCCGGTAGGAACTGATCGGAACGATAATTTTTTTTTTCTCTCTTTCTCAGCCAATCCCGTCCCATTTTTTCTTGAAAAGTAGCCACAATCATGTTTTTTAATTTTTTTAATTTTTTTTTATATTTCTTTTTTTGGAATTTTATATTCCGGGTCGGGTAGGAACTGGTCGGAACGAGAATTTTTTTTTTCTCTTTCTCGGCCTCTCCTAACCCCTTTTGGCTTGAAATGAAGCCATAATGATGTTTTTTAATTTTTTGATTTTTTTTTGATTTTTTTTTTAATTCTTTATTCCGGGACCAGTAAGAACTGATTGGAACGATAATTTTTTTCTTCTTTCTTTCTCGGCCTCACCCAACCTGTTTTGGCTTGAAATAAAGGCATAATGATGATTTTTAATTTTTTAAATTTTTTTTGCTATTTTTTTGGAATTCTCTATTCCGGCTCGGGTTGGAACTTATCAGAACGTGAATTTTTTTTCTCTCTCTTTCTCGGCCTCTCCTGACCCGTTTTGGCTTGAAATGAAGCCATTAGGATGTTTTTTAATCTTTTGATTTTTTTTTAATTCTCTATTCCGGGTCGAGTAGGAACTGATCGGAACGATAATTTTTTTTTTTCACTGTTTCTTAGCCACTCCCAACCCATTTTGCCTTGAAATGAAGACATAATGATGTTTTTTGATTTTTCAATTTTTTTGGAATTTTTTATTCCTGGTCGGGTAGTAAATGATCGAAATGATAATTTTTTTTTTCTCTTTCTCAGCGAGTCCCATCCCATTTTGGCTTGAAAAGAAGCCATAATGATGTTTTTTAATTTTTTGAATTTTTTTGCTATTTTTTTGGAATTCTCTATTCCTGGGCCGGTAGGAACTGATCGGAACGATAATTTTTTTTTCTCTCTTTCTCAACCAATCCCGTCCCATTTTGTCTTGAATAGTAGCCACAATCATGTTTTTTAATTTTTTTTTATATTTCTTTTTTTGGAATTCTATATTCCGGGTCGGGTAGGAACTGGTCGGAACGGGAATTTTTTTTTTCCTCTTTCTCGGCCTCTCCTAACCCCTTTTGGCTTGAAATGAAGCCATAATGGTGTTTTTTAATTTTTTGATTTTTTTTTTACTTTTTTTTTTTAATTCTTTATTCCGGGACCAGTAAGAACTGATTGGAACGATAATTTTTTTCTTCTTTCTTTCTCGGCCTCACCCAACCTGTTTTGGCTTGAAATAAAGGCATAATGATGATTTTTAATTTTTTAAATTTTTTTGCTATTTTTTTGGAATTCTCTATTCCGGCTCGGGTTGGAACTTATCAGAACGTTAATTTTTTTTCTCTCTCTTTCTCGGCCTCTCCTGACCCGTTTTGGCTTGAAATGAAGCCATTAGGATGTTTTTTAATTTTTTGATTTCATTTTTTAATTCTCTATTCCGGGTCGAGTAGGAACTGATCGGAACGATAATTTTTTTTTCACCGTTCTTAGCCACTCCCGACCCATTTTGCCTTGAAATGAAGACATAATGATGTTTTTTTATTTTTTCAATTTTTTTGGAATTTTTTATTCTTGGTCGGGTAGTAAATGATCGAAATGATAATTTTTTTTTTCTCTTTCTCAGCGAGTCCCATCCCATTTTGGCTTGAAAAGAAGCCATAATGATGTTTTTTAATTTTTTAAATTTTTTTGCTATTTTTTTGGAAATCTCTATTCCTGGGCCGGTAGGAACTGATCGGAACGATAATTTTTTTTTTCTCTCTTTCTCAGCCAATCCCGTCCCATTTTGTCTTGAAAAGTAGCCACAATCATGTTTTTTAATTTTTTGAATTTTTTTTTATATTTCTTTTTTTGGAATTCTATATTCCGGGTCGGGTAGGAACTGGTCGGAACGAGAATTTTTTTTTTCTCTTTCTCGGCCTCTCCTAACCCCTTTTGGCTTGAAATGAAGCCATAATGATGTTTTTTAATTTTTTTATTTTTTTTTATTTTTTTTTTAATTCTTTATTCCGGGACCAGTAAGAACCGATTGGAACGATAATTTTTTTCTTCTTTCTTTCTCGGCCTCACCCAACCTGTTTTGGCTTGAAATAAAGGCATAATGATAATTTTTAATTTTTTAAATTTTTTTGCTATTTTTTTGGAATTCTCTATTCCGGCTCGGGTTGGAACTTATCAGAACGTAAATTTTTTTCTCTCTCTTTCTCGGCCTCTCCTGACCCGTTTTGGCTTGAAATGAAGCCATTAGGATGTTTTTTAATCTTTTGATTTTTTTTTAATTCTCTATTCCGGGTCGAGTAGGAACTGATCGGAACGATAATTTTTTTTTTTCACTGTTTCTTAGCCACTCCCGACCCATTTTGCCTTGAAATGAAGACATAATGATGTTTTTTGATTTTTCAATTTTTTTGGAATTTTTTATTCCTGGTCGGGTAGTAAATGATCGAAATGATAATTTTTTTTTTCTCTTTCTCAGCGTGTCCCATCCCATTTTGGCTTGAAAAGAAGCCATAATGATGTTTTTTAATTTTTTGAATTTTTTTGCTATTTTTTTGGAATTCTCTATTCCTGGGCCGGTAGGAACTGATCGGAACGATAATTTTTTTTTCTGTCTTTCTCAGCCAATCCCGTCCCATTTTGTCATGAAAAGTAGCCACAATCATGTTTTTTAATTTTTTTTATATTTCTTTTTATGGAATTCTATATTCCGGGTCGGGTAGGAACTGGTCGGAACGAGAATTTTTTTTTTCCTCTTTCTCGGCCTCTCCTAACCCCTTTTGGCTTGAAATGAAGCCATAATGATGTTTTTTAATTTTTTGATTTTTTTTTTACTTTTTTTTTTTAATTCTTTATTCCGGGACCAGTAAGAACTGATTGGAACGATAATTTTTTTCTTCTTTCTTTCTCGGCCTCGCCCAACCTGTTTTGGCTTGAAATAAAGGCATAATGATGATTTTTAATTTTTTAAATTTTTTTGCTATTCTTTTGGAATTCTCTATTCCGGCTCGGGTTGGAACTTATCAGAACGTTAATTTTTTTTCTCTCTCTTTCTCGGCCTCTCCTGACCCGTTTTGGCTTGAAATGAAGCCATTAGGATGTTTTTTAATATTTTGATTTCATTTTTTAATTCTCTATTCCGGGTCGAGTAGGAACTGATCGGAACGATAATTTTTTTTTCACCGTTCTTAGCCACTCCCGACCCATTTTGCCTTGAAATGAAGACATAATGATGTTTTTTGATTTTTTCAATTTTTTTGGAATTTTTTATTCCCGGTCGGGTAGTAATTGATCGAAATGATAATTTTTTTTTTTCTCTTTCTCAGCGAGTCCCATCCCATTTTGGCTTGAAAAGAAGCCATAATGATGTTTTTTAATTTTTTAAATTTTTTTGCTATTTTTTTGGAATTCTCTATTCCTGGGCCGGTAGGAACTGATCGGAACGATAATTTTTTTTTTTTCTCTTTCTCAGCCAATCCCGTCCCATTTTTTCTTGAAAAGTAGCCACAATCATGTTTTTTAATTTTTTTAATTTTTTTTTATATTTCTTTTTTTGGAATTTTATATTCCGGGTCGGGTAGGAACTGGTCGGAACGAGAATTTTTTTTTTCTCTTTCTCGGCCTCTCCTAACCCCTTTTGGCTTGAAATGAAGCCATAATGATGTTTTTTAATTTTTTGATTTTTTTTTGATTTTTTTTTTAATTCTTTATTCCGGGACCAGTAAGAACTGATTGGAACGATAATTTTTTTCTTCTTTCTTTCTCGGCCTCACCCAACCTGTTTTGGCTTGAAATAAAGGCAAAATGATGATTTTTAATTTTTTAAATTTTTTTTGCTATTTTTTTGGAATTCTCTATTCCGGCTCGGGTTGGAACTTATCAGAACGTGAATTTTTTTTCTCTCTCTTTCTCGGCCTCTCCTGACCCGTTTTGGCTTGAAATGAAGCCATTAGGATGTTTTTTAATCTTTTGATTTTTTTTTAATTCTCTATTCCGGGTCGAGTAGGAACTGATCGGAACGATAATTTTTTTTTTTCACTGTTTCTTAGCCACTCCCAACCCATTTTGCCTTGAAATGAAGACATAATGATGTTTTTTGATTTTTCAATTTTTTTGGAATTTTTTATTCCTGGTCGGGTAGTAAATGATCGAAATGATAATTTTTTTTTTCTCTTTCTCAGCGAGTCCCATCCCATTTTGGCTTGAAAAGAAGCCATAATGATGTTTTTTAATTTTTTGAATTTTTTTGCTATTTTTTTGGAATTCTCTATTCCTGGGCCGGTAGGAACTGATCGGAACGATAATTTTTTTTTCTCTCTTTCTCAGCCAATCCCGTCCCATTTTGTCTTGAATAGTAGCCACAATCATGTTTTTTAATTTTTTTTTATATTTCTTTTTTTGGAATTCTATATTCCGGGTCGGGTAGGAACTGGTCGGAACGAGAATTTTTTTTTTCCTCTTTCTCGGCCTCTCCTAACCCCTTTTGGCTTGAAATGAAGCCATAATGGTGTTTTTTAATTTTTTGATTTTTTTTTTACTTTTTTTTTTTAATTCTTTATTCCGGGACCAGTAAGAACTGATTGGAACGATAATTTTTTTCTTCTTTCTTTCTCGGCCTCACCCAACCTGTTTTGGCTTGAAATAAAGGCATAATGATGATTTTTAATTTTTTAAATTTTTTGCTATTTTTTTGGAATTCTCTATTCCGGCTCGGGTTGGAACTTATCAGAACGTTAATTTTTTTTCTCTCTCTTTCTCGGCCTCTCCTGACCCGTTTTGGCTTGAAATGAAGCCATTAGGATGTTTTTTAATATTTTGATTTCATTTTTTAATTCTCTATTCCGGGTCGAGTAGGAACTGATCGGAACGATAATTTTTTTTTCACCGTTCTTAGCCACTCCCGACCCATTTTGCCTTGAAATGAAGACATAATGATGTTTTTTTATTTTTTCAATTTTTTTGGAATTTTTTATTCTTGGTCGGGTAGTAAATGATCGAAATGATAATTTTTTTTTTCTCTTTCTCAGCGAGTCCCATCCCATTTTGGCTTGAAAAGAAGCCATAATGATGTTTTTTAATTTTTTAAATTTTTTTGCTATTTTTTTGGAAATCTCTATTCCTGGGCCGGTAGGAACTGATCGGAACGATAATTTTTTTTTTCTCTCTTTCTCAGCCAATCCCGTCCCATTTTGTCTTGAAAAGTAGCCACAATCATGTTTTTTAATTTTTTGAATTTTTTTTTATATTTCTTTTTTTGGAATTCTATATTCCGGGTCGGGTAGGAACTGGTCGGAACGAGAATTTTTTTTTTCTCTTTCTCGGCCTCTCCTAACCCCTTTTGGCTTGAAATGAAGCCATAATGATGTTTTTTAATTTTTTTATTTTTTTTTATTTTTTTTTTAATTCTTTATTCCGGGACCAGTAAGAACCGATTGGAACGATAATTTTTTTCTTCTTTCTTTCTCGGCCTCACCCAACCTGTTTTGGCTTGAAATAAAGGCATAATGATAATTTTTAATTTTTTAAATTTTTTTGCTATTTTTTTGGAATTCTATATTCCGGCTCGGGTTGGAACTTATCAGAACGTAAATTTTTTTCTCTCTCTTTCTCGGCCTCTCCTGACCCGTTTTGGCTTGAAATGAAGCCATTAGGATGTTTTTTAATCTTTTGATTTTTTTTTAATTCTCTATTCCGGGTCGAGTAGGAACTGATCGGAACGATAATTTTTTTTTTTCACTGTTTCTTAGCCACTCCCGACCCATTTTGCCTTGAAATGAAGACATAATGATGTTTTTTGATTTTTCAATTTTTTTGGAATTTTTTATTCCTGGTCGGGTAGTAAATGATCGAAATGATAATTTTTTTTTTCTCTTTCTCAGCGTGTCCCATCCCATTTTGGCTTGAAAAGAAGCCATAATGATGTTTTTTAATTTTTTGAATTTTTTTGCTATTTTTTTGGAATTCTCTATTCCTGGGCCGGTAGGAACTGATCGGAACGATAATTTTTTTTTCTGTCTTTCTCAGCCAATCCCGTCCCATTTTGTCATGAAAAGTAGCCACAATCATGTTTTTTAATTTTTTTTATATTTCTTTTTATGGAATTCTATATTCCGGGTCGGGTAGGAACTGGTCGGAACGAGAATTTTTTTTTTCCTCTTTCTCGGCCTCTCCTAACCCCTTTTGGCTTGAAATGAAGCCATAATGATGTTTTTTAATTTTTTGATTTTTTTTTTACTTTTTTTTTTTAATTCTTTATTCCGGGACCAGTAAGAACTGATTGGAACGATAATTTTTTTCTTCTTTCTTTCTCGGCCTCGCCCAACCTGTTTTGGCTTGAAATAAAGGCATAATGATGATTTTTAATTTTTTAAATTTTTTTGCTATTCTTTTGGAATTCTCTATTCCGGCTCGGGTTGGAACTTATCAGAACGTTAATTTTTTTTCTCTCTCTTTCTCGGCCTCTCCTGACCCGTTTTGGCTTGAAATGAAGCCATTAGGATGTTTTTTAATATTTTGATTTCATTTTTTAATTCTCTATTCCGGGTCGAGTAGGAACTGATCGGAACGATAATTTTTTTTTCACCGTTCTTAGCCACTCCCGACCCATTTTGCCTTGAAATGAAGACATAATGATGTTTTTTTATTTTTTCAATTTTTTTGGAATTTTTTATTCTTGGTCGGGTAGTAAATGATCGAAATGATAATTTTTTTTTTCTCTTTCTCAGCGAGTCCCATCCCATTTTGGCTTGAAAAGAAGCCATAATGATGTTTTTTAATTTTTTGAATTTTTTTGCTATTTTTTTGGAATTCTCTATTCCTGGGCCGGTAGGAACTGATCGGAACGATAATTTTTTTTTCTCACTTTCTCAGCCAATCCCGTCCCATTTTGTCTTGAAAAGTAGCCACAATCATGTTTTTTAATTTTTTTAATTTTTTTTTATATTTCTTTTTTTGGAATTCTATATTCCGGGTCGGGTAGGAACTGGTCGGAACGAGAATTTTTTTTTTCCTCTTTCTCGGCCTCTCCTAACCCCTTTTGCCTTGAAATGAAGCCATAATGATGTTTTTTAATTTTTTGATTTTTTTTTTACTTTTTTTTTTTAATTCTTTATTCCGGGACCAGTAAGAACTGATTGGAACGATAATTTTTTTCTTCTTTCTTTCTCGGCCTCACCCAACCTGTTTTGGCTTGAAATAAAGGCATAATGATGATTTTTAATTTTTTAAATTTTTTTGCTATTTTTTTGGAATTCTGTATTCCGGCTCGGGTTGGAACTTATCAGAACGTTAATTTTTTTTCTCTCTCTTTCTTGGCCTCTCCTGACCCGTTTTGGCTTGAAATGAAGCCATTAGGATGTTTTTTAATTTTTTGATTTCATTTTTTAATTCTCTATTCCGGGTCGAGTAGGAACTGATCGGAACGATAATTTTTTTTTCACCGTTCTTAGCCACTCCCGACCCATTTTGCCTTGAAATGAAGACATAATGATGTTTTTTGATTTTTTCAATTTTTTTGGAATTTTTTATTCCCGGTCGGGTAGTAAATGATCGAAATGATAATTTTTTTTTTCTCTTTCTCAGCGAGTCCCATCCCATTTTGGCTTGAAAAGAAGCCATAATGATGTTTTTTAATTTTTTAAATTTTTTTGCTATTTTTTTGGAATTCTCTATTCCTGGGCCGGTAGGAACTGATCGGAACGATAATTTTTTTTTCTCTCTTTCTCAGCCAATCCCGTCCCATTTTTTCTTGAAAAGTAGCCACAATCATGTTTTTTAATTTTTTGAATTTTTTTTTATATTTCTTTTTTTGGAATTCTATATTCCGGGTCGGGTAGGAACTGGTCGGAACGAGAATTTTTTTTTTCCTCTTTCTCGGCCTCTCCTAACCCCTTTTGGCTTGAAATGAAGCCATAATGATGTTTTTTAATTTTTTGATTTTTTTTTTACTTTTTTTTTTTTAATTCTTTATTCCGGGACCAGTAAGAACTGATTGGAACGATAATTTTTTTCTTCTTTCTTTCTCGGCCTCACCCAACCTGTTTTGGCTTGAAATAAAGGCATAATGATGATTTTTAATTTTTTAAATTTTTTTGCTATTTTTTTGGAATTCTGTATTCCGGCTCGGGTTGGAACTTATCAGAACGTTAATTTTTTTTCTCTCTCTTTCTCGGCCTCTCCTGACCCGTTTTGGCTTGAAATGAAGCCATTAGGATGTTTTTTAATTTTTTGATTTCATTTTTTAATTCTCTATTCCGGGTCGAGTAGGAACTGATCGGAACGATAATTTTTTTTTTCACTGTTTCTTAGCCACTCCCGACCCATTTTGCCTTGAAATGAAGACATAATGATGTTTTTTGATTTTTCAATTTTTTTGGAATTTTTTATTCCTGGTCGGGTAGTAAATGATCGAAATGATAATTTTTTTTTTCTCTTTCTCAGCGAGTCCCATCCCATTTTGGCTTGAAAAGAAGCCATAATGATGTTTTTTAATTTTTTGAATTTTTTTGCTATTTTTTTCGAATTCTCTATTCCTGGGCCGGTAGGAACTGATCGGAACGATAATTTTTTTTTCTCTCTTTCTCAGCCAATCCCGTCCCATTTTGTCTTGAAAAGTAGCCACAATCATGTTTTTTAATTTTTTTAATTTTTTTTTATATTTCTTTTTTTGGAATTCTATATTCCGGGTCGGGTAGGAACTGGTCGGAACGAGAATTTTCTTTTTCCTCTTTCTCGGCCTCTCCTAACCCCTTTTGGCTTGAAATGAAGCCATAATGATGTTTTTTAATTTTTTGATTTTTTTTTTACTTTTTTTTTTAATTCTTTATTCCGGGACCAGTAAGAACTGATTGGAACGATAATTTTTTTCTTCTTTCTTTCTAGGCCTCACCCAACCTGTTTTGGCTTGAAATAAAGGCATAATGATGATTTTTAATTTTTTAAATTTTTTTGCTATTTTTTTGGAATTCTGTATTCCGGCTCGTGTTGGAACTTATCAGAACGTTAATTTTTTTTCTCTCTCTTTCTCGGCCTCTCCTGACCCATTTTGGCTTGAAATGAAGCCATTAGGATGTTTTTTAATTTTTTGATTTCATTTTTTAATTCTCTATTCCGTGTCGAGTAGGAACTGATCGGAACGATAATTTTTTTTTCACCGTTCTTAGCCACTCCTGACCCATTTTGCCTTGAAATGAAGACATAATGATGTTTTTTGATTTTTTCAATTTTTTTGGAATTTTTTATTCCTGGTCGGGTTGTAAATGATCGAAATGATAATTTTTTTTTTCTCTTTCTCAGCGAGTCCCATCCCATTTTGGCTTGAAAAGAAGCCATAATGATGTTTTTTAATTTTTTAAATTTTTTTGCTATTTTTTTGGAATTCTCTATTCCTGGGCCGGTAGGAACTGATCGGAACGATAATTTTTTTTTTCTCTCTTTCTCAGCCAATCCCGTCCCATTTTGTCTTGAAAAGTAGCCACAATCATGTTTTTTAATTTTTTTAATTTTTTTTTATATTTCTTTTTTTGGAATTTTATATTCCGGGTCGGGTAGGAACTGGTCGGAACGAGAATTTTTTTTTTCTCTTTCTCGGCCTCTCCTAACCCCTTTTGGCTTGAAATGAAGCCATAATGATGTTTTTTAATATTTTGATTTTTTTTGATTTTTTTTTTAATTCTTTATTCCGGGACCAGTAAGAACTGATTCGAACGATAATTTTTTTCTTCTTTCTTTCTCGGCCTCACCCAACCTGTTTTGGCTTGAAATAAAGGCATAATGATGATTTTTAATTTTTTAAATTTTTTTGCTATTTTTTTGGAATTCTCTATTCCGGCTCGGGTTGGAACTTATCAGAACGTTAATTTTTTTTCTCTCTCTTTCTCGGCCTCTCCTGACCCGTTTTGGCTTGAAATGAAGCCATTAGGATGTTTTTTAATCTTTTGATTTTTTTTTAATTCTCTATTCCGGGTCGAGTAGGAACTGATCGGAACGATAATTTTTTTTTTCACTGTTTCTTAGCCACTCCCGACCCATTTTGCCTTGAAATGAAGACATAATGATGTTTTTTGATTTTTCAATTTTTTTGGAATTTTTTATTCCTGGTCGGGTAGTAAATGATCGAAATGATAATTTTTTTTTTCTCTTTCTCAGCGAGTCCCATCCCATTTTGGCTTGAAAAGAAGCCATAATGATGTTTTTTAATTTTTTGAATTTTTTTGCTATTTTTTTCGAATTCTCTATTCCTGGGCCGGTAGGAACTGATCGGAACGATAATTTTTTTTTCTCTCTTTCTCAGCCAATCCCGTCCCATTTTGTCTTGAAAAGTAGCCACAATCATGTTTTTTAATTTTTTTTTTTATATTTCTTTTTATGGAATTCTATATTCCGGGTCGGGTAGGAACTGGTCGGAACGAGAATTTTTTTTTTCTCTTTCTCGGCCTCTCCTAACCCCTTTTGGCTTGAAATGAAGCCATAATGATGTTTTTTAATTTTTTAATTTTTTTTTGATTTTTTTTTTAATTCTCTATTCCGGGACCAGTAAGAACTGATTGGAACGATAATTTTTTTCTTCTTTCTTTCTCGGCCTCACCCAACCTGTTTTGGCTTGAAATAAAGGCATAATGATGATTTTTAATTTTTTAAATTTTTTTGTTATTTTTTTGGAATTCTCTATTCCGGCTCGGGTTGGAACTTATCAGAACGTTAATTTTTTTTCTCTCTCTTTCTCGGCCTCTCCTGACCCGTTTTGGCTTGAAATGAAGCCATTAGGATGTTTTTTAATCTTTTGATTTGTTTTTAATTCTCTATTCCGGGTCGAGTACGAACTGATCGGAACGATAATTTTTTTTTTTCACTGTTTCTTAGCCACTCCCGACCCATTTTGCCTTGAAATGAAGACATAATGATGTTTTTTGATTTTTCAATTTTTTTGGAATTTTTTATTCCTGGTCGGGTAGTAAATGATCGAAATGATAATTTTTTTTTTCTCTTTCTCAGCGAGTCCCATCCCGTTTTGGCTTGAAAAGAAGCCATAATGATGTTTTTTAATTTTTTGTATTTTTTTGCTATTTTTTTGGAATTCTCTATTCCTGGGCCGGTAGGAACTGATCGGAACGATAATTTTTTTTTCTCTCTTTCTCAGCCAATCCCGTCCCATTTTGTCTTGAAAAGTAGCCACAATCATGTTTTTTAATTTTTTTAATTTTTTTTTATATTTCTTTTTTTGGAATTCTATATTCCGGGTCGGGTAGGAACTGGTCGGAACGAGAATTTTTTTTTTCCTCTTTCTCGGCCTCTCCTAACCCCTTTTGGCTTGAAATGAAGCCATAATGATGTTTTTTAATTTTTTGATTTTTTTTTTACTTTTTTTTTTAATTCTTTATTCCGGGACAAGTAAGAACTGATTGGAACGATAATTTTTTTCTTCTTTCTTTCTCGGCCTCACCCAACCTGTTTTGGCTTGAAATAAAGGCATAATGATGATTTTTAATTTTTTAAATTTTTTTGCTATTTTTTTGGAATTCTCTATTCCGGCTCGGGTTGGAACTTATCAGAACGTTAATTTTTTTTCTCTCTTTGTCGGCCTCTCCTGACCCATTTTGGCTTTAAATGAAGCCGTTAGGATGTTTTTTAATTTTTTGATTTCATTTTTTAATTCTCTATTCCGGGTCGAGTAGGAACTGATCGGAACGATAATTTTTTTTTCACCGTTTCTTAGCCACTCCCGACCCATTTTGCCTTGAAATGAAGACATAATGATGTTTTTTGATTTTTTCAATTTTTTTGGAATTTTTTATTCCTGCTCGGGTAGTAAATGATCGAAATGATAATTTTTTTTTTCTCTTTCTCAGCGAGTCCCATCCCATTTTGGCTTGAAAAGAAGCCATAATGATGTTTTTTAATTTTTTAAATTTTTTTGCTATTTTTTTGGAATTCTCTATTCCTGGGCCGGTAGGAACTGATCGGAACGATAATTTTTTTTTTCTCTCTTTCTCAGCCAATCCCGTCCCATTTTGTCTTGAAAAGTAGCCACAATCATGTTTTTTAATTTTTTTAATTTTTTTTTATATTTCTTTTTTTGGAATTTTATATTCCGGGTCGGGTAGGAACTGGTCGGAACGAGAATTTTTTTTTTCTCTTTCTCGGCCTCTCCTAACCCCTTTTGGCTTGAAATGAAGCCATAATGATGTTTTTTTATTTTTTTATTTTTTTTTTTATTTTTTTTTAATTCTTTATTCCGGGACCAGTAAGAACTGATTGGAACGATAATTTTTTTCTTCTTTCTTTCTCGGCCTCACCTAACCTGTTTTGGCTTGAAATAAAGGCATAATGATGATTTTTAATTTTTTAAATTTTTTTTTTATTTTTTTGGAATTCTCTATTCCGACTCGGGTTGGAACTTATCAGAACGTTAATTTTTTTTCTCTCTCTTTCTCGGCCTCTCCTGACCCGTTTTGGCTTGAAATGAAGCCATTAGGATGTTTTTTAATCTTTTGATTTTTTTTTAATTCTCTATTCCGGGTCGAGTAGGAACTGATCGGAACGATAATTTTTTTTTTTCACTGTTTCTTAGCCACTCCCGACCCATTTTGCCTTGAAATGAAGACATAATGATGTTTTTTGATTTTTCAATTTTTTTGGAATTTTTTATTCCTGGTCGGGTAGTAAATGATCGAAATGATAATTTTTTTTTTCTCTTTCTCAGCGAGTCCCATCCCATTTTGGCTTGAAAAGAAGCCATAATGATGTTTTTTAATTTTTTGAATTTTTTTGCTATTTTTTTGGAATTCTCTATTCCTGGGCCGGTAGGAACTGATCGGAACGATAATTTTTTTTTCTCTCTTTCTCAGCCAATCCCGTCCCATTTTGTCTTGAAAAGTAGCCACAATCATGTTTTTTAATTTTTCTAATTTTTTTTTATATTTCTTTTTTTGGAATTCTATATTCCGGGTCGGGTAGGAACTGGTCGGAACGAGAATTTTTTTTTTCCTCTTTCTCGGCCTCTCCTAACCCCTTTTGGCTTGAAATGAAGCCATAATGATGTTTTTTAATTTTTTGATTTTTTTTTTACTTTTTTTTTTAATTCTTTATTCCGGGACCAGTAAGAACTGATTGGAACGATAATTTTTTTCTTCTTTCTTTCTCGGCCTCGCCCAACCTTTTTTGGCTTGAAATAAAGGCATAATGATGATTTTTAATTTTTTAAATTTTTTTGCTATTTTTTTGGAATTCTCTATTCCGGCTTGGGTTGGAACTTATCAGAACTTTAATTTTTTTTCTCTCTCTTTCTCGGCCTCTCCTGACCCGTTTTGGCTTGAAATGAAGCCATTAGGATGTTTTTTAATATTTTGATTTCATTTTTTAATTCTCTATTCCGGGTCGAGTAGGAACTGATCGGAACGATAATTTTTTTTTCACCGTTCTTAGCCACTCCCGACCCATTTTGCCTTGAATCGAAGACATAATGATGTTTTTTTATTTTTTCAATTTTTTTGGAATTTTTTATTCTTGGTTGGGTAGTAAATGATCGAAATGATAATTTTTTTTTTCTCTTTCTCAGCGAGTCCCATCCCATTTTGGCTTGAAAAGAAGCCATAATGATGTTTTTTAATTTTCTAATTTTTTTTGCTATTTTTTTGGAATTCTCTATTCCTGGGCCGGTAGGAACTGATCGGAACGATAATTTTTTTTTTCTCTCTTTCTTAGCCAATCCCGTCCCATTTTGTCTTGAAAAGTAGCCACAATCATGTTTTTTAATTTTTTGAATTTTTTTTTATATTTCTTTTTTTGGAATTCTATATTCCGGGTCGGGTAGGAACTGGTCGGAACGAGAATTTTTTTTTTCTCTTTCTTGGCCTCTCCTAACCCCTTTTGGCTTGAAATGAAGCCATAATGATGTTTTTTAATTTTTTTAATTTTTTTTGATTTTTTTTTTAATTCTCTATTCCGGGACCAGTAAGAACTGATTGAAACGATAATTTTTTTCTTCTTTCTTTCTCGGCCTCACCCAACCTGTTTTGGCTTGAAATAAAGGCATAATGATGATTTTTAATTTTTTAAATTTTTTTGCTATTTTTTTGGAATTCTCTATTCCGGCTCGGGTTGGAACTTATCAGAACGTTAATTTTTTTCCTCTCTCTTTCTCGGCCTCTCCTGACCCGTTTTGGCTTGAAATGAAGCCATTAGGATGTTTTTTAATCTTTAGATTTTTTTTTAATTCTCTATTCCGGGTCGAGTAGGAACTGATCGGAACGATAATTTTTTTTTTTCACTGTTTCTTAGCCACTCCCGACCCATTTTGCCTTGAAATGAAGACATAATGATGTTTTTTGATTTTTCAATTTTTTTGGAATTTTTTATTCCTGGTCGGGTAGTAAATGATCGAAATGATAATTTTTTTTTTCTCTTTCTCAGCGAGTCCCATCCCATTTTGGCTTGAAAAGAAGCCATAATGATGTTTTTTAATTTTTTGAATTTTTTTGCTATTTTTTTGGAATTCTCTATTCCTGGGCCGGTAGGAACTGATCGGAACGATAATTTTTTTTTCTCTCTTTCTCAGCCAATCCCGTCCCATTTTGTCTTGAAAAGTAGCCACAATCATGTTTTTTAATTTTTCTAATTTTTTTTTATATTTCTTTTTTTGGAATTCTATATTCCGGGTCGGGTAGGAACTGGTCGGAACGAGAATTTTTTTTTTCCTCTTTCTCGGCCTCTCCTAACCCCTTTTGGCTTGAAATGAAGCCATAATGATGTTTTTTAATTTTTTGATTTTTTTTTTACTTTTTTTTTTAATTCTTTATTCCGGGACCAGTAAGAACTGATTGGAACGATAATTTTTTTCTTCTTTCTTTCTCGGCCTCGCCCAACCTGTTTTGGCTTGAAATAAAGGCATAATGATGATTTTTAATTTTTTAAATTTTTTTGGAATTCTCTATTCCGGCTCGGGTTGGAACTTATCAGAACGTTAATTTTTTTTCTCTCTCTTTCTCGGCCTCTCCTGACCCGTTTTGGCTTGAAATGAAGCCATTAGGATGTTTTTTAATCTTTCGATTTCTTTTTAATTCTCTATTCCGGGTCGAGTAGGAACTGATCGGAACGATAATTTTTTTTTTTCACTGTTTCTTAGCCACTCCCGACCCATTTTGCCTTGAAATGAAGACATAATGATGTTTTTTGATTTTTCAATTTTTTTGGAATTTTTTATTCCTGGTCGGGTAGTAAATGATCGAAATGATAATTTTTTTTTTCTCTTTCTCAGCGAGTCCCATCCCATTTTGGCTTGAAAAGAAGCCATAATGATGTTTTTTAATTTTTTGAATTTTTTTGCTATTTTTTTGGAATTCTCTATTCCTGGGCCGGTAGGAACTGATCGGAACGATAATTTTTTTTTCTCTCTTTCTCAGCCAATCCCGTCCCATTTTGTCTTGAAAAGTAGCCACAATCATGTTTTTTAATTTTTTGAATTTTTTTTTATATTTCTTTTTTTGGAATTCTATATTCCGGGTCGGGTAGGAACTGGTCGGAACGAGAATTTTTTTTTTCCTCTTTCTCGGCCTCTCCTAACCCCTTTTGGCTTGAAATGAAGCCATAATGATGTTTTTTAATATTTTGAATTTTTTTTTATTTTTTTTTAATTCTTTATTCCGGGACCAGTAAGAACTGATTGGAACGATAATTTTTTTCTTCTTTCTTTCTCGGCCTCACCCAACCTGTTTTGGCTTGAAATAAAGGCATAATGATGATTTTTAATTTTTTAAATTTTTTTGCTATTTTTTTGGAATTCTCTATTCCGGCTCGGGTTGGAACTTATCAGAACGTTAATTTTTTTTCTCTCTCTTTCTCGGCCTCTCCTGACCCGTTTTGGCTTGAAATGAAGCCATTAGGATGTTTTTTAATCTTTTGATTTTTTTTTAATTCTCTATTCCGGGTCGAGTACGAACTGATCGGAACGATAATTTTTTTTTTTCACTGTTTCTTAGCCACTCCCGACCCATTTTGCCTTGAAATGAAGACATAATGATGTTTTTTGATTTTTCAATTTTTTTGGAATTTTTTATTCCTGGTCGGGTAGTAAATGATCGAAATGATAATTTTTTTTTTCTCTTTCTCAGCGAGTCCCATCCCGTTTTGGCTTGAAAAGAAGCCATAATGATGTTTTTTAATTTTTTGAATTTTTTTGCTATTTTTTTGGAATTCTCTATTCCTGGGCCGGTAGGAACTGATCGGAACGATAATTTTTTTTTCTCTCTTTCTCAGCCAATCCCGTCCCCTTTTGTCTTGAAAAGTAGCCACAATCATGTTTTTTAATTTTTTTAATTTTTTTTTATATTTCTTTTTTTGGAATTCTATATTCCGGGTCGGGTAGGAACTGGTCGGAACGAGAATTTTTTTTTTCCTCTTTCTCGGCCTCTCCTAACCCCTTTTGGCTTGAAATGAAGCCATAATGATGTTTTTTAATTTTTTGATTTTTTTTTTACTTTTTTTTTTAATTCTTTATTCCGGGACCAGTAAGAACTGATTGGAACGATAATTTTTTTCTTCTTTCTTTCTCGGCCTCACCCAACCTGTTTTGGCTTGAAATAAAGGCATAATGATGATTTTTAATTTTTTAAATTTTTTTGCTATTTTTTTGGAATTCTCTATTCCGGCTCGGGTTGGAACTTATCAGAACGTTAATTTTTTTTCTCTCTTTGTCGGCCTCTCCTGACCCATTTTGGCTTTAAATGAAGCCGTTAGGATGTTTTTTAATTTTTTGATTTCATTTTTTAATTCTCTATTCCGGGTCGAGTAGGAACTGATCGGAACGATAATTTTTTTTTCACCGTTTCTTAGCCACTCCCGACCCATTTTGCCTTGAAATGAAGACATAATGATGTTTTTTGATTTTTTCAATTTTTTTGGAATTTTTTATTCCTGCTCGGGTAGTAAATGATCGAAATGATAATTTTTTTTTTCTCTTTCTCAGCGAGTCCCATCCCATTTTGGCTTGAAAAGAAGCCATAATGATGTTTTTTAATTTTTTAAATTTTTTTGCTATTTTTTTGGAATTCTCTATTCCTGGGCCGGTAGGAACTGATCGGAACGATAATTTTTTTTTTCTCTCTTTCTCAGCCAATCCCGTCCCATTTTGTCTTGAAAAGTAGCCACAATCATGTTTTTTAATTTTTTTAATTTTTTTTTATATTTCTTTTTTTGGAATTTTATATTCCGGGTCGGGTAGGAACTGGTCGGAACGAGAATTTTTTTTTTTCTCTTTCTCGGCCTCTCCTAACCCCTTTTGGCTTGAAATGAAGCCATAATGATGTTTTTTTATTTTTTTATTTTTTTTTTGATTTTTTTTTAATTCTTTATTCCGGGACCAGTAAGAACTGATTGGAACGATAATTTTTTTCTTCTTTCTTTCTCGGCCTCACCTAACCTGTTTTGGCTTGAAATAAAGGCATAATGATGATTTTTAATTTTTTAAATTTTTTTGCTATTTTTTTGGAATTCTCTATTCCGACTCGGGTTGGAACTTATCAGAACGTTAATTTTTTTTCTCTCTCTTTCTCGGCCTCTCCTGACCCGTTTTGGCTTGAAATGAAGCCATTAGGATGTTTTTTAATCTTTTGATTTCTTTTTAATTCTCTATTCCGGGTCGAGTAGGAACAGATCGGAACGATAATTTTTTTTTTTCACTGTTTCTTAGCCACTCCCGACCCATTTTGCCTTGAAATGAAGACATAATGATGTTTTTTGATTTTTCAATTTTTTTGGAATTTTTTATTCCTGTTCGGGTAGTAAATGATCGAAATGATAATTTTTTTTTTCTCTTTCTCAGCGAGTCCCATCCCATTTTGGCTTGAAAAGAAGCCATAATGATGTTTTTAATTTTTTGAATTTTTTTGCTATTTTTTTGGAATTCTCTATTCCTGGGCCGGTAGGAACTGATCGGAACGATAATTTTTTTTTCTCTCTTTCTCAGCCAATCCCGTCCCATTTTGTCTTGAAAAGTAGCCACAATCATGTTTTTTAATTTTTTGAATTTTTTTTTATATTTCTTTTTTTGGAATTCTATATTCCGGGTCGGGTAGGAACTGGTCGGAACGAGAATTTTTTTTTTCCTCTTTCTCGGCCTCTCCTAACCCCTTTTGGCTTGAAATGAAGCCATAATGATGTTTTTTAATATTTTGATTTTTTTTTGATTTTTTTTTTAATTCTTTATTCCGGGACCAGTAAGAACTGATTGGAACGATAATTTTTTTCTTCTTTCTTTCTCGGCCTCACCCAACCTGTTTTGGCTTGAAATAAAGGCATAATGATGATTTTTAATTTTTTAAATTTTTTTGCTATTTTTTTGGAATTCTCTATTCCGGCTTGGGTTGGAACTTATCAGAACTTTAATTTTTTTTCTCTCTCTTTCTCGGCCTCTCCTGACCCGTTTTGGCTTGAAATGAAGCCATTAGGATGTTTTTTAATATTTTGATTTCATTTTTTAATTCTCTATTCCGGGTCGAGTAGGAACTGATCGGAACGATAATTTTTTTTTCACCGTTCTTAGCCACTCCCGACCCATTTTGCCTTGAATCGAAGACATAATGATGTTTTTTTATTTTTTCAATTTTTTTGGAATTTTTTATTCTTGGTTGGGTAGTAAATGATCGAAATGATAATTTTTTTTTTCTCTTTCTCAGCGAGTCCCATCCCATTTTGGCTTGAAAAGAAGCCATAATGATGTTTTTTAATTTTCTAATTTTTTTTGCTATTTTTTTGGAATTCTCTATTCCTGGGCCGGTAGGAACTGATCGGAACGATAATTTTTTTTTTCTCTCTTTTTCAGCCAATCCCGTCCCATTTTGTCTTGAAAAGTAGCCACAATCATGTTTTTTAATTTTTTGAATTTTTTTTTATATTTCTTTTTTTGGAATTCTATATTCCGGGTCGGGTAGGAACTGGTCGGAACGAGAATTTTTTTTTTCTCTTTCTTGGCCTCTCCTAACCCCTTTTGGCTTGAAATGAAGCCATAATGATGTTTTTTAATTTTTTGATTTTTTTTTTACTTTTTTTTTTTAATTCTTTATTCCGGGACCAGTAAGAACTGATTGGAACGATAATTTTTTTCTTCTTTCTTTCTCGGCCTCACCCAACCTGTTTTGGCTTGAAATAAAGGCACAATGATGGTTTTTAATTTTTTAAATTTTTTTGCTATTTTTTTGGAATTCTCTATTCCGGCTCGGGTTGGAACTTATCAGAACGTTAATTTTTTTTCTCTCTCTTTCTCGGCCTCTCCTGACCCGTTTTGGCTTGAAATGAAGCCATTAGAATGTTTTTTAATCTTTTGATTTTTTTTTAATTCTCTATTCCGGGTCGAGTACGAACTGATCGGAACGATAATTTTTTTTTTTCACTGTTTCTTAGCCACTCCCGACCCATTTTGCCTTGAAATGAAGACATAATGATGTTTTTTGATTTTTCAATTTTTTTGGAATTTTTTATTCCTGGTCGGGTAGTAAATGATCGAAATGATAATTTTTTTTTCTCTTTCTCATCGAGTCCCATCCCGTTTTGGCTTGAAAAGAAGCCATAATGATGTTTTTTAATTTTTTGAATTTTTTTGCTATTTTTTTGGAATTCTCTATTCCTGGGCCGGTAGGAACTGATCGGAACGATAATTTTTTTTGCTCTCTTTCTCAGCCAATCCCGTCCCATTTTGTCTTGAAAAGTAGCCACAATCATGTTTTTTAATTTTTTTAATTTTTTTTTATATTTCTTTTTTTGGAATTCTATATTCCGGGTCGGGTAGGAACTGGTCGGAACGAGAATTTTTTTTTTCCTCTTTCTCGGCCTCTCCTAACCCCTTTTGGCTTGAAATGAAGCCATAATGATGTTTTTTAATTTTTTGATTTTTTTTTTACTTTTTTTTTTAATTCTTTATTCCGGGACCAGTAAGAACTGATTGGAACGATAATTTTTTTCTTCTTTCTTTCTCGGCCTCACCCAACCTGTTTTGGCTTGAAATAAAGGCATAATGATGATTTTTAATTTTTTAAATTTTTTTGCTATTTTTTTGGAATTCTCTATTCCGGCTCGGGTTGGAACTTATCAGAACGTTAATTTTTTTTCTCTCTTTGTCGGCCTCTCCTGACCCATTTTGGCTTTAAATGAAGCCGTTAGGATGTTTTTTAATTTTTTGATTTCATTTTTTAATTCTCTATTCCGGGTCGAGTAGGAACTGATCGGAACGATAATTTTTTTTTCACCGTTTCTTAGCCACTCCCGACCCATTTTGCCTTGAAATGAAGACATAATGATGTTTTTTGATTTTTTCAATTTTTTTGGAATTTTTTATTCCTGCTCGGGTAGTAAATGATCGAAATGATAATTTTTTTTTTCTCTTTCTCAGCGAGTCCCATCCCATTTTGGCTTGAAAAGAAGCCATAATGATGTTTTTTAATTTTTTAAATTTTTTTGCTATTTTTTTGGAATTCTCTATTCCTGGGCCGGTAGGAACTGATCGGAACGATAATTTTTTTTTTCTCTCTTTCTCAGCCAATCCCGTCCCATTTTGTCTTGAAAAGTAGCCACAATCATGTTTTTTAATTTTTTTAATTTTTTTTTATATTTCTTTTTTTGGAATTTTATATTCCGGGTCGGGTAGGAACTGGTCGGAACGAGAATTTTTTTTTTTCTCTTTCTCGGCCTCTCCTAACCCCTTTTGGCTTGAAATGAAGCCATAATGATGTTTTTTTATTTTTTTATTTTTTTTTTGATTTTTTTTTAATTCTTTATTCCGGGACCAGTAAGAACTGATTGGAACGATAATTTTTTTCTTCTTTCTTTCTCGGCCTCACCTAACCTGTTTTGGCTTGAAATAAAGGCATAATGATGATTTTTAATTTTTTAAATTTTTTTGCTATTTTTTTGGAATTCTCTATTCCGACTCGGGTTGGAACTTATCAGAACGTTAATTTTTTTTCTCTCTCTTTCTCGGCCTCTCCTGACCCGTTTTGGCTTGAAATGAAGCCATTAGGATGTTTTTTAATCTTTTGATTTCTTTTTAATTCTCTATTCCGGGTCGAGTAGGAACAGATCGGAACGATAATTTTTTTTTTTCACTGTTTCTTAGCCACTCCCGACCCATTTTGCCTTGAAATGAAGACATAATGATGTTTTTTGATTTTTCAATTTTTTTGGAATTTTTTATTCCTGTTCGGGTAGTAAATGATCGAAATGATAATTTTTTTTTTCTCTTTCTCAGCGAGTCCCATCCCATTTTGGCTTGAAAAGAAGCCATAATGATGTTTTTAATTTTTTGAATTTTTTTGCTATTTTTTTGGAATTCTCTATTCCTGGGCCGGTAGGAACTGATCGGAACGATAATTTTTTTTTCTCTCTTTCTCAGCCAATCCCGTCCCATTTTGTCTTGAAAAGTAGCCACAATCATGTTTTTTAATTTTTTGAATTTTTTTTTATATTTCTTTTTTTGGAATTCTATATTCCGGGTCGGGTAGGAACTGGTCGGAACGAGAATTTTTTTTTTCCTCTTTCTCGGCCTCTCCTAACCCCTTTTGGCTTGAAATGAAGCCATAATGATGTTTTTTAATATTTTGATTTTTTTTTGATTTTTTTTTTAATTCTTTATTCCGGGACCAGTAAGAACTGATTGGAACGATAATTTTTTTCTTCTTTCTTTCTCGGCCTCACCCAACCTGTTTTGGCTTGAAATAAAGGCATAATGATGATTTTTAATTTTTTAAATTTTTTTGCTATTTTTTTGGAATTCTCTATTCCGGCTTGGGTTGGAACTTATCAGAACTTTAATTTTTTTTCTCTCTCTTTCTCGGCCTCTCCTGACCCGTTTTGGCTTGAAATGAAGCCATTAGGATGTTTTTTAATATTTTGATTTCATTTTTTAATTCTCTATTCCGGGTCGAGTAGGAACTGATCGGAACGATAATTTTTTTTTCACCGTTCTTAGCCACTCCCGACCCATTTTGCCTTGAATCGAAGACATAATGATGTTTTTTTATTTTTTCAATTTTTTTGGAATTTTTTATTCTTGGTTGGGTAGTAAATGATCGAAATGATAATTTTTTTTTTCTCTTTCTCAGCGAGTCCCATCCCATTTTGGCTTGAAAAGAAGCCATAATGATGTTTTTTAATTTTCTAATTTTTTTTGCTATTTTTTTGGAATTCTCTATTCCTGGGCCGGTAGGAACTGATCGGAACGATAATTTTTTTTTTCTCTCTTTTTCAGCCAATCCCGTCCCATTTTGTCTTGAAAAGTAGCCACAATCATGTTTTTTAATTTTTTGAATTTTTTTTTATATTTCTTTTTTTGGAATTCTATATTCCGGGTCGGGTAGGAACTGGTCGGAACGAGAATTTTTTTTTTCTCTTTCTTGGCCTCTCCTAACCCCTTTTGGCTTGAAATGAAGCCATAATGATGTTTTTTAATTTTTTGATTTTTTTTTTACTTTTTTTTTTTAATTCTTTATTCCGGGACCAGTAAGAACTGATTGGAACGATAATTTTTTTCTTCTTTCTTTCTCGGCCTCACCCAACCTGTTTTGGCTTGAAATAAAGGCACAATGATGGTTTTTAATTTTTTAAATTTTTTTGCTATTTTTTTGGAATTCTCTATTCCGGCTCGGGTTGGAACTTATCAGAACGTTAATTTTTTTTCTCTCTCTTTCTCGGCCTCTCCTGACCCGTTTTGGCTTGAAATGAAGCCATTAGAATGTTTTTTAATCTTTTGATTTTTTTTTAATTCTCTATTCCGGGTCGAGTACGAACTGATCGGAACGATAATTTTTTTTTTTCACTGTTTCTTAGCCACTCCCGACCCATTTTGCCTTGAAATGAAGACATAATGATGTTTTTTGATTTTTCAATTTTTTTGGAATTTTTTATTCCTGGTCGGGTAGTAAATGATCGAAATGATAATTTTTTTTTCTCTTTCTCATCGAGTCCCATCCCGTTTTGGCTTGAAAAGAAGCCATAATGATGTTTTTTAATTTTTTGAATTTTTTTGCTATTTTTTTGGAATTCTCTATTCCTGGGCCGGTAGGAACTGATCGGAACGATAATTTTTTTTGCTCTCTTTCTCAGCCAATCCCGTCCCATTTTGTCTTGAAAAGTAGCCACAATCATGTTTTTTAATTTTTTTAATTTTTTTTTATATTTCTTTTTTTGGAATTCTATATTCCGGGTCGGGTAGGAACTGGTCGGAACGAGAATTTTTTTTTTCCTCTTTCTCGGCCTCTCCTAACCCCTTTTGGCTTGAAATGAAGCCATAATGATGTTTTTTAATTTTTTGATTTTTTTTTTACTTTTTTTTTTAATTCTTTATTCCGGGACCAGTAAGAACTGATTGGAACGATAATTTTTTTCTTCTTTCTTTCTCGGCTTCACCCAACCTGTTTTGGCTTGAAATAAAGGCATAATGATGATTTTTAATTTTTTAAATTTTTTTGCTATTTTTTTGGAATTCTCTATTCCGGCTCGGGTTGGAACTTATCAGAACGTTAATTTTTTTTCTCTCTTTGTCGGCCTCTCCTGACCCATTTTGGCTTTAAATGAAGCCGTTAGGATGTTTTTTAATTTTTTGATTTCATTTTTTAATTCTCTATTCCGGGTCGAGTAGGAACTGATCGGAACGATAATTTTTTTTTCACCGTTTCTTAGCCACTCCCGACCCATTTTGCCTTGAAATGAAGACATAATGATGTTTTTTGATTTTTTCAATTTTTTTGGAATTTTTTATTCCTGGTCGGGTAGTAAATGATCGAAATGATAATTTTTTTTTTCTCTTTCTCAGCGAGTCCCATCCCATTTTGGCTTGAAAAGAAGCCATAATGATGTTTTTTAATTTTTTAAATTTTTTTGCTATTTTTTTGGAATTCTCTATTCCTGGGCCGGTAGGAACTGATCGGAACGATAATTTTTTTTTTCTCTCTTTCTCAGCCAATCCCGTCCCATTTTGTCTTGAAAAGTAGCCACAATCATGTTTTTTAATTTTTTTAATTTTTTTTTATATTTCTTTTTTTGGAATTTTATATTCCGGGTCGGGTAGGAACTGGTCGGAACGAGAATTTTTTTTTTCTCTTTCTCGGCCTCTCCTAACCCCTTTTGGCTTGAAATGAAGCCATAATGATGTTTTTTTATTTTTTGATTTTTTTTTTGATTTTTTTTTAATTCTTTATTCCGGGACCAGTAAGAACTGATTGGAACGATAATTTTTTTCTTCTTTCTTTCTCGGCCTCACCCAACCTGTTTTGGCTTGAAATAAAGGCATAATGATGATTTTTAATTTTTTAAATTTTTTTGCTATTTTTTTGGAATTCCCTATTCCGGCTCGGGTTGGAACTTATCAGAACGTTAATTTTTTTTCTCTCTCTTTCTCGGCCTCTCCTGACCCGTTTTGGCTTGAAATGAAGCCATTAGGATGTTTTTTAATCTTTTGATTTCTTTTTAATTCTCTATTCCGGGTCGAGTAGGAACTGATCGGAACGATAATTTTTTTTTTTCACTGTTTCTTAGCCACTCCCGACCCATTTTGCCTTGAAATGAAGACATAATGATGTTTTTTGATTTTTCAATTTTTTTGGAATTTTTTATTCCTGGTCGGGTAGTAAATGATCGAAATGATAATTTTTTTTTTCTCTTTCTCAGCGAGTCCCATCCCATTTTGGCTAGAAAAGAAGCCATAATGATGTTTTTTAATTTTTTGAATTTTTTTGCTATTTTTTTGGAATTCTCTATTCCTGGGCCGGTAGGAACTGATCGGAACGATAATTTTTTTTTCTCTCTTTCTCAGCCAATCCCGTCCCATTTTGTCTTGAAAAGTAGCCACAATCATGTTTTTTAATTTTTTTAATTTTTTTTTATATTTCTTTTTTTGGAATTCTATATTCCGGGTCGGGTAGGAACTGGTCGGAACGAGAATTTTTTTTTCCTCTTTCTCGGCCTCTCCTAACCCCTTTTGGCTTGAAATGAAGCTATAATGATGTTTTTTAATTTTTTGATTTTTTTTTTACTTTTTTTTTTAATTCTTTATTCCGGGACCAGTAAGAACTGATTGGAACGATAATTTTTTTCTTCTTTCTTTCTCGGCCTCCCCCAACCTGTTTTGGCTTGAAATAAAGGCATAATGATGATTTTTAATTTTTTAAATTTTTTTGCTATTTTTTTGGAATTCTCTATTCCGGCTCGGGTTGGAACTTATCAGAACGTTAATTTTTTTTCTCTCTTTGTCGGCCTCTCCTGACCCATTTTGGCTTTAAATGAAGCCGTTAGGATGTTTTTTAATTTTTTGATTTCATTTTTTAATTCTCTATTCCGGGTCGAGTAGGAACTGATCGGAACGATAATTTTTTTTTCACCGTTTCTTAGCCACTCCCGACCCATTTTGCCTTGAAATGAAGACATAATGATGTTTTTTGATTTTTTCAATTTTTTTGGAATTTTTTATTCCTGGTCGGGTAGTAAATGATCGAAATGATAATTTTTTTTTTCTCTTTCTCAGCGAGTCCCATCCCATTTTGGCTTGAAAAGAAGCCATAATGATGTTTTTTAATTTTTTAAATTTTTTTGCTATTTTTTTGGAATTCTCTATTCCTGGGCCGGTAGGAACTGATCGGAACGATAATTTTTTTTTTTCTCTCTTTCTCAGCCAATCCCGTCCCATTTTGTCTTGAAAAGTAGCCACAATCCTGTTTTTTAATTTTTTTAATTTTTTTTTATATTTCTTTTTTTGGAATTCTATATTCCGGGTCGGGTAGGAACTGGTCGGAACGAGAATTTTTTTTTCCTCTTTCTCGGCCTCTCCTAACCCCTTTTGGCTTGAAATGAAGCTATAATGATGTTTTTTAATTTTTTGATTTTTTTTTTACTTTTTTTTTTAATTCTTTATTCCGGGACCAGTAAGAACTGATTGGAACGATAATTTTTTTCTTCTTTCTTTCTCGGCCTCCCCCAACCTGTTTTGGCTTGAAATAAAGGCATAATGATGATTTTTAATTTTTTAAATTTTTTTGCTATTTTTTTGGAATTCTCTATTCCGGCTCGGGTTGGAACTTATCAGAACGTTAATTTTTTTTCTCTCTTTGTCGGCCTCTCCTGACCCATTTTGGCTTTAAATGAAGCCGTTAGGATGTTTTTTAATTTTTTGATTTCATTTTTTAATTCTCTATTCCGGGTCGAGTAGGAACTGATCGGAACGATAATTTTTTTTTCACCGTTTCTTAGCCACTCCCGACCCATTTTGCCTTGAAATGAAGACATAATGATGTTTTTTGATTTTTTCAATTTTTTTGGAATTTTTTATTCCTGGTCGGGTAGGAAATGATCGAAATGATAATTTTTTTTTTCTCTTTCTCAGCGAGTCCCATCCCATTTTGGCTTGAAAAGAAGCCATAATGATGTTTTTTAATTTTTTAAATTTTTTTGCTATTTTTTTGGAATTCTCTATTCCTGGGCCGGTAGGAACTGATCGGAACGATAATTTTTTTTTTTCTCTCTTTCTCAGCCAATCCCGTCCCATTTTGTCTTGAAAAGTAGCCACAATCATGTTTTTTAATTTTTTTAAATTTTTTTTATATTTCTTTTTTTGGAATTTTATATTCCGGGTCGGGTAGGAACTGGTCGGAACGAGAATTTTTTTTTTCTCTTTCTCGGCCTCTCCTAACCCCTTTTGGCTTGAAATGAAGCCATAATGATGTTTTTTTATTTTTTTATTTTTTTTTTTGATTTTTTTTTTAATTCTTTATTCCGGGACCAGTAAGAATTGATTGGAACGATAATTTTTTTCTTCTTTCTTTCTCGGCCTCACCCAACCTGTTTTGGCTTGAAATAAAGGCATAATGATGATTTTTAATTTTTTAAATTTTTTTGCTATTTTTTTGGAATTCTCTATTCCGGCTCGGGTTGGAACTTATCAGAACGTTAATTTTTTTTCTCTCTCTTTCTCGGCCTCTCCTGACCCGTTTTGGCTTGAAATGAAGCCATTAGGATGTTTTTTAATCTTTTGATTTTTTTTTAATTCTCTATTCCGGGTCGAGTAGGAACTGATCGGAACGATAATTTTTTTTTTTCACTGTTTCTTAGCCACTCCCGACCCATTTTGCCTTGAAATGAAGACATAATGATGTTTTTTGATTTTTCAATTTTTTTGGAATTTTTTATTCCTGGTCGGGTAGTAAATGATCGAAATGATAATTTTTTTTTTCTCTTTCTCAGCGAGTCCCATCCCATTTTGGCTTGAAACGAAGCCATAATGATGTTTTTTAATTTTTTGAATTTTTTTGCTATTTTTTTGGAATTCTCTATTCCTGGGCCGGTAGGAACTGATCGGAACGATAATTTTTTTTTCTCTCTTTCTCAGCCAATCCCGTCCCATTTTGTCTTGAAAAGTAGCCACAATCATGTTTTTTAATTTTTTGAATTTTTTTTTATATTTCTTTTTTTGGAATTCTATATTCCGGGTCGGGTAGGAACTGGTCGGAACGAGAATTTTTTTTTTCCTCTTTCTCGGCCTCTCCTAACCCCTTTTGGCTTGAAATGAAGCCATAATGATGTTTTTTAATTTTTTAATTTTTTTTTTTACTTTTTTTTTTAATTCTTTATTCCGGGACCAGTAAGAACTGATTGGAACGATAATTTTTTTCTTCTTTCTTTCTCGGCCTCACCCAACCTGTTTTGGCTTGAAATAAAGGCCTAATGATGATTTTTAATTTTTTAATTTTTTAAATTTTTTTGCTATTTTTTTGGAATTCTCTATTCCGGCTCGGGTTGGAACTTATCAGAACGTTAATTTTTTTTCTCTCTCTTTCTCGGCCTCTCCTGACCCGTTTTGGCTTGAAATGAAGCCATTAGGATGTTTTTTAATCTTTTGATTTTTTTTTAATTCTCTATTCCGGGTCGAATAGGAACTGATCGGAACGATAATTTTTTTTTTTCACTGTTTCTTAGCCACTCCCGACCCATTTTGCCTTGAAATGAAGACATAATGATGTTTTTTGATTTTTCAATTTTTTTGGAATTTTTTATTCCTGGTCGGGTAGTAAATGATCGAAATGATAATTTTTTTTTTCTCTTTCTCAGCGAGTCCCATCCCATTTTGGCTTGAAAAGAAGCCATAATGATGTTTTTAAATTTTTGAATTTTTTTGCTATTTTTTTGGAATTCTCTATTCCTGGGCCGGTAGGAACTGATCGGAACGATAATTTTTATTTCTCTCTTTCTCAGCCAATCCCGTCCCATTTTGTCTTGAAAAGTAGCCACAATCATGTTTTTTAATTTTTTGAATTTTTTTTTATATTTCTTTTTTTGGAATTCTATATTCCGGGTCGGGTAGGAACTGGTCGGAACGAGAATTTTTTTTTTCCTCTTTCTCGGCCTCTCCTAACCCCTTTTGGCTTGAAATGAAGCCATAATGATGTTTTTTAATTTTTTGATTTTTTTTTTACTTTTTTTTTTTAATTCTTTATTCCGGGACCAGTAAGAACTGATTGGAACGATAATTTTTTTCTTCTTTCCTTCTCGGCCTCACCCAACCTGTTTTGGCTTGAAATAAAGGCATAATGATGGTTTTTAATTTTTTAAATTTTTTTGCAATTTTTTTGGAATTCTCTATTCCGGCTCGGGTTGGAACTTATCAGAACGTTAATTTTTTTTCTCTCTCTTTCTCGGCCTCTCCTGACCCGTTTTGGCTTGAAATGAAGCCATTAGGATGTTTTTTAATCTTTTGATTTTTTTTTAATTCTCTATTCCGGGTCGAGTACGAACTGATCGGAACGATAATTTTTTTTTTCACTGTTTCTTAGCCACTCCCGACCCATTTTGCCTTGAAATGAAGACATAATGATGTTTTTTGATTTTTCAATTTTTTTGGAATTTTTTATTCCTGGTCGGGTAGTAAATGATCGAAATAATAATTTTTTTTTTCTCTTTCTCAGCGAGTCCCATCCCATTTTGGCTTGAAAAGAAGCCATAATGATGTTTTTTAATTTTTTGAATTTTTTTGCTATTGTTTTGGAATTCTCTATTCCTGGGCCGGTAGGAACTGATCGGAACGATAATTTTTTTTTCTCTCTTTCTCAGCCAATCCCGTCCCATTTTGTCTTGAAAAGTAGCCAAAATCATGTTTTTTAATTTTTTTAATTTTTTTTTATATTTCTTTTTTTGGAATTCTATATTCCGGGTCGGGTAGGAACTGGTCGGAACGAGAATTTTTTTTTTCCTCTTTCTCGGCCTCTCCTAACCCCTTTTGGCTTGAAATGAAGCCATAATGATGTTTTTTAATTTTTTGATTTTTTTTTTACTTTTTTTTTTAATTCTTTATTCCGGGACCAGTAAGAACTGATTGGAACGATAATTTTTTTCTTCTTTCTTTCTCGGCCTCACCCAACCTGTTTTGGCTAGAAATAAAGGCATAATGATGATTTTTAATTTTTTAAATTTTTTTGCTATTTTTTTGGAATTCTCTATTCCGGCTCGGGTTGGAACTTATCAGAACGTTAATTTTTTTTCTCTCTTTGTCGGCCTCTCCTGACCCATTTTGGCTTTAAATGAAGCCGTTAGGATGTTTTTTAATTTTTTGATTTCATTTTTTAATTCTCTATTCCGGGTCGAGTAGGAACTGATCGGAACGATAATTTTTTTTTCACCGTTTCTTAGCCACTCCCGACCCATTTTGCCTTGAAATGAAGACATAATGATGTTTTTTGATTTTTTCAATTTTTTTGGAATTTTTTATTCCTGGTCGGGTAGTAAATGATCGAAATGATAATTTTTTTTTTTCTCTTTCTCAGCGAGTCCCATCCCATTTTGGCTTGAAAAGAAGCCATAATGATGTTTTTTAATTTTTTGAATTTTTTTGCTATTTTTTTGGAATTCTCTATTCCTGGGCCGGTAGGAACTGATCGGAACGATAATTTTTTTTTCTCTCTTTCTCAGCCAATCCCGTCCCATTTTGTCTTGAAAAGTAGCCACAATCATGTTTTTTAATTTTTTTAATTTTTTTTTATATTTCTTTTTTTGGAATTCTATATTCCGGGTCGGGTAGGAACTGGTCGGAACGAGAATTTTTTTTTTCCTCTTTCTCGGCCTCTCCTAACCCCTTTTGGCTTGAAATGAAGCCATAATGATGTTTTTTAATTTTTTGATTTTTTTTTTACTTTTTTTTTTAATTCTTTATTCCGGGACCAGTAAGAACTGATTGGAACGATAATTTTTTTCTTCTTTCTTTCTCGGCCTCACCCAACCTGTTTTGGCTTGAAATAAAGGCATAATGATGATTTTTAATTTTTTAAATTTTTTTGCTATTTTTTTGGAATTCTCTATTCCGGCTCGGGTTGGAACTTATCAGAACGTTAATTTTTTTTCTCTCTTTGTCGGCCTCTCCTGACCCATTTTGGCTTTAAATGAAGCTGTTAGGATGTTTTTTAATTTTTTGATTTCATTTTTTAATTCTCTATTCCGGGTCGAGTAGGAACTGATCGGAACGATAATTTTTTTTTTCACTGTTTCTTAGCCACTCCCGACCCATTTTGCCTTGAAATGAAGACATAATGATGTTTTTTGATTTTTCAATTTTTTTGGAATTTTTTATTCCTGGTCGGGTAGTAAATGATCGAAATGATAATTTTTTTTTTCTCTTTCTCAGCGAGTCCCATCCCATTTTGGCTTGAAACGAAGCCATAATGATGTTTTTTAATTTTTTGAATTTTTTTGCTATTTTTTTGGAATTCTCTATTCCTGGGCCGGTAGGAACTGATCGGAACGATAATTTTTTTTTCTCTCTTTCTCAGCCAATCCCGTCCCATTTTGTCTTGAAAAGTAGCCACAATCATGTTTTTTAATTTTTTGAATTTTTTTTTTATATTTCTTTTTTTGGAATTCTATATTCCGGGTCGGGTAGGAACTGGTCGGAACGAGAATTTTTTTTTTCCTCTTTCTCGGCCTCTCCTAACCCCTTTTGGCTTGAAATGAAGCCATAATGATGTTTTTTAATTTTTTGATTTTTTTTTTACTTTTTTTTTTAATTCTTTATTCCGGGACCAGTAAGAACTGATTGGAACGATAATTTTTTTCTTCTTTCTTTCTCGGCCTCGCCCAACCTGTTTTGGCTTGAAATAAAGGCATAATGATGATTTTTAATTTTTTTAATTTTTTTGCTATTTTTTTGGAATTCTCTATTCCGGCTCGGGTTGGAACTTATCAGAACGTTAATTTTTTTTCTCTCTTTGTCGGCCTCTCCTGACCCATTTTGGCTTTAAATGAAGCCGTTAGGATGTTTTTTAATTTTTTGATTTCATTTTTTAATTCTCTATTCCGGGTCGAGTAGGAACTGATCGGAACGATAATTTTTTTTTCACCGTTTCTTAGCCACTCCCGACCCATTTTGCCTTGAAATGAAGAAATAATGATGTTTTTTGATTTTTTCAATTTTTTTGGAATTTTTTATTCCTGGTCGGGTAGTAAATGATCAAAATGATAATTTTTTTTTTTCTCTTTCTCAGCGAGTCCCATCCCATTTTGGCTTGAAAAGAAGCCATAATGTTGTTTTTTAATTTTTTGAATTTTTTTGCTTTTTTTTGGAATTCTCTATTCATGGGCCGGTAGGAACTGAGCGTAACGATAATTTTTTTTTCTCTCTTTCTCAGCCAATCCCGTCCCATTTTGTCTTGAAAAGTAGCCACAATCATGTTTTTTAATTTTTTTAATTTTTTTTTATATTTCTTTTTTTGGGATTCTATATTCCGGGTCGGGTAGGAACTGGTCGGAACGAGAATTTTTTTTTTTCACTGTTTCTTAGCCACTCCCGACCCATTTTGCCTTGAAATGAAGACATAATGATGTTTTTTGATTTTTCAATTTTTTTGGAATTTTTTATTCCTGGTCGGGTAGTAAATGATCGAAATGATAATTTTTTTTTTCTCTTTCTCAGCGAGTCCCATCCCATTTTGGCTTGAAAAGAAGCCATAATGATGTTTTTAATTTTTTGAATTTTTTTGCTATTTTTTTGGAATTCTCTATTCCTGGGCCGGTAGGAACTGATCGGAACGATAATTTTTATTTCTCTCTTTCTCAGCCAATCCCGTCCCATTTTGTCTTGAAAAGTAGCCACAATCATGTTTTTTAATTTTTTGAATTTTTTTTTATATTTCTTTTTTTGGAATTCTATATTCCGGGTCGGGTAGGAACTGGTCGGAACGAGAATTTTTTTTTTCCTCTTTCTCGGCCTCTCCTAACCCCTTTTGGCTTGAAATGAAGCCATAATGATGTTTTTTAATTTTTTGATTTTTTTTTTACTTTTTTTTTTTAATTCTTTATTCCGGGACCAGTAAGAACTGATTGGAACGATAATTTTTTTCTTCTTTCTTTCTCGGCCTCACCCAACCTGTTTTGGCTTGAAATAAAGGCATAATGATGGTTTTTAATTTTTTAAATTTTTTTGCTATTTTTTTGGAATTCTCTATTCCGGCTCGGGTTGGAACTTATCAGAACGTTAATTTTTTTTCTCTCTCTTTCTCGGCCTCTCCTGACCCGTTTTGGCTTGAAATGAAGCCATTAGGATGTTTTTTAATCTTTTGATTTTTTTTTAATTCTCTATTCCGGGTCGAGTACGAACTGATCGGAACGATAATTTTTTTTTCACCGTTTCTTAGCCACTCCCGACCCATTTTGCCTTGAAATGAAGACATAATGATGTTTTTTGATTTTTTCAATTTTTTTGGAATTTTTTATTCCTGGTCGGGTAGTAAATGATCGAAATGATAATTTTTTTTTTCTCTTTCTCAGCGAGTCCCATCCCATTTTGGCTTGAAAAGAAGCCATAATGATGTTTTTTAATTTTTTGAATTTTTTTGCTATTTTTTTGGAATTCTCTATTCCTGGGCCTGTAGGAACTGATCGGAACGATAATTTTTTTTTCTCTCTTTCTCAGCCAATCCCGTCCCATTTTGTCTTGAAAAGTAGCCACAATCATGTTTTTTAATTTTTTTAATTTTTTTTTATATTTCTTTTTTTGGAATTCTATATTCCGGGTCGGGTAGGAACTGGTCGGAACGAGAATTTTTTTTTTCCTCTTTCTCGGCCTCTCCTAACCCCTTTTGGCTTGAAATGAAGCCATAATGATGTTTTTTAATTTTTTGATTTTTTTTTTACTTTTTTTTTTAATTCTTTATTCCGGGACCAGTAAGAACTGATTGGAACGATAATTTTTTTCTTCTTTCTTTCTCGGCCTCACCGAACCTGTTTTGGCTTGAAATAAAGGCATAATGATGATTTTTAATTTTTTTAATTTTTTTGCTATTTTTTTGGAATTCTCTATTCCGGCTCGGGTTGGAACTTATCAGAACGTTAATTTTTTTTCTCTCTTTGTCGGCCTCTCCTGACCCATTTTGGCTTTAAATGAAGCCGTTAGGATGTTTTTTAATTTTTTGATTTCATTTTTTAATTCTCTATTCCGGGTCGAGTAGGAACTGATCGGAACGATAATTTTTTTTTCACCGTTTCTTAGCCACTCCCGACCCATTTTGCCTTGAAATGAAGACATAATGATGTTTTTTGATTTTTTCAATTTTTTTGGAATTTTTTATTCCTGGTCGGGTAGTAAATGATCGAAATGATAATTTTTTTTGTTCTCTTTCTCAGCGAGTCCCATCCCATTTTGGCTTGAAAAGAAGCCATAATGATGTTTTTTAATTTTTTGAATTTTTTTGCTATTTTTTTGGAATTCTCTATTCCTGGGCCGGTAGGAACTGATCGGAACGATAATTTTTTTTTCTCTCTTTCTCAGCCAATCCCGTCCCATTTTGTCTTGAAAAGTAGCCACAATCATGTTTTTTAATTTTTTTAATTTTTTTTTATATTTCTTTTTTTGGAATTCTATATTCCGGGTCGGGTAGGAACTGGTCGGAATGAGAATTTTTTTTTTCCTCTTTCTCGGCCTCTCCTAACCCCTTTTGGCTTGAAATGAAGCCATAATGATGTTTTTTAATTTTTTGATTTTTTTTTTACTTTTTTTTTTAATTCTTTATTCCGGGACCAGTAAGAACTGATTGGAACGATAATTTTTTTCTTCTTTCTTTCTCGGCCTCACCCAACCTGTTTTGGCTTGAAATAAAGGCATAATGATGATTTTTAATTTTTTAAATTTTTTTGCTATTTTTTTGGAATTCTCTATTCCGGCTCGGGTTGGAACTTATCAGAACGTTAATTTTTTTTCTCTCTTTGTCGGCCTCTCCTGACCCATTTTGGCTTTAAATGAAGCTGTTAGGATGTTTTTTAATTTTTTGATTTCATTTTTTAATTCTCTATTCCGGGTCGAGTACGAACTGATCGGAACGATAATTTTTTTTTTCACTGTTTCTTAGCCACTCCCGACCCATTTTGCCTTGAAATGAAGACATAATGATGTTTTTTGATTTTTCAATTTTTTTGGAATTTTTTATTCCTGGTCGGGTAGTAAATGATCGAAATGATAATTTTTTTTTTCTCTTTCTCAGCGAGTCCCATCCCATTTTGGCTTGAAACGAAGCCATAATGATGTTTTTTAATTTTTTGAATTTTTTTGCTATTTTTTTGGAATTCTCTATTCCTGGGCCGATAGGAACTGATCGGAACGATAATTTTTTTTTCTCTCTTTCTCAGCCAATCCCGTCCCATTTTGTCTTGAAAAGTAGCCACAATCATGTTTTTTAATTTTTTTAATTTTTTTTTATATTTCTTTTTTTGGAATTCTATATTCCGGGTCGGGTAGGAACTGGTCGGAACGAGAATTTTTTTTTTCCTCTTTCTCGGCCTCTCCTAACCCCTTTTGGCTTGAAATGAAGCCATAATGATGTTTTTTAATTTTTTGATTTTTTTTTTACTTTTTTTTTTAATTCTTTATTCCGGGACCAGTAAGAACTGATTGGAACGATAATTTTTTTCTTCTTTCTTTCTCGGCCTCACCGAACCTGTTTTGGCTTGAAATAAAGGCATAATGATGATTTTTAATTTTTTTAATTTTTTTGCTATTTTTTTGGAATTCTCTATTCCGGCTCGGGTTGGAACTTATCAGAACGTTAATTTTTTTTCTCTCTTTGTCGGCCTCTCCTGACCCATTTTGGCTTTAAATGAAGCCGTTAGGATGTTTTTTAATTTTTTGATTTCATTTTTTAATTCTCTATTCCGGGTCGAGTAGGAACTGATCGGAACGATAATTTTTTTTTCACCGTTTCTTAGCCACTCCCGACCCATTTTGCCTTGAAATGAAGACATAATGATGTTTTTTGATTTTTTCAATTTTTTTGGAATTTTTTATTCCTGCTCGGGTAGTAAATGATCGAAATGATAATTTTTTTTGTTCTCTTTCTCAGCGAGTCCCATCCCATTTTGGCTTGAAAAGAAGCCATAATGATGTTTTTTAATTTTTTGAATTTTTTTGCTATTTTTTTGGAATTCTCTATTCCTGGGCCGGTAGGAACTGATCGGAACGATAATTTTTTTTTCTCTCTTTCTCAGCCAATCCCGTCCCATTTTGTCTTGAAAAGTAGCCACAATCATGTTTTTTAATTTTTTTAATTTTTTTTTATATTTCTTTTTTTGGAATTCTATATTCCGGGTCGGGTAGGAACTGGTCGGAATGAGAATTTTTTTTTTCCTCTTTCTCGGCCTCTCCTAACCCCTTTTGGCTTGAAATGAAGCCATAATGATGTTTTTTAATTTTTTGATTTTTTTTTTACTTTTTTTTTTAATTCTTTATTCCGGGACCAGTAAGAACTGATTGGAACGATAATTTTTTTCTTCTTTCTTTCTCGGCCTCACCCAACCTGTTTTGGCTTGAAATAAAGGCATAATGATGATTTTTAATTTTTTAAATTTTTTTGCTATTTTTTTGGAATTCTCTATTCCGGCTCGGGTTGGAACTTATCAGAACGTTAATTTTTTTTCTCTCTTTGTCGGCCTCTCCTGACCCATTTTGGCTTTAAATGAAGCTGTTAGGATGTTTTTTAATTTTTTGATTTCATTTTTTAATTCTCTATTCCGGGTCGAGTACGAACTGATCGGAACGATAATTTTTTTTTTCACTGTTTCTTAGCCACTCCCGACCCATTTTGCCTTGAAATGAAGACATAATGATGTTTTTTGATTTTTCAATTTTTTTGGAATTTTTTATTCCTGGTCGGGTAGTAAATGATCGAAATGATAATTTTTTTTTTCTCTTTCTCAGCGAGTCCCATCCCATTTTGGCTTGAAACGAAGCCATAATGATGTTTTTTAATTTTTTGAATTTTTTTGCTATTTTTTTGGAATTCTCTATTCCTGGGCCGATAGGAACTGATCGGAACGATAATTTTTTTTTCTCTCTTTCTCAGCCAATCCCGTCCCATTTTGTCTTGAAAAGTAGCCACAATCATGTTTTTTAATTTTTTTAATTTTTTTTTATATTTCTTTTTTTGGAATTCTATATTCCGGGTCGGGTAGGAACTGGTCGGAACGAGAATTTTTTTTTTCCTCTTTCTCGGCCTCTCCTAACCCCTTTTGGCTTGAAATGAAGCCATAATGATGTTTTTTAATTTTTTGATTTTTTTTTTACTTTTTTTTTTAATTCTTTATTCCGGGACCAGTAAGAACTGATTGGAACGATAATTTTTTTCTTCTTTCTTTCTCGGCCTCACCCAACCTGTTTTGGCTTGAAATAAAGGCATAATGATGATTTTTAATTTTTTAAATTTTTTTGCTATTTTTTTGGAATTCTCTATTCCGGCTCGGGTTGGAACTTATCAGAACGTTAATTTTTTTTCTCTCTTTGTCGGCCTCTCCTGACCCATTTTGGCTTTAAATGAAGCCGTTAGGATGTTTTTTAATTTTTTGATTTCATTTTTTAATTCTCTATTCCGGGTCGAGTAGGAACTGATCGGAACGATAATTTTTTTTTCACCGTTTCTTAGCCACTCCCGACCCATTTTGCCTTGAAATGAAGACATAATGATGTTTTTTGATTTTTTCAATTTTTTTGGAATTTTTTATTCCTGGTCGGGTAGTAAATGATCGAAATGATAATTTTTTTTTTTCTCTTTCTCAGCGAGTCCCATCCCATTTTGGCTTGAAAAGAAGCCATAATGATGTTTTTTAATTTTTTGAATTTTTTTGCTATTTTTTTGGAATTCTCTATTCCTGGGCCGGTAGGAACTGATCGGAACGATAATTTTTTTTTCTCTCTTTCTCAGCCAATCCCGTCCCATTTTGTCTTGAAAAGTAGCCACAATCATGTTTTTTAATTTTTTTAATTTTTTTTTATATTTCTTTTTTTGGAATTCTATATTCCGGGTCGGGTAGGAACTGGTCGGAATGAGAATTTTTTTTTTCCTCTTTCTCGGCCTCTCCTAACCCCTTTTGGCTTGAAATGAAGCCATAATGATGTTTTTTAATTTTTTGATTTTTTTTTTACTTTTTTTTTTAATTCTTTATTCCGGGACCAGTAAGAACTGATTGGAACGATAATTTTTTTCTTCTTTCTTTCTCGGCCTCACCCAACCTGTTTTGGCTTGAAATAAAGGCATAATGATGATTTTTAATTTTTTAAATTTTTTTGCTATTTTTTTGGAATTCTCTATTCCGGCTCGGGTTGGAACTTATCAGAACGTTAATTTTTTTTCTCTCTTTGTCGGCCTCTCCTGACCCATTTTGGCTTTAAATGAAGCTGTTAGGATGTTTTTTAATTTTTTGATTTCATTTTTTAATTCTCTATTCCGGGTCGAGTACGAACTGATCGGAACGATAATTTTTTTTTTCACTGTTTCTTAGCCACTCCCGACCCATTTTGCCTTGAAATGAAGACATAATGATGTTTTTTGATTTTTCAATTTTTTTGGAATTTTTTATTCCTGGTCGGGTAGTAAATGATCGAAATGATAATTTTTTTTTTCTCTTTCTCAGCGAGTCCCATCCCATTTTGGCTTGAAACGAAGCCATAATGATGTTTTTTAATTTTTTGAATTTTTTTGCTATTTTTTTGGAATTCTCTATTCCTGGGCCGGTAGGAACTGATCGGAACGATAATTTTTTTTTCTCTCTTTCTCAGCCAATCCCGTCCCATTTTGTCTTGAAAAGTAGCCACAATCGTGTTTTTTAATTTTTTTAATTTTTTTTTATATTTCTTTTTTTGGAATTCTATATTCCGGGTCGGGTAGGAACTGGTCGGAATGAGAATTTTTTTTTTCCTCTTTCTCGGCCTCTCCTAACCCCTTTTGGCTTGAAATGAAGCCATAATGATGTTTTTTAATTTTTTGATTTTTTTTTTACTTTTTTTTTTAATTCTTTATTCCGGGACCAGTAAGAACTGATTGGAACGATAATTTTTTTCTTCTTTCTTTCTCGGCCTCACCCAACCTGTTTTGGCTTGAAATAAAGGCATAATGATGATTTTTAATTTTTTAAATTTTTTTGCTATTTTTTTGGAATTCTCTATTCCGGCTCGGGTTGGAACTTATCAGAACGTTAATTTTTTTTCTCTCTTTGTCGGCCTCTCCTGACCCATTTTGGCTTTAAATGAAGCCGTTAGGATGTTTTTTAATTTTTTGATTTCATTTTTTAATTCTCTATTCCGGGTCGAGTAGGAACTGATCGGAACGATAATTTTTTTTTCACCGTTTCTTAGCCACTCCCGACCCATTTTGCCTTGAAATGAAGACATAATGATGTTTTTTGATTTTTTCAATTTTTTTGGAATTTTTTATTCCTGGTCGGGTAGTAAATGATCGAAATGATAATTTTTTTTTTCTCTTTCTCAGCGAGTCCCATCCCATTTTGGCTTGAAAAGAAGCCATAATGATGTTTTTTAATTTTTTGAATTTTTTTGCTATTTTTTTGGAATTCTCTATTCCTGGGCCGGTAGGAACTGATCGGAACGATAATTTTTTTTTCTCTCTTTCTCAGCCAATCCCGTCCCATTTTGTCTTGAAAAGTAGCCACAATCATGTTTTTTAATTTTTTTAATTTTTTTTTATATTTCTTTTTTTGGAATTCTATATTCCGGGTCGGGTAGGAACTGGTCGGAACGAGAATTTTTTTTTTCCTCTTTCTCGGCCTCTCCTAACCCCTTTTGGCTTGAAATGAAGCCATAATGATGTTTTTTAATTTTTTGATTTTTTTTTTACTTTTTTTTTTAATTCTTTATTCCGGGACCAGTAAGAACTGATTGGAACGATAATTTTTTTCTTCTTTCTTTCTCGGCCTCACCCAACCTGTTTTGGCTTGAAATAAAGGCATAATGATGATTTTTAATTTTTTAAATTTTTTTGCTATTTTTTTGGAATTCTCTATTCCGGCTCGGGTTGGAACTTATCAGAACGTTAATTTTTTTTCTCTCTTTGTCGGCCTCTCCTGACCCATTTTGGCTTTAAATGAAGCTGTTAGGATGTTTTTTAATTTTTTGATTTCATTTTTTAATTCTCTATTCCGGGTCGAGTAGGAACTGATCGGAACGATAATTTTTTTTTTCACTGTTTCTTAGCCACTCCCGACCCATTTTGCCTTGAAATGAAGACATAATGATGTTTTTTGATTTTTCAATTTTTTTGGAATTTTTTATTCCTGGTCGGTTAGTAAATGATCGAAATGATAATTTTTTTTTTCTCTTTCTCAGCGAGTCCCATCCCATTTTGGCTTGAAACGAAGCCATAATGATGTTTTTTAATTTTTTGAATTTTTTTGCTATTTTTTTGGAATTCTCTATTCCTGGGCCGGTAGGAACTGATCGGAACGATAATTTTTTTTTCTCTCTTTCTCAGCCAATCCCGTCCCATTTTGTCTTGAAAAGTAGCCACAATCATGTTTTTTAATTTTTTGAATTTTTTTTTTATATTTCTTTTTTTGGAATTCTATATTCCGGGTCGGGTAGGAACTGGTCGGAACGAGAATTTTTTTTTTCCTCTTTCTCGACCTCTCCTAACCCCTTTTGGCTTGAAATGAAGCCATAATGATGTTTTTTAATTTTTTGATTTTTTTTTTACTTTTTTTTTTTAATTCTTTATTCCGGGACCAGTAAGAACTGATTGGAACGATAATTTTTTTCTTCTTTCTTTCTCGGCCTCGCCCAACCTGTTTTGGCTTGAAATAAAGGCATAATGATGATTTTTAATTTTTTTAATTTTTTTGCTATTTTTTTGGAATTCTCTATTCCGGCTCGGGTTGGAACTTATCAGAACGTTAATTTTTTTTCTCTCTTTGTCGGCCTCTCCTGACCCATTTTGGCTTTAAATGAAGCCGTTAGGATGTTTTTTAATTTTTTGATTTCATTTTTTAATTCTCTATTCCGGGTCGAGTAGGAACTGATCGGAACGATAATTTTTTTTTCACCGTTTCTTAGCCACTCCCGACCCATTTTGCCTTGAAATGAAGAAATAATGATGTTTTTTGATTTTTTCAATTTTTTTGGAATTTTTTATTCCTGGTCGGGTAGTAAATGATCGAAATGATAATTTTTTTTTTCTCTTTCTCAGCGAGTCCCATCCCATTTTGGCTTGAAACGAAGCCATAATGATGTTTTTTAATTTTTTGAATTTTTTTGCTATTTTTTTGGAATTCTCTATTCCTGGGCCGGTAGGAACTGATCGGAACGATAATTTTTTTTTCTCTCTTTCTCAGCCAATCCCGTCCCATTTTGTCTTGAAAAGTAGCCACAATCATGTTTTTTAATTTTTTGAATTTGTTTTTATATTTCTTTTTTTGGAATTCTATATTCCGGGCCGGGTAGGAACTGGTCGGAAGGAGAATTTTTTTTTTCCTCTTTCTCGGCCTCTCTTAACCCCTTTTGGCTTGAAATGAAGCCATAATGATGTTTTTTAATTTTTTGATTTTTTTTTTACTTTTTTTTTTTAATTCTTTATTCCGGGACCAGTAAGAACTGATTGGAACGATAATTTTTTTCTTCTTTCTTTCTCGGCCTCACCCAACCTGTTTTGGCTTGAAATAAAGGCATAATGATGGTTTTTAATTTTTTAAATTTTTTTCCTATTTTTTTGGAATTCTCTATTCCGGCTCGGGTTGGAACTTATCAGAACGTTAATTTTTTTTCTCCCTCTTTCTCGGCCTCTCCTGACCCGTTTTGGCTTGAAATGAAGCCATTAGGATGTTTTTTAATCTTTTGATTTTTTTTTAATTCTCTATTCCGGGTCGAGTACGAACTGATCGGAACGATAATTTTTTTTTTTCACTGTTTCTTAGCCACTCCCGACCCATTTTGCCTTGAAATGAAGACATAATGATGTTTTTTGATTTTTCAATTTTTTTGGAATTTTTTATTCCTGGTCGGGTAGTAAATGATCGAAATGATAATTTTTTTTTTCTCTTTCTCAGCGAGTCCCATCCCATTTTGGCTTGAAAAGAAGCCATAATGATGTTTTTTAATTTTTTGAATTTTTTTGCTATTTTTTTGGAATTCTCTATTCCTGGGCCGGTAGGAACTGATCGGAACGATAATTTTTTTTTCTCTCTTTCTCTGCCAATCCCGTCCCATTTTGTCTTGAAAAGTAGCCACAATCATGTTTTTTAATTTTTTTAATTTTTTTTATATTTCTTTTTTTGGAATTCTATATTCCGGGTCGGGTAGGAACTGGTCGGAACGAGAATTTTTTTTTTCCTCTTTCTCGGCCTCTCCTAACCCCTTTTGGCTTGAAATGAAGCCATAATGATGTTTTTTAATTTTTTGATTTTTTTTTTACTTTTTTTTTTAATTCTTTATTCCGGGACCAGTAAGAACTGATTGGAACGATAATTTTTTTCTTCTTTCTTTCTCGGCCTCACCGAACCTGTTTTGGCTTGAAATAAAGGCATAATGATGATTTTTAATTTTTTTAATTTTTTTGCTATTTTTTTGGAATTCTCTATTCCGGCTCGGGTTGGAACTTATCAGAACGTTAATTTTTTTTCTCTCTTTGTCGGCCTCTCCTGACCCATTTTGGCTTTAAATGAAGCCGTTAGGATGTTTTTTAATTTTTTGATTTCATTTTTTAATTCTCTATTCCGGGTCGAGTAGGAACTGATCGGAACGATAATTTTTTTTTCACCGTTTCATAGCCACTCCCGACCCATTTTGCCTTGAAATGAAGACATAATGATGTTTTTTGATTTTTTCAATTTTTTTGGAATTTTTTATTCCTGGTCGGGTAGTAAATGATCGAAATGATAATTTTTTTTTTCTATTTCTCAGCGAGTCCCATCCCATTTTGGCTTGAAAAGAAGCCATAATGATGTTTTTTAATTTTTTGAATTTTTTTGCTATTTTTTTGGAATTCTCTATTCCTGGGCCGGTAGGAACTGATCGGAACGATAATTTTTTTTTTCTCTCTTTCTCAGCCAATCCCGTCCCATTTTGTCTTGAAAAGTAGCCACAATCATGTTTTTTAATTTTTTGAATTTTTTTTTATATTTCTTTTTTTGGAATTCTATATTCCGGGTCGGGTAGGAACTGGTCGGAACGAGAATTTTTTTTTTCCTCTTTCTCGGCCTCTCCTAACCCCTTTTGGCTTGAAATGAAGCCATAATGATGTTTTTTAATTTTTTGATTTTTTTTTTACTTTTTTTTTTTAATTCTTTATTCCGGGACCAGTAAGAACTGATTGGAACGATAATTTTTTTCTTCTTTCTTTCTTGGCCTCACCCAACCTGTTTTGGCTTGAAATAAAGGCATAATGATGATTTTTAATTTTTTAAATTTTTTTGCTATTTTTTTGGAATTCTCTATTCCGGCTCGGGTTGGAACTTATCAGAACGTTAATTTTTTTTCTCTCTCTTTCTCTGCCTCTCCTGACCCGTTTTGGCTTGAAATGAAGCCATTAGGATGTTTTTTAATCTTTTGATTTTTTTTAATTCTCTATTCCGGGTCGAGTAGGAACTGATCGGAACGATAATTTTTTTTTTTCACTGTTTCTTAGCCACTCCCGACCCATTTTGCCTTGAAATGAAGACATAATGATGTTTTTTGATTTTTCAATTTTTTTGGAATTTTTTATTCCTGGTCGGGTAGTAAATGATCGAAATGATATTTTTTTTTTTCTCTTTCTCAGCGAGTCCCATCCCATTTTGGCTTGAAAAGAAGCCATAATGATGTTTTTAATTTTTTGAATTTTTTCGCTATTTTTTTGGAATTCTCTATTCCTGGGCCGGTAGGAACTGATCGGAACGATAATTTTTTTTTCTCTCTTTCTCTGCCAATCCCGTCCCATTTTGTCTTGAAAAGTAGCCACAATCATGTTTTTTAATTTTTTTAATTTTTTTTATATTTCTTTTTTTGGAATTCTATATTCCGGGTCGGGTAGGAACTGGTCGGAACGAGAATTTTTTTTTTCCTCTTTCTCGGCCTCTCCTAACCCCTTTTGGCTTGAAATGAAGCCATAATGATGTTTTTTAATTTTTTGAATTTTTTCGCTATTTTTTTGGAATTCTCTATTCCTGGGCCGGTAGGAACTGATCGGAATGATAATTTTTTTTTCTCTCTTTCTCTGCCAATCCCGTCCCATTTTGTCTTGAAAAGTAGCCACAATCATGTTTTTTAATTTTTTGATTTTTTTTTTACTTTTTTTTTTAATTCTTTATTCCGGGACCAGTAAGAACTGATTGGAACGATAATTTTTTTCTTCTTTCTTTCTCGGCCTCACCCAACCTGTTTTGGCTTGAAATAAAGGCATAATGATGATTTTTAATTTTTTTAATTTTTTTGCTATTTTTTTGGAATTCTCTATTCCGGCTCGGGTTGGAACTTATCAGAACGTTAATTTTTTTTCTCTCTTTGTCGGCCTCTCCTGACCCATTTTGGCTTTAAATGAAGCCGTTAGGATGTTTTTTAATTTTTTGATTTCATTTTTTAATTCTCTATTCCGGGTCGAGTAGGAACTGATCGGAACGATAATTTTTTTTTCACCGTTTCTTAGCCACTCCCGACCCATTTTGCCTTGAAATGAAGACATAATGATGTTTTTTGATTTTTTCAATTTTTTTGGAATTTTTTATTCCTGGTCGGGTAGTAAATGATCGAAATGATAATTTTTTTTTTTCTCTTTCTCAGCGAGTCCCATCCCATTTTGGCTTGAAAAGAAGCCATAATGATGTTTTTTAATTTTTTGAATTTTTTTGCTATTTTTTTGGAATTCTCTATTCCTGGGCCGGTAGGAACTGATCGGAACGATAATTTTTTTTTCTCTCTTTCTCAGCCAATCCCGTCCCATTTTGTCTTGAAAAGTAGCCACAATCATGTTTTTTAATTTTTTTAATTTTTTTTTATATTTCTTTTTTTGGAATTCTATATTCCGGGTCGGGTAGGAACTGGTCGGAATGAGAATTTTTTTTTTCCTCTTTCTCGGCCTCTCCTAACCCCTTTTGGCTTGAAATGAAGCCATAATGATGTTTTTTAATTTTTTGATTTTTTTTTTACTTTTTTTTTTAATTCTTTATTCCGGGACCAGTAAGAACTGATTGGAACGATAATTTTTTTCTTCTTTCTTTCTCGGCCTCACCCAACCTGTTTTGGCTTGAAATAAAGGCATAATGATGATTTTTAATTTTTTAAATTTTTTTGCTATTTTTTTGGAATTCTCTATTCCGGCTCGGGTTGGAACTTATCAGAACGTTAATTTTTTTTCTCTCTTTGTCGGCCTCTCCTGACCCATTTTGGCTTTAAATGAAGCTGTTAGGATGTTTTTTAATTTTTTGATTTCATTTTTTAATTCTCTATTCCGGGTCGAGTACGAACTGATCGGAACGATAATTTTTTTTTTCACTGTTTCTTAGCCACTCCCGACCCATTTTGCCTTGAAATGAAGACATAATGATGTTTTTTGATTTTTCAATTTTTTTGGAATTTTTTATTCCTGGTCGGGTAGTAAATGATCGAAATGATAATTTTTTTTTTCTCTTTCTCAGCGAGTCCCATCCCATTTTGGCTTGAAACGAAGCCATAATGATGTTTTTTAATTTTTTGAATTTTTTTGCTATTTTTTTGGAATTCTCTATTCCTGGGCCGGTAGGAACTGATCGGAACGATAATTTTTTTTTCTCTCTTTCTCAGCCAATCCCGTCCCATTTTGTCTTGAAAAGTAGCCACAATCATGTTTTTTAATTTTTTTAATTTTTTTTTATATTTCTTTTTTTGGAATTCTATATTCCGGGTCGGGTAGGAACTGGTCGGAATGAGAATTTTTTTTTTCCTCTTTCTCGGCCTCTCCTAACCCCTTTTGGCTTGAAATGAAGCCATAATGATGTTTTTTAATTTTTTGATTTTTTTTTTACTTTTTTTTTTAATTCTTTATTCCGGGACCAGTAAGAACTGATTGGAACGATAATTTTTTTCTTCTTTCTTTCTCGGCCTCACCCAACCTGTTTTGGCTTGAAATAAAGGCATAATGATGATTTTTAATTTTTTAAATTTTTTTGCTATTTTTTTGGAATTCTCTATTCCGGCTCGGGTTGGAACTTATCAGAACGTTAATTTTTTTTCTCTCTTTGTCGGCCTCTCCTGACCCATTTTGGCTTTAAATGAAGCCGTTAGGATGTTTTTTAATTTTTTGATTTCATTTTTTAATTCTCTATTCCGGGTCGAGTAGGAACTGATCGGAACGATAATTTTTTTTTCACCGTTTCTTAGCCACTCCCGACCCATTTTGCCTTGAAATGAAGACATAATGATGTTTTTTGATTTTTTCAATTTTTTTGGAATTTTTTATTCCTGGTCGGGTAGTAAATGATCGAAATGATAATTTTTTTTTTCTCTTTCTCAGCGAGTCCCATCCCATTTTGGCTTGAAAAGAAGCCATAATGATGTTTTTTAATTTTTTGAATTTTTTTGCTATTTTTTTGGAATTCTCTATTCCTGGGCCGGTAGGAACTGATCGGAACGATAATTTTTTTTTCTCTCTTTCTCAGCCAATCCCGTCCCATTTTGTCTTGAAAAGTAGCCACAATCATGTTTTTTAATTTTTTTAATTTTTTTTTATATTTCTTTTTTTGGAATTCTATATTCCGGGTCGGGTAGGAACTGGTCGGAACGAGAATTTTTTTTTTCCTCTTTCTCGGCCTCTCCTAACCCCTTTTGGCTTGAAATGAAGCCATAATGATGTTTTTTAATTTTTTGATTTTTTTTTTACTTTTTTTTTTAATTCTTTATTCCGGGACCAGTAAGAACTGATTGGAACGATAATTTTTTTCTTCTTTCTTTCTCGGCCTCACCCAACCTGTTTTGGCTTGAAATAAAGGCATAATGATGATTTTTAATTTTTTAAATTTTTTTGCTATTTTTTTGGAATTCTCTATTCCGGCTCGGGTTGGAACTTATCAGAACGTTAATTTTTTTTCTCTCTTTGTCGGCCTCTCCTGACCCATTTTGGCTTTAAATGAAGCTGTTAGGATGTTTTTTAATTTTTTGATTTCATTTTTTAATTCTCTATTCCGGGTCGAGTAGGAACTGATCGGAACGATAATTTTTTTTTTCACTGTTTCTTAGCCACTCCCGACCCATTTTGCCTTGAAATGAAGACATAATGATGTTTTTTGATTTTTCAATTTTTTTGGAATTTTTTATTCCTGGTCGGTTAGTAAATGATCGAAATGATAATTTTTTTTTTCTCTTTCTCAGCGAGTCCCATCCCATTTTGGCTTGAAACGAAGCCATAATGATGTTTTTTAATTTTTTGAATTTTTTTGCTATTTTTTTGGAATTCTCTATTCCTGGGCCGGTAGGAACTGATCGGAACGATAATTTTTTTTTCTCTCTTTCTCAGCCAATCCCGTCCCATTTTGTCTTGAAAAGTAGCCACAATCATGTTTTTTAATTTTTTGAATTTTTTTTTTATATTTCTTTTTTTGGAATTCTATATTCCGGGTCGGGTAGGAACTGGTCGGAACGAGAATTTTTTTTTTCCTCTTTCTCGACCTCTCCTAACCCCTTTTGGCTTGAAATGAAGCCATAATGATGTTTTTTAATTTTTTGATTTTTTTTTTACTTTTTTTTTTTAATTCTTTATTCCGGGACCAGTAAGAACTGATTGGAACGATAATTTTTTTCTTCTTTCTTTCTCGGCCTCGCCCAACCTGTTTTGGCTTGAAATAAAGGCATAATGATGATTTTTAATTTTTTTAATTTTTTTGCTATTTTTTTGGAATTCTCTATTCCGGCTCGGGTTGGAACTTATCAGAACGTTAATTTTTTTTCTCTCTTTGTCGGCCTCTCCTGACCCATTTTGGCTTTAAATGAAGCCGTTAGGATGTTTTTTAATTTTTTGATTTCATTTTTTAATTCTCTATTCCGGGTCGAGTAGGAACTGATCGGAACGATAATTTTTTTTTCACCGTTTCTAAGCCACTCCCGACCCATTTTGCCTTGAAATGAAGAAATAATGATGTTTTTTGATTTTTTCAATTTTTTTGGAATTTTTTATTCCTGGTCGGGTAGTAAATGATCGAAATGATAATTTTTTTTTTTCTCTTTCTCAGCGAGTCCCATCCCATTTTGGCTTGAAAAGAAGCCATAATGTTGTTTTTTAATTTTTTGAATTTTTTTGCTATTTTTTTGGAATTCTCTATTCCTGGGCCGGTAGGAATTGATCGGAACGATAATTTTTTTTTCTCTCTTTCTCAGCCAATCCCGTCCCATTTTGTCTTGAAAAGTAGCCACAATCATGTTTTTTAATTTTTTGAATTTTTTTTTATATTTCTTTTTTTGGAATTCTATATTCCGGGTCGGGTAGGAACTGGTCGGAACGAGAATTTTTTTTTTCCTCTTTCTCGGCCTCTCTTAACCCCATTTGGCTTGAAATGAAGCCATAATGATGTTTTTTAATTTTTTGATTTTTTTTTTACTTTTTTTTTAATTCTTTATTCCGGGATCAGTAAGAACTGATTGGAACGATAATTTTTTTCTTCTTTCTTTCTTGGCCTCACCCAACCTGTTTTGGCTTGAAATAAAGGCATAATGATGATTTTTAATTTTTTAAATTTTTTTGCTATTTTTTTGGAATTTTCTATTCCGGCTCGGGTTGGAACTTATCAGAACGTTAATTTTTTTTCTCTCTCTTTCTCGGCCTCTCCTGACCCGTTTTGGCTTGAAATGAAGCCATTAGGATGTTTTTTAATCTTTTGATTTTTTTTTAATTCTCTATTCCGGGTCGAGTAGGAACTGATCGGAACGATAATTTTTTTTTTTCACTGTTTCTTAGCCACTCCCGACCCATTTTGCCTTGAAATGAAGACATAATGATGTTTTTTGATTTTTCAATTTTTTTGGAATTTTTTATTCCTGGTCGGGTAGTAAATGATCGAAATGATATTTTTTTTTTTTCTCTTTCTCAGCGAGTCCCATCCCATTTTGGCTTGAAAAGAAGCCATAATGATGTTTTTAATTTTTTGAATTTTTTTGCTATTTTTTTGGAATTCTCTATTCCTGGGCCGGTAGGAACTGATCGGAACGATAATTTTTTTTTCTCTCTTTCTCAGCCAATCCCGTCCCATTTTGTCTTGAAAAGTAGCCACAATCATGTTTTTTAATTTTTTGAATTTGTTTTTATATTTCTTTTTTTGGAATTCTATATTCCGGGCCGGGTAGGAACTGGTCGGAAGGAGAATTTTTTTTTTCCTCTTTCTCGGCCTCTCTTAACCCCTTTTGGCTTGAAATGAAGCCATAATGATGTTTTTTAATTTTTTGATTTTTTTTTTACTTTTTTTTTTTAATTCTTTATTCCGGGACCAGTAAGAACTGATTGGAACGATAATTTTTTTCTTCTTTCTTTCTCGGCCTCACCCAACCTGTTTTGGCTTGAAATAAAGGCATAATGATGGTTTTTAATTTTTTAAATTTTTTTCCTATTTTTTTGGAATTCTCTATTCCGGCTCGGGTTGGAACTTATCAGAACGTTAATTTTTTTTCTCCCTCTTTCTCGGCCTCTCCTGACCCGTTTTGGCTTGAAATGAAGCCATTAGGATGTTTTTTAATCTTTTGATTTTTTTTTAATTCTCTATTCCGGGTCGAGTACGAACTGATCGGAACGATAATTTTTTTTTTTCACTGTTTCTTAGCCACTCCCGACCCATTTTGCCTTGAAATGAAGACATAATGATGTTTTTTGATTTTTCAATTTTTTTGGAATTTTTTATTCCTGGTCGGGTAGTAAATGATCGAAATGATAATTTTTTTTTTCTCTTTCTCAGCGAGTCCCATCCCATTTTGGCTTGAAAAGAAGCCATAATGATGTTTTTTAATTTTTTGAATTTTTTTGCTATTTTTTTGGAATTCTCTATTCCTGGGCCGGTAGGAACTGATCGGAACGATAATTTTTTTTTCTCTCTTTCTCTGCCAATCCCGTCCCATTTTGTCTTGAAAAGTAGCCACAATCATGTTTTTTAATTTTTTTAATTTTTTTTATATTTCTTTTTTTGGAATTCTATATTCCGGGTCGGGTAGGAACTGGTCGGAACGAGAATTTTTTTTTTCCTCTTTCTCGGCCTCTCCTAACCCCTTTTGGCTTGAAATGAAGCCATAATGATGTTTTTTAATTTTTTGATTTTTTTTTTACTTTTTTTTTTAATTCTTTATTCCGGGACCAGTAAGAACTGATTGGAACGATAATTTTTTTCTTCTTTCTTTCTCGGCCTCACCCAACCTGTTTTGGCTTGAAATAAAGGCATAATGATGATTTTTAATTTTTTTAATTTTTTTGCTATTTTTTTGGAATTCTCTATTCCGGCTCGGGTTGGAACTTATCAGAACGTTAATTTTTTTTCTCTCTTTGTCGGCCTCTCCTGACCCATTTTGGCTTTAAATGAAGCCGTTAGGATGTTTTTTAATTTTTTGATTTCATTTTTTAATTCTCTATTCCGGGTCGAGTAGGAACTGATCGGAACGATAATTTTTTTTTCACCGTTTCATAGCCACTCCCGACCCATTTTGCCTTGAAATGAAGACATAATGATGTTTTTTGATTTTTTCAATTTTTTTGGAATTTTTTATTCCTGGTCGGGTAGTAAATGATCGAAATGATAATTTTTTTTTTCTATTTCTCAGCGAGTCCCATCCCATTTTGGCTTGAAAAGAAGCCATAATGATGTTTTTTAATTTTTTGAATTTTTTTGCTATTTTTTTGGAATTCTCTATTCCTGGGCCGGTAGGAACTGATCGGAACGATAATTTTTTTTTTCTCTCTTTCTCAGCCAATCCCGTCCCATTTTGTCTTGAAAAGTAGCCACAATCATGTTTTTTAATTTTTTGAATTTTTTTTTATATTTCTTTTTTTGGAATTCTATATTCCGGGTCGGGTAGGAACTGGTCGGAACGAGAATTTTTTTTTTCCTCTTTCTCGGCCTCTCCTTACCCCTTTTGGCTTGAAATGAAGCCATAATGATGTTTTTTAATTTTTTGATTTTTTTTTTATTTTTTTTTTTAATTCTTTATTCCGGGACCAGCAAGAACTGATTGGAACGATAATTTTTTTCTTCTTTCTTTCTTGGCCTCACCCAACCTGTTTTGGCTTGAAATAAAGGCATAATGATGATTTTTAATTTTTTAAATTTTTTTGCTATTTTTTTGGAATTCTCTATTCCGGCTCGGGTTGGAACTTATCAGAACGTTAATTTTTTTTCTCTCTCTTTCTCTGCCTCTCCTGACCCGTTTTGGCTTGAAATGAAGCCATTAGGATGTTTTTTAATCTTTTGATTTTTTTTAATTCTCTATTCCGGGTCGAGTAGGAACTGATCGGAACGATAATTTTTTTTTTTCACTGTTTCTTAGCCACTCCCGACCCATTTTGCCTTGAAATGAAGACATAATGATGTTTTTTGATTTTTCAATTTTTTTGGAATTTTTTATTCCTGGTCGGGTAGTAAATGATCGAAATGATATTTTTTTTTTTCTCTTTCTCAGCGAGTCCCATCCCATTTTGGCTTGAAAAGAAGCCATAATGATGTTTTTAATTTTTTGAATTTTTTCGCTATTTTTTTGGAATTCTCTATTCCTGGGCCGGTAGGAACTGATCGGAACGATAATTTTTTTTTCTCTCTTTCTCTGCCAATCCCGTCCCATTTTGTCTTGAAAAGTAGCCACAATCATGTTTTTTAATTTTTTTAATTTTTTTTATATTTCTTTTTTTGGAATTCTATATTCCGGGTCGGGTAGGAACTGGTCGGAACGAGAATTTTTTTTTTCCTCTTTCTCGGCCTCTCCTAACCCCTTTTGGCTTGAAATGAAGCCATAATGATGTTTTTTAATTTTTTGAATTTTTTCGCTATTTTTTTGGAATTCTCTATTCCTGGGCCGGTAGGAACTGATCGGAATGATAATTTTTTTTTCTCTCTTTCTCTGCCAATCCCGTCCCATTTTGTCTTGAAAAGTAGCCACAATCATGTTTTTTAATTTTTTGATTTTTTTTTTACTTTTTTTTTTAATTCTTTATTCCGGGACCAGTAAGAACTGATTGGAACGATAATTTTTTTCTTCTTTCTTTCTCGGCCTCACCCAACCTGTTTTGGCTTGAAATAAAGGCATAATGATGATTTTTAATTTTTTTAATTTTTTTGCTATTTTTTTGGAATTCTCTATTCCGGCTCGGGTTGGAACTTATCAGAACGTTAATTTTTTTTCTCTCTTTGTCGGCCTCTCCTGACCCATTTTGGCTTTAAATGAAGCCGTTAGGATGTTTTTTAATTTTTTGATTTCATTTTTTAATTCTCTATTCCGGGTCGAGTAGGAACTGATCGGAACGATAATTTTTTTTTCACCGTTTCTTAGCCACTCCCGACCCATTTTGCCTTGAAATGAAGACATAATGATGTTTTTTGATTTTTTCAATTTTTTTGGAATTTTTTATTCCTGGTCGGGTAGTAAATGATCGAAATGATAATTTTTTTTTTCTCTTTCTCAGCGAGTGCCATCCCATTTTGGCTTGAAAAGAAGCCATAATGATGTTTTTAATTTTTTAAATTTTTTTGCTATTTTTTTGGAATTCTCTATTCCTGGGCCGGTAGGAACTGATCGGAACGATAATTTTTTTTTCTCTCTTTCTCAGCCAATCCCGTCCCATTTTGTCTTGAAAAGTAGCCACAATCATGTTTTTTAATTTTTTTAATTTTTTTTTATATTTCTTTTTTTGGAATTTTATATTCCGGGTCGGGTAGGAACTGGTCGGAACGAGAATTTTTTTTTTCTCTTTCTCGGCCTCTCCTAACCCCTTTTGGCTTGAAATGAGGCCATAATGATGTTTTTTTATTTTTTTATTTTTTTTTGATTTTTTTTTTAATTCTTTATTCCGGGACCAGTAAGAACTGATTGGAACGATAATTTTTTTCTTCTTTCTTTCTCAGCCTCACCCAACCTGTTTTGGCTTGAAATAAAGGCATAATGATGATTTTTAATTTTTTAAATTTTTTTGCTATTTTTTTGGAATTCTCTATTCCGGCTCGGGTTGGAACTTATCAGAACGTTAATTTTTTTTCTCTCTCTTTCTCGGCCTCTCCTGACCCGTTTTGGCTTGAAATGAAGCCATTAGGATGTTTTTTAAGCTTTTGATTTTTTTTTAATTCTCTATTCCGGGTCGAGTAGGAACTGTTCGGAACGATAATTTTTTTTTTTCACTGTTTCTTAGCCACTCCCGACCCATTTTGCCTTGAAATGAAGACATAATGATGTTTTTTGATTTTTCAATTTTTTTGGAATTTTTTATTCCTGGTCGGGTAGTAAATGATCGAAATGATAATTTTTTTTTTCTCTTTCTCAGCGAGTCCCATCCCATTTTGGCTTGAAACGAAGCCATAATGATGTTTTTTAATTTTTTGAATTTTTTTGCTATTTTTTTGGAATTCTCTATTCCTGGGGCGGTAGGAACTGATCGGAACGACAATTTTTTTTTCTCTCTTTCTCAGCCAATCCCGTCCCATTTTGTCTTGAAAAGTAGCCACAATCATGTTTTTTAATTTTTTGAATTTTTTTTTATATTTCTTTTTTTGGAATTCTATATTCCGGGTCGGGTAGGAACTGGTCGGAACGAGAATTTTTTTTTTCCTCTTTCTCGGCCTCTCCTAACCCCTTTTGGCTTGAAATGAAGCCATAATGATGTTTTTTAATTTTTTGATTTTTTTTTTACTTTTTTTTTTAATTCTTTATTCCGGGACCAGTAAGAACTGATTGGAACGATAATTTTTTTCTTCTTTCTTTCTCGGCCTCACCCAACCTGTTTTGGCTTGAAATAAAGGCATAATGATGGTTTTTAATTTTTTAAATTTTTTTGCTATTTTTTTGGAATTCTCTATTCCGGCTCGGGTTGGAACTTATCAGAACGTTAATTTTTTTTCTCTCTCTTTCTCGGCCTCTCCTGACCCGTTTTGGCTTGAAATGAAGCCATTAGGATGTTTTTTAATCTTTTGATTTTTTTTTAATTCTCTATTCCGAGTCGAGTAGGAACTGATCGGAACGATAATTTTTTTTTTTCACTGTTTCTTAGCCACTCCCGACCCATTTTGCCTTGAAATGAAGACATAATGATGTTTTTTGATTTTTCAATTTTTTTGGAATTTTTTATTCCTGGTCGGGTAGTAAATGATCGAAATGATAATTTTTTTTTTCTCTTTCTCAGCGAGTCCCATCCCATTTTGGCTTGAAACGAAGCCATAATGATGTTTTTTAATTTTTTGAATTTTTTTGCTATTTTTTTGGAATTCTCTATTCCTGGGCCGGTAGGAACTGATCGGAACGATAATTTTTTTTTCTCTCTTTCTCAGCCAATCCCGTCCCATTTTGTCTTGAAAAGTAGCCACAATCATGTTTTTTAATTTTTTGAATTTTTTTTTTATATTTCTTTTTTTGGAATTCTATATTCCGGGTCGGGTAGGAACTGGTCGGAACGAGAATTTTTTTTTTCCTCTTTCTCGGCCTCTCCTAACCCATTTTGGCTTGAAAAGAAGCCATAATGTTGTTTTTTAATTTTTTGATTTTTTTTGCTATTTTTTTGGAATTCTCTATTCCTGGGCCGGTAGGAACTGAGCGGAACGATAATTTTTTTTTCTCTCTTTCTCAGCCAATCCCGTCCCATTTTGTCTTGAAAAGTAGCCACAATCATGTTTTTTAATTTTTTTAATTTTTTTTATATTTCTTTTTTTGGAATTCTATATTCCGGGTCGGGTAGGAACTGGTCGGAACGAGAATTTTTTTTTTTCTCTTTCTCGGCCTCTCCTAACCCCTTTTGGCTTGAAATGAAGCCATAATGATGTTTTTTAATATTTTGATTTTTTTTTTGATTTTTTTTTTAATTCTTTATTCCAAGACCAGTAAGAACTGATTGGAACGATAATTTTTTTCTTCTTTCTTTCTCGGCCTCACCCAACCTGTTTTGGCTTGAAATAAAGGCATAATGATGATTTTTAATTTTTTAAATTTTTTTGCTATTTTTTTGGAATTCTCTATTTCGGCTCGGGTTGGAACTTATCAGAACGTTAATTTTTTTTCTCTCTCTTTCTCGGCCTCTCCTGACCCGTTTTGGCTTGAAATGAAGCCATTAGGATGTTTTTTAATTTTTTGATTTTTTTTTTAATTCTCTATTCTGGGTCGAGTTGGAACTGATCGGGACGATAATTTTTTTTTCACTGTTTCTTAGCCACTCCCGGCCGATTTTGCCTTGAAATGAAGACATAATGATGTTTTTTGATTTTTTCAATTTTTTTCAAATTTTTTATTCCTGGTCGGGTAGTAAATGATCGAAATGATAATTTTTTTTTTCTCTTTCTCAGCGAGTCCCACCCCATTTTTGCTTGAAAAGAGGCCATAATGATGTTTTTTAATTTTTTGAATTTTTTTGCTATTTTTTTGGAATTCTCTATTCCTGGGCCGGTAGGAACTGATCGGAACGATAATTTTTTTTTCTCTCTTTCTCAGCCAATCCCGTCCCATTTTGTCTTGAAAAGTAGCCACAATCATGTTTTTTAATTTTTTGAATTTTTTTTTATATTTCTTTTTTTGGAATTCTATATTCCGGGTCGGGTAGGAACTGGTCGGAACGAGAATTTTTTTTTTCCTCTTTCTCGGCCTCTCTTAACCCCTTTTGGCTTGAAATGAAGCCATAATGATGTTTTTTAATTTTTTGATTTTTTTTTTACTTTTTTTTTAATTCTTTATTCCGGGATCAGTAAGAACTGATTGGAACGATAATTTTTTTCTTCTTTCTTTCTTGGCCTCACCCAACCTGTTTTGGCTTGAAATAAAGGCATAATGATGATTTTTAATTTTTTAAATTTTTTTGCTACTTTTTTTGAATTTTCTATTCCGGCTCGGGTTGGAACTTATCAGAACGTTAATTTTTTTTCTCTCTCTTTCTTGGCCTCTCCTGACCCGTTTTGGCTTGAAATGAAGCCATTAGGATGTTTTTTAATTTTTTGATTTTTTTTTAATTCTCTATTCTGGGTCGAGTAGGAACTGATCGGAACGATAATTTTTTTTTCACTGTTTCTTAGCCACTCCCGACCCATTTTGCCTTGAAATGAAGACATAATGATGTTTTTTAATTTTTTCAATTTTTTTGGAATTTTTTATTCTTGGTCGGGTAGTAAATGATCGAAATGATAATTTTTTTTTTCTCTTTCTCAGCGAGTCTCATCCCATTTTGGCTTGAACAGAAGCCATAATGATGTTTTTCAATTTTTTGAATTTTTTTGCTATTTTATTGGAATTCACTATTCCGGATTAGGTTGGAACTGATCGGAACGATAATTTTTTTTTCTCTCTTTCTCTGCCTCTCCTGACTCGTTTTGGCTTGTAATGAAGCCATAATGATGTTTTTTAATTTTTTGAATTTTTTTGCTCTTTTTTTGGAATTCTCTATTCTTGGTCGGTTAGGCACCGATCGGAACGATAATTTTCTTTTTCTCTCTTTCTCCGCCTCTCCCAACCTGTTTTGGCTTTAAATGAAGCCATTAGGATGTTTTTTAATTTTTTGAATTTTTTTGCAATTTTTTTTTTAATTCTCTATTCCGGGTCAAGTAGGAACTGATCGGAACAATAATTTTTTTTTTTTCACTCTTTCTCAGCCACTCCCGAACCATTTTGGCTTGAAATGAAGATATAATGATGTTTTTTAATTTTTTGAATTTTTTGCTATTTTGTTCGAATTTTCTATTCCTGGTCGGTTAGTAACTGGTCGAAACGATAATTTTTTTTTTTCTCTTTCTCAGGGAGTCCCGTCCAGTTTTGGCTTGAAAAAAAGCCGTAATGATGTTTTTTAATTTTTTTGCTATTTTGTTGGAATTCTCTATTCCAGGTTGGGTAGGAACCGATCGAAACGATAATTTTTTTTTCTCTCTTTCTTGGCCTCTCCTGACCCATTTTGGCTTGAAATGAAGTCATAATGATGTTTTTTAATTTTTTTAATTTTCTTGCGATTTTTTTTTAGTTCTCTATTCCGGGTTGGGTATGAACTGATTGGAACGACAACTTCTTTTTTCATTCTTTCTCAGCCTCTCCCAGCCTGTTTTGTCATGAAATGAAGACAAAATGATGTTTTTTAATCTTTTGAAATTTTTTGCTATTTTTTTGGAATTTTATATTCCGGGTCGGGTAGTAACTAATCGGAACTATAATTTTTTTTTTTCTCGTTCTCAGCAAGTCCCGTCCCGTTTTAGCTTGAAAAGAAGGCATAATGATGTTTTTTAATTTTTTTGCTATTTTTTTGGAATTCTCTATTCCTGATCGGTTAGGTACCGATCGGAACAATAATTTTTTTTTCTCTTTCTTTCTCAGCCTCTCCCGACCAATTTTGGCTTGAAATGATGACATTAGGATTTTTTTAATTTTTCGAATTTTTTTAGAATTTTTTTTTTCATTCTCTATTCCGGGTCGGATAGGAATTGATCAGAACAATTTTTTTTTTCACTCTTTCTCGCCCTCTCCTGACCTGTTTTGGCTCAAAATGAAAACATAATGATGTTTTTTAGTTTTTTGAATTTTTTTGCTATTTTTTTGGAATTCTCTATTCCGGGTTAGGTAGGAACTGATCGGAACGATAATTTTTTTTTTTTCTCTTTCTCAACCTCTCCCGACCCGTTTTAGCTTGAAATGAAGCCATAATAATGTTTTTTTTAATTTTCTTACTATTTTTTTTAATTCTCTATTTCAGGTTGGGTAGGAACTGATCGGAACGACAATTTTTATTTTTCATTCTTTCTCGACCTCTCCCAACCCGTTTTGGCTTGAAATGAAGACATAATGATGTTTTTCAATTTTTTGAATTCTTTTGCAATTTTTTTGGAATTTTCTATTCCTAGTCGGGTAGTAACTAATCGGAACAATTTTTTTTTTTCTCTTTCTCAGCGAGTCCTGTCCCGTTTTGGCATGAAAAGAAGCCATAATTATGTTTTTCAATTTGTGAATTTTTTTGCTATTGTTTTGGAATTGTCAATTCCAAGTCGGGTAGGATCCGATCGGAACGATAATTTTTTTTTTCTCTCTTTCTCAGCCTCTCCCGACCCGTTTTGGCATGAACTGATCAGAACAATATTTTTTTTTTCACTGTTTCTCGGCCACTCCCGACCCATTTTGGCTTGAAATGAAGACATAATGATGTTTTTTAATTTTTTCAATTTTTTTGGAATTTTTTATTCCTGGTCGGATAGTAAATGATTCGAACGATAATTTTTTTTTTCCCTCTTTCTCAGCCTCTCCCGACCCGTTTTGGCTTGAAATGAAGCCATTAGGATGTTTTTTAATTTATTGAATTTTTTAGCAATTTTTTTTTAATTCTCTATTCCGTATTGAGTAGGAACTGATCGGAACGATAAATTTTTTTTTTTTCACTCTTTCTCAGCCACTCCCGAACTGGTTTGGCTTGAAATGAAGATATGATGATGTTTTTTAATTTTTAAAATTTTTTTGCTAGTTTTTTTGGAATTTTCAATTCCTGGTCGGGTAGTAAGTGATCGGAACGATAATTTTTTTTTCTCTTTCTCAGCGAGTCTCGTCCCCTTTTGGCTTGAGAAAAAGCCATAATGATGTTTTTTAATTTTTTGAATTTTTTTGCTATTTTTTTGGAATTCACTATTCCGGGTTGGGTAAGAACTGATCGGAACGATAAAATTTTTTTTTCTCTCTTTCTTGGCCTCTTCCTACCCGTTTTGGATAGAAATGAAGACATAATGACGTTTTTTAATTTTTTGAATTTTTTTGCTTTTTTTTTTAAACTTTATATTCCTGGTCGGGTAGTAACTGATTGGAACGATAATTTTTTTTTTCTCGTTCTCAACGTGTCCCTTCCCGTTTTGGCTTGAAACGAAGCCATAATGATGTTTTTCGATTTTTTTAAATTTTTTGCTATTGTTTGGAAATTCTCTATTTCGGGTCAGGTAAGAACTAACCAGAATGATAATTTTTTTTTTCTCTTTCTCAGCCTCTTCCTACCCGTTTTGGCTTGAAATGAAGCCATTAGGAAGTTTTTTAATTTTTTGAATTTTTTTTTTAATTCTCTATTCCGGGTCGAGTAGGAATTGATCGGAACGATAAAATTTTTTTTCTCTCTTTCTTAGCCTCTCCTGACCCGTTTTGGCTTGAAATGAAGCCATTAGGATGTTTTTGAATTTTTTTGTAATTTTTTTTTTTAATTCTCTATTCCAGGTCAAGTAGAAACTGATCGGAATGATAATTTTTTTTTTCACTCTTTCTCAGCCACTCCCGAACCATTTTGCCTTGAAATGAAGATATAATGATGTTTTTTAATTTTTTGAATTTTTTGCTATTTTTTTCGAATTTTCTATTCCTGGTCGGGTAGTAAATGGTCGAAACGATAATTTTTTTTTTCTCTTTCTCTACCAGTCCCGTCCAGTTTTGGCTTGATAAAAAGCCGTAATGATGTTTTTTAATTTTTTTAATTTTTTTGCTATTTTGTTGGAATTCTCTATTCCAGGTTGGGTAGGAATCGATCGAAACGATAATTTTTTTTTCTCTCTTTCTCGGCCTCTCCTGACCCATTTTGGCTTGAAATTAAGGCATAATGATATTTTTTAATTTTTTCAATTTTTTTGGAATTTTTTATTCCAGGTTGGGTAGTAACTGATCGGAACGATAATTTTTTTTTTCTCTTTCCCAACGAGTCCTGTCCCGTTTTGGCTTGAAAAGAAGCCATAACGATGTTTTTTTATTTATTTTTTTATTTTTTTGCTACTTTTTTGGAATTCTTTATTCCGGATCGAGTAGAAACTGATCGGAACGATAATTTTTTTTTCTCTCTTTCTCTGCCTCTCCCGACCCGTTTTGGCTTGAAATAAAGCCATAATGATATTTTTTAATTCTTTGAATTTTCTTGTTTTTTTTTTTTTTTTTAATTCTCTATTTCAGGTTGGGTAGGAACAGATCGGAACGACAATTTTTTTTTTCATTCTTTCTCGGCCTCTCCCGACCCGTTTTGGCTTGGAATGAACACATAATGATGTTTTTTAATCTTTTGAATTTTTTGATATTTTCTTGGAATTTTATATTCCTAGTCGGGTAGTAACTGATCGGAACAATAATTTTTTTTTTCTCGTTCTCAGCGAGTCCCATCCCGTTTTAGTTTGAAAAGAAGACATAAGGATGTTTTTTAATTATTTTTAATTTTTTTGCTATTTTTTGGGAATTCTCTATTCCGGGTCGGGTAGGAACTGATCGTAACGATAATTTTTTTTTTCTCTCTTTCTCTGCCTCTCCCTACTCGTTTTGGCCTGAAATGAAGCCATAATGATCTTTTTTAATTTTTGAATTTTTTTGCTATTTTTTTGGAATTCTCAATTCCTGGTCGGTTAGGTACCGATCAGAACGATAATTTATTTTCTCTCTTTCTCAGCTTCTCCCAACCCGTTTTGGCTTGAAATGATGACATTAGGATGTTTTTTAATTTTTTGCAATTTTTTTTCATTCTCTATTCCGGGTTGGGTAGGAACTTATCAGAACAATATTTTTTTTTCACTCTTTCTCAGCCTCTCCCTACCCGTTTTGGCTTGTAATGAAGACATAATGACGTTTTTTAATTTTTTTGCTATTTTATTGGAATTCTCTATTTCGGATTAAGTAGGAACTGATCGGAATGATAATTTTTTTTTCTCTCTTTCTCAGCGAGTCCAATCCAATTTTGGCTTGAAAAAAAGCCATAATGATGTTTTTTTATTTTTTGAATTTTTTTGCTGTTTTTTTGGAATTCTCTGTTCCTGGTCGGTTAGGTACCAATCGGAACGATAATTTTTTTTTCTCTCTTTCTCTGCCTCTCCCGACCCGTTTTGGCTTGAAATAAAGCCATAATGATATTTTTTAATTCTTTGAATTTTCTTGTTTTTTTTTTTTTTTTTTAATTCTCTATTTCAGGTTGGGTAGGAACAGATCGGAACGACAATTTTTTTTTTCATTCTTTCTCGGCCTCTCCCGACCCGTTTTGGCTTGGAATGAACACATAATGATGTTTTTTAATCTTTTGAATTTTTTGATATTTTCTTGGAATTTTATATTCCTAGTCGGGTAGTAACTGATCGGAACAATAATTTTTTTTTTCTCGTTCTCAGCGAGTCCCATCCCGTTTTAGTTTGAAAAGAAGACATAAGGATGTTTTTTAATTATTTTTAATTTTTTTGCTATTTTTTGGGAATTCTCTATTCCGGGTCGGGTAGGAACTGATCGTAACGATAATTTTTTTTTTCTCTCTTTCTCTGCCTCTCCCTACTCGTTTTGGCCTGAAATGAAGCCATAATGATCTTTTTTAATTTTTGAATTTTTTTGCTATTTTTTTGGAATTCTCAATTCCTGGTCGGTTAGGTACCGATCAGAACGATAATTTATTTTCTCTCTTTCTCAGCTTCTCCCAACCCGTTTTGGCTTGAAATGATGACATTAGGATGTTTTTTAATTTTTTGCAATTTTTTTTCATTCTCTATTCCGGGTTGGGTAGGAACTTATCAGAACAATATTTTTTTTTCACTCTTTCTCAGCCTCTCCCTACCCGTTTTGGCTTGTAATGAAGACATAATGACGTTTTTTAATTTTTTTGCTATTTTATTGGAATTCTCTATTTCGGATTAAGTAGGAACTGATCGGAATGATAATTTTTTTTTCTCTCTTTCTCAGCGAGTCCAATCCAATTTTGGCTTGAAAAAAAGCCATAATGATGTTTTTTTATTTTTTGAATTTTTTTGCTGTTTTTTTGGAATTCTCTGTTCCTGGTCGGTTAGGTACCAATCGGAACGATAATTTTTTTTTCTCTCTTTCTCTGCCTCTCCCGACCCGTTTTGGCTTGAAATAAAGCCATAATGATATTTTTTAATTCTTTGAATTTTCTTGTTTTTTTTTTTTTTTTTTAATTCTCTATTTCAGGTTGGGTAGGAACAGATCAGAACGCCAATTTTTTTTTTTCATTCTTTCTCGGCCTCTCCCGACCCGTTTTGGCTTGGAATGAACACATAATGATGTTTTTTAATCTTTTGAATTTTTTTGATATTTTCTTGGAATTTTATATTCCTAGTCGGGTAGTAACTGATCGGAACAATAATTTTTTTTTCTCGTTCTCAGCGAGTCCCATCCCGTTTTAGTTTGAAAAGAAGACATAATGATGTTTTTTAATTTTTTTGCTATTTTTTTGGAATTCTCTATTCCGGGTCGGGTAGGAACTGATCGTAATGATAATTTTTTTTTTCTCTCTTTCTCTGCCTCTCTCGACCCGTTTTGGCCTGAAATGAAGCCATAATGATCTTTTTTAACTTTTGAATTTTTTTGCTATTTTTTTGGAATTCTCAATTCCTGGTCGGTTAGGTACCGATCAGAACGATAATTTATTTTCTCTCTTTCTCAGCCTCTCCCAACCCGTTTTGGCTTGTAATGATGACATTAGGATGTTTTTTAATTTTTTCCAATTTTTTTTCATTCTCTATTCCGGGTTGGGTAGGAACTTATCGGAACAATATTTTTTTTTCACTCTTTCTCAGCCTCTCCCTACCCGTTTTGGCTTGTAATGAAGACATAATGACGTTTTTTAATTTTTTTGCTATTTTATTGGAATTCTCTATTTCGGATTAAGTAGGAACTGATCGGAATGATAATTTTTTTTTCTCTCTTTCTCAGCGAGTCCAATCCAATTTTGGCTTGAAAAAAAGCCATAATGATGTTTTTTTATTTTTTGAATTTTTTTGCTGTTTTTTTGGAATTCTCTGTTCCTGGTCGGTTAGGTACCAATCGGAACGATAATTTTTTTTGTCTCTCTTTCTCAGCCTCTCCCGACCCGTTTTGGCTTGAAATGATGACATTAGGAAGTTTTTTAATTTTTTGAATTTTTTTTTTAATTCTCTATTCCGGGTCGAGTAGGAATTGATCGGAACGATAAAATTTTTTTTCTCTCTTTCTTAGCCTCTCCTGACCCGTTTTGGCTTGAAATGAAGCCATTAGGATGTTTTTGAATTTTTTTGTAATTTTTTTTTTTAATTCTCTATTCCAGGTCAAGTAGAAACTGATCGGAATGATAATTTTTTTTTTCACTCTTTCTCAGCCACTCCCGAACCATTTTGCCTTGAAATGAAGATATAATGATGTTTTTTAATTTTTTGAATTTTTTGCTATTTTTTTCGAATTTTCTATTCCTGGTCGGGTAGTAAATGGTCGAAACGATAATTTTTTTTTTCTCTTTCTCTACCAGTCCCGTCCAGTTTTGGCTTGATAAAAAGCCGTAATGATGTTTTTTAATTTTTTTAATTTTTTTGCTATTTTGTTGGAATTCTCTATTCCAGGTTGGGTAGGAATCGATCGAAACGATAATTTTTTTTTCTCTCTTTCTCGGCCTCTCCTGACCCATTTTGGCTTGAAATTAAGGCATAATGATATTTTTTAATTTTTTCAATTTTTTTGGAATTTTTTATTCCAGGTTGGGTAGTAACTGATCGGAACGATAATTTTTTTTTTCTCTTTCCCAACGAGTCCTGTCCCGTTTTGGCTTGAAAAGAAGCCATAACGATGTTTTTTTATTTATTTTTTTATTTTTTTGCTACTTTTTTGGAATTCTTTATTCCGGATCGAGTAGAAACTGATCGGAACGATAATTTTTTTTTCTCTCTTTCTCTGCCTCTCCCGACCCGTTTTGGCTTGAAATAAAGCCATAATGATATTTTTTAATTCTTTGAATTTTCTTGTTTTTTTTTTTTTTTTTAATTCTCTATTTCAGGTTGGGTAGGAACAGATCGGAACGACAATTTTTTTTTTCATTCTTTCTCGGCCTCTCCCGACCCGTTTTGGCTTGGAATGAACACATAATGATGTTTTTTAATCTTTTGAATTTTTTGATATTTTCTTGGAATTTTATATTCCTAGTCGGGTAGTAACTGATCGGAACAATAATTTTTTTTTTCTCGTTCTCAGCGAGTCCCATCCCGTTTTAGTTTGAAAAGAAGACATAAGGATGTTTTTTAATTATTTTTAATTTTTTTGCTATTTTTTGGGAATTCTCTATTCCGGGTCGGGTAGGAACTGATCGTAACGATAATTTTTTTTTTCTCTCTTTCTCTGCCTCTCCCTACTCGTTTTGGCCTGAAATGAAGCCATAATGATCTTTTTTAATTTTTGAATTTTTTTGCTATTTTTTTGGAATTCTCAATTCCTGGTCGGTTAGGTACCGATCAGAACGATAATTTATTTTCTCTCTTTCTCAGCTTCTCCCAACCCGTTTTGGCTTGAAATGATGACATTAGGATGTTTTTTAATTTTTTGCAATTTTTTTTCATTCTCTATTCCGGGTTGGGTAGGAACTTATCAGAACAATATTTTTTTTTCACTCTTTCTCAGCCTCTCCCTACCCGTTTTGGCTTGTAATGAAGACATAATGACGTTTTTTAATTTTTTTGCTATTTTATTGGAATTCTCTATTTCGGATTAAGTAGGAACTGATCGGAATGATAATTTTTTTTTCTCTCTTTCTCAGCGAGTCCAATCCAATTTTGGCTTGAAAAAAAGCCATAATGATGTTTTTTTATTTTTTGAATTTTTTTGCTGTTTTTTTGGAATTCTCTGTTCCTGGTCGGTTAGGTACCAATCGGAACGATAATTTTTTTTTCTCTCTTTCTCTGCCTCTCCCGACCCGTTTTGGCTTGAAATAAAGCCATAATGATATTTTTTAATTCTTTGAATTTTCTTGTTTTTTTTTTTTTTTTTTAATTCTCTATTTCAGGTTGGGTAGGAACAGATCGGAACGACAATTTTTTTTTTCATTCTTTCTCGGCCTCTCCCGACCCGTTTTGGCTTGGAATGAACACATAATGATGTTTTTTAATCTTTTGAATTTTTTGATATTTTCTTGGAATTTTATATTCCTAGTCGGGTAGTAACTGATCGGAACAATAATTTTTTTTTTCTCGTTCTCAGCGAGTCCCATCCCGTTTTAGTTTGAAAAGAAGACATAAGGATGTTTTTTAATTATTTTTAATTTTTTTGCTATTTTTTGGGAATTCTCTATTCCGGGTCGGGTAGGAACTGATCGTAACGATAATTTTTTTTTTCTCTCTTTCTCTGCCTCTCCCTACTCGTTTTGGCCTGAAATGAAGCCATAATGATCTTTTTTAATTTTTGAATTTTTTTGCTATTTTTTTGGAATTCTCAATTCCTGGTCGGTTAGGTACCGATCAGAACGATAATTTATTTTCTCTCTTTCTCAGCTTCTCCCAACCCGTTTTGGCTTGAAATGATGACATTAGGATGTTTTTTAATTTTTTGCAATTTTTTTTCATTCTCTATTCCGGGTTGGGTAGGAACTTATCAGAACAATATTTTTTTTTCACTCTTTCTCAGCCTCTCCCTACCCGTTTTGGCTTGTAATGAAGACATAATGACGTTTTTTAATTTTTTTGCTATTTTATTGGAATTCTCTATTTCGGATTAAGTAGGAACTGATCGGAATGATAATTTTTTTTTCTCTCTTTCTCAGCGAGTCCAATCCAATTTTGGCTTGAAAAAAAGCCATAATGATGTTTTTTTATTTTTTGAATTTTTTTGCTGTTTTTTTGGAATTCTCTGTTCCTGGTCGGTTAGGTACCAATCGGAACGATAATTTTTTTTTCTCTCTTTCTCTGCCTCTCCCGACCCGTTTTGGCTTGAAATAAAGCCATAATGATATTTTTTAATTCTTTGAATTTTCTTGTTTTTTTTTTTTTTTTTTAATTCTCTATTTCAGGTTGGGTAGGAACAGATCAGAACGCCAATTTTTTTTTTTCATTCTTTCTCGGCCTCTCCCGACCCGTTTTGGCTTGGAATGAACACATAATGATGTTTTTTAATCTTTTGAATTTTTTTGATATTTTCTTGGAATTTTATATTCCTAGTCGGGTAGTAACTGATCGGAACAATAATTTTTTTTTCTCGTTCTCAGCGAGTCCCATCCCGTTTTAGTTTGAAAAGAAGACATAATGATGTTTTTTAATTTTTTTGCTATTTTTTTGGAATTCTCTATTCCGGGTCGGGTAGGAACTGATCGTAATGATAATTTTTTTTTTCTCTCTTTCTCTGCCTCTCTCGACCCGTTTTGGCCTGAAATGAAGCCATAATGATCTTTTTTAACTTTTGAATTTTTTTGCTATTTTTTTGGAATTCTCAATTCCTGGTCGGTTAGGTACCGATCAGAACGATAATTTATTTTCTCTCTTTCTCAGCCTCTCCCAACCCGTTTTGGCTTGTAATGATGACATTAGGATGTTTTTTAATTTTTTCCAATTTTTTTTCATTCTCTATTCCGGGTTGGGTAGGAACTTATCGGAACAATATTTTTTTTTCACTCTTTCTCAGCCTCTCCCTACCCGTTTTGGCTTGTAATGAAGACATAATGACGTTTTTTAATTTTTTTGCTATTTTATTGGAATTCTCTATTTCGGATTAAGTAGGAACTGATCGGAATGATAATTTTTTTTTCTCTCTTTCTCAGCGAGTCCAATCCAATTTTGGCTTGAAAAAAAGCCATAATGATGTTTTTTTATTTTTTGAATTTTTTTGCTGTTTTTTTGGAATTCTCTGTTCCTGGTCGGTTAGGTACCAATCGGAACGATAATTTTTTTTGTCTCTCTTTCTCAGCCTCTCCCGACCCGTTTTGGCTTGAAATGATGACATTAGGATGTTTTTTAATTTTTTGAATTTTTTTTCATTCTCTATTCCGGGTCGGGTAGGAACTGATCGGAACAATTTTTTTTTTTTCTTTCTTTCTCGGCCTCTCCCGACCCGTTTTGGCTTCAAAATGAAGACATAATGATGTTTTTTAATCTTTTGAAATTTTTTGCTATTTTTTTGGAATTTTATATTCCGGGTCGGGTAGTAACTGATCGGAACGATAATTTTTTTTTTTCTCGTTCTCAGCGAGTCCCGTCCCATTTTAGCTTGAAAAGAAGGCATAATGATGTTTTTTAATTTTTAGAATTTTTTTGCTATTTTTTTGGAATTCTCTATTCCTGGTCGGTAAGGCATCGATCGGAACGATAATTATTTTTCTCTCTCTTTCTCAGCCTCTTCCGACCCATTTTGGCTTGAAATGATGACATTAGGATGTTTTTCAATTTTTTTAATTTTTTTGGAGTTTTTTTTAATTCTCTATTTCGGGTCGGGTAGGAACCGATAGGAACAATTTTTTTTTTCACTCTTTCTCGGCCTCTCCCGACCCGTTTTGGCTCGAAATGAAAATATAATGATGTTTTATAATTTTTTTAATTTTTTTGCTATTTTTTTGGAATTCTTTATTCCGAGTTGGGTAGGAACTGATCGGAACGAAAAAAAAATTTTCTCTCTTTCTTAGCCTATCCAGACCCGTTTTGGCTTGAAATGAAGCCATTAGGATGTTTTTGAATTTTTTTGCAAATTTTTTTTTTAATTCTCTATTCCGGGTCAAGTAGGAACTGATCGGAACGATAATTTTTTTTTTCACTCTTTCTCAGCCACTCCCGAACCATTTTGGCTTGAAATGAAGATATAATGAGGGTTTTTAATTTTTTGAATTTTTTTCTATTTTTTTCAAATTTTCTATTCCTAGTCGGGTAGTAAATGGTCGAAACGATAATTTTTTTTTTCTCTTTCTCAACCAGTCCCGTCTAGTTTTGGCTTGATAAAAAGCCGTAATGATGTTTTTTAATTTTTTTAATTTTTTTGCTATTTTGTTGGAATTCTCTATTCCAGGTTGGGTAGGAATCGATCGAAACGATAATTTTTTTTCTCTCTTTCTCGACCTCTCCTGAGCCATTTTGGCTTGAAATGAAGGCATAATGATATTTTTTAATTTTTTCAATTTTTTTGGAATTTTTTATTCCAGGTCGGGTAGTAACTGATCGGAACGATAATTTTTTTTTCTCTTTCCCAGCGAGTCCTGTCCCGTTTTGGCTTGAAAAGAAGCCATAACGATGTTTTTTGATTTTTTTTAATTTTTTTGCTACTTTTTTGGAATTCTTTATTCCGGATTGAGTAGAAACTGATCGGAACGATAATTTTTTTTTCTCTCTTTCTCTGCCTCTCCCGACCCGTTTTGGCTTGAAATAAAGCCATAATGATATTTTTTAATTCTTTGAATTTTCTTGTTTTTTTTTTTTTTTTTAATTCTCTATTTCAGGTTGGGTAGGAACATATCGGAACAGCAATTTTTTTTTTTCATTCTTTCTCGGCCTCTCCCGACCCGTTTTGGCTTGGAATGAACACATAATGATGTTTTTTAATCTTTTGAATTTTTTTGATATTTTCTTGGAATTTTATATTCCTAGTCGGGTAGTAACTGATCGGAACAATAATTTTTTTTTCTCGTTCTCAGCGAGTCCCATCCCGTTTTACTTTGAAAAGAAGACATAATGATGTTTTTTAATTTTTTTGCTATTTTTTTGGAATTCTCTATTCCGGGTCGGGTAGGAACTGATCGTAATGATAATTTTTTTTTTCTCTCTTTCTCTGCCTCTCTCGACCCGTTTTGGCCTGAAATGAAGCCATAATGATCTTTTTTAACTTTTGAATTTTTTTGCTATTTTTTTGGAATTCTCAATTCCTGGTCGGTTAGGTACCGATCAGAACGACAATTTATTTTCTCTCTTTCTCAGCCTCTCCCAACCCGTTTTGGCTTGTAATGATGACATTAGGATGTTTTTTAATTTTTTCCAATTTTTTTTCATTCTCTATTCCGGGTTGGGTAGGAACTTATCAGAACAATATTTTTTTTTCACTCTTTCTCAGCCTCTCCCTACCCGTTTTGGCTTGTAATGAAGACATAATGACGTTTTTTAATTTTTTTGCTATTTTATTGGAATTCTCTATTTCGGATTAAGTAGGAACTGATCGGAATGATAATTTTTTTTTCTCTCTTTCTCAGCGAGTCCAATCCAATTTTGGCTTGAAAAAAAGCCATAATGATGTTTTTTTATTTTTTGAATTTTTTTGCTGTTTTTTTGGAATTCTCTGTTCCTGGTCGGTTAGGTACCAATCGGAACGATAATTTTTTTTGTCTCTCTTTCTCAGCCTCTCCCGACCCGTTTTGGCTTGAAATGATGACATTAGGATGTTTTTTAATTTTTTGAATTTTTTTTCATTCTCTATTCCGGGTCGGGTAGGAACTGATCGGAACAATTTTTTTTTTTTCATTCTTTCTCGGCCTCTCCCGACCCGTTTTGGCTTCAAAATGAAGACATAATGATGTTTTTTAATCTTTTGAAATTTTTTGCTATTTTTTTGGAATTTTATATTCCGGGTCGGGTAGTAACTGATCGGAACGATAATTTTTTTTTTTCTCGTTCTCAGCGAGTCCCGTCCCATTTTAGCTTGAAAAGAAGGCAAAATGATGTTTTTTAATTTTTAGAATTTTTTTGCTATTTTTTTGGAATTCTCTATTCCTGGTCGGTAAGGCACCGATCGGAACGATAATTATTTTTCTCTCTCTTTCTCAGCCTCTTCCGACCCATTTTGGCTTGAAATGATGACATTAGGATGTTTTTCAATTTTTTTAATTTTTTTGGAGTTTTTTTTAATTCTCTATTTCGGGTCGGGTAGGAACCGATAGGAACAATTTTTTTTTTCACTCTTTCTCGGCCTCTCCCGACCCGTTTTGGCTCGAAATGAAAATATAATGATGTTTTTTAATATTTTTAATTTTTTTGCTATTTTTTTGGAATTCTTTATTCCGAGTTGGGTAGGAACTGATCGGAACGAAAAAATTTTTTTCTCTTTCTTAGCCTATCCAGACCCGTTTTGGCTTGAAATGAAGCCATTAGGATGTTTTTGAATTTTTTTGCAAATTTTTTTTTTAATTCTCTATTCCGGGTCAAGTAGGAACTGATCGGAACGATAATTTTTTTTTTCACTCTTTCTCAGCCACTCCCGAACCATTTTGGCTTGAAATGAAGATATAATGAGGGTTTTTAATTTTTTGAATTTTTTTCTATTTTTTTCAAATTTTATATTCCTAGTCGGGTAGTAAATGGTCGAAACGATAATTTTTTTTTTCTCTTTCTCAACCAGTCCCGTCTAGTTTTGGCTTGATAAAAAGCCGTAATGATGTTTTTTAATTTTTTTAATTTTTTTGCTATTTTGTTGGAATTCTCTATTCCAGGTTGGGTAGGAATCGATCGAAACGATAATTTTTTTTCTCTCTTTCTCGACCTCTCCTGAGCCATTTTGGCTTGAAATGAAGGCATAATGATATTTTTTAATTTTTTCAATTTTTTTGGAATTTTTTATTCCAGGTCGGGTAGTAACTGATCGGAACGATAATTTTTTTTTCTCTTTCCCAGCGAGTCCTGTCCCGTTTTGGCTTGAAAAGAAGCCATAACGATGTTTTTTTATTTTTTTTAATTTTTTTGCTACTTTTTTGGAATTCTTTATTCCGGATTGAGTAGAAACTGATCGGAACGATAATTTTTTTTTCTCTCTTTCTCTGCCTCTCCCGACCCGTTTTGGCTTGAAATAAAGCCATAATGATATTTTTTAATTCTTTGAATTTTCTTGTTTTTTTTTTTTTTTTTAATTCTCTATTTCAGGTTGGGTAGGAACAAATCGGAACAGCAATTTTTTTTTTCATTCTTTCTCGGCCTCTCCCGACCCGTTTTGGCTTGGAATGAACACATAATGATGTTTTTTAATCTTTTGAATTTTTTTGATATTTTCTTGGAATTTTATATTCCTAGTCGGGTAGTAACTGATCGGAACAATAATTTTTTTTTCTCGTTCTCAGCGAGTCCCATCTCGTTTTAGTTTGAAAAGAAGACATAATGATGTTTTTTAATTTTTTTGCTATTTTTTTGGAATTCTCTATTCCGGGTCGGGTAGGAACTGATCGTAATGATAATTTTTTTTTTCTCTCTTTCTCTGCCTCTCTCGACCCGTTTTGGCCTGAAATGAAGCCATAATGATCTTTTTTAACTTTTGAATTTTTTTGCTATTTTTTTGGAATTCTCAATTCCTGGTCGGTTAGGTACCGATCAGAACGATAATTTATTTTCTCTCTTTCTCAGCCTCTCCCAACCCGTTTTGGCTTGTAATGATGACATTAGGATGTTTTTTAATTTTTTCCAATTTTTTTTCATTCTCTATTCCGGGTTGGGTAGGAACTTATCAGAACAATATTTTTTTTTCACTCTTTCTCAGCCTCTCCCTACCCGTTTTGGCTTGTAATGAAGACATAATGACGTTTTTGATTTTTTTTGCTATTTTATTGGAATTCTCTATTCCGGATTAAGTAGGAACTGATCGGAATGATAATTTTTTTTTCTCTCTTTCTCAGCAAGTCCCATCCAATTTTGGCTTGAAAAAAAGCCATAATGATGTTTTTTCATTTTTTGAATTTTTTTGCTATTTTTTTGGAATTCTCTGTTCCTGGTCGGTTAGGTACCAATCGGAACGATAATTTTTTTTGTCTCTCTTTCTCAGCCTCTCCCGACTCGTTTTAGCTTGAAATGATGACATTAGGATGTTTTTTAATTTTTCGAATTTTTTTTCATTCTCTATTCCGGGTCGGGTAGGAGCTGATCGGAACAATTTTTTTTTTTTCATTCTTTCTCGGCCTCTCCCGACCCGTTTTGGCTTCAAAATGAAGACATAATGATGTTTTTTAATCTTTTGAAATTTTTCGCTATTTTTTTGGAATTTTATATTCCGGGTCGGGTAGTAACTGATCGGAACAGTAATTTTTTTTTTCTCGTTCTCAGCGAGTCCCGTCCCATTTTAGCTTGAAAAGAAGGCATAATGATGTTTTTTTAATTTTTAGACTTTTTTTGCTATTTTTTTGGAATTCTCTATTCCTGGTCGGTAAGGCACCGATCGGAACGATATTTATTTTTCTCTCTCTTTCTCAGCCTCTTCCGACCCATTTTGGCTTGAAATGATGACATTAGGATGTTTTTTAATTTTTTTAATTTTTTTGGAACTTTTTTTAATTCTCTATTTCGGGTCTGGTAGGAATCGATCGGAACAATTTTTTTTTTCACTCTTTCTCGGCCTCTCCCGACCCGTTTTGGCTCGAAATGAAAACATAATGATGTTTTTAAATTTTTTGAATTTTTTTGCTATTTTTTTGGAATTTTTTATTCCGAGTTGGGTAGGAACTGATCGGAACGATAATTTTTTTTTCTCTCTTTCTTAGCCTCTCCTGACCCGTTTTGGCTTGAAATGAAGCCATTAGGATGTTTTTGAATTTTTTGCAATTTTGTTTTTAATTCTCTATTCCGGGTCAAGTAGGAACTGATCGGAACGATAATTTTTTTTTTCACTCTTTCTCAGCCACTCCCGAACCATTTTTGCTTGAAATGAAGATATAATGATGTTTTTTAATTTTTTGAAATTTTTGCTATTTTTATCGAATTTTCTATTCCTAGTCGGGTAGTAAATGGTCGAAACGATAATTTTTTTTCTCTTTCTCAACGAGTCCCGTCCAGTTTTGGCTTGAAAAAATGCTGTAATGATGTTTTTTAATTTTTTTGCTATTTTGTTGGAATTCTCTATTCTAGGTTGGGTAGGAACCGATCGAAACGATCATTTTTTTTTCTCTCTTTCTCGGCTTCTCCCAACCCATTTTGGCTTGAAATGAAGGCATAATGATATTTTTTAATTTTTTCAATTTTTTTGGAATTTTTTATTCCAGGTCGGGTAGTAACTGATCGGAACGATAAATTTTTTTTTTTCTCTTTCCCAGCGAGTCCTGTCCCGTTTTGGCTTGAAAAGAAGCCATAACGACGTTTTTTGATTTTTTTAAATTTTTTTGCTACTTTTTTGTAATTCTTTATTCTGGATCGAGTAGAAACTGATCGGAACGATAATTTTTTTTTCTCTCTTTCTCTGCCTCTCCCGACCCGTTTTGGCTTGAAATAAAGCCATAATGATATTTTTTAATTTTTTGAATTTTCTTGTTTTTTTTTTTTTAATTCTCTATTTCAGGTTGGGTAGGAACAGATCGGAACGACAATTTTTTTTTTCATTCTTTCTCGGCCTCTCCCGACCCGTTTTGGCTTGGAATAAACACATAATGATGTCTTTTAATCTTTTGAATTTTTTTGATATTTTCTTGGAATTTTATATTCCTAGTCGGGTAGTAACTGATCGGAACAATAATTTTTTTTTTCTCGTTTTAGTTTGAAAAGAAGACATAATGATGTTTTTTTAATTTTTTTTAATTTTTTTGCTATTTTTTTGGAATTCTCTATTCTGGGTCGGGTAGGAACTGATCGTAACGATAATTTTTTTTTTCTCTCTTTCTCTGCCTCTCCCGACCCGTTTTGGCCTGAAATGAAGCCTTAATGATCTTTTTTAATTTTTGAATTTTTTTCTATTTTTTTGGAATTCTCAATTCCTGGTCGGTTAGGTACCGATCAGAACGATAATTTATTTTCTCTCTTTCTCAGCCTCTCCCAACTCGTTTTGGCTTGAAATGATGACATTAGGATGTTTTTTAATTTTTTCCAATTTTTTTTCATTCTCTATTCCGGGTTGGGTAGGAACTTATCAGAACAATATTTTTTTTTCACTCTTTCTCAGCCTCTCCCTACCCGTTTTGGCTTGTAATGAAGACATAATGACGTTTTTTAATTTTTTTGCTATTTTATTGGAATTCTCTATTCCAGATTAAGTAGGAACTGATCGGAATGATATTTTTTTTTTTCTCTCTTTCTCAGTGAGTCCCATCCAATTTTGGCTTGAAAAAAAGCCATAATGATGTTTTTTTATTTTTTGAATTTTTTTGCTATTTTTTTGGAATTCTCTGTTCCTGGTCGGTTAGGTACCAATCGGAACGATAATTGTTTTTGTCTCTCTTTCTCAGCCTCTCCCGACCCGTTTTGGCTTGAAATGATGACATTAAGATCTTTTTTAATTTTTTGAATTTTTTTTCATTCTCTATTCCGGGTCGTGTAGGAACTGATCGGAACAATTTTTTTTTTTCATTCTTTCTCGGCCTCTCCCGACCCGTTTTGGCTTCAAAATGAAGACACAATGATGTTTTTTAATCTTTTGAAATTTTTTGCTATTTTTTTGGAATTTTATATTCCGGGTCGGGTAGTAACTGATCGGAACGATAATTTTTTTTTTCTCGTTCTCAGTGAGTCCCGTCCCATTTTAGCCTGAAAAGAAGGCATAATGATGTTTTTTAATTTTTAGAATTTTTTTGCTATTTTTTTGGAATTCTCTATTCCTGGTCGGTAAGGCATCGATCGGAACGATAATTATTTTTCTCTCTCTTTCTCAGCCTCTTCCGACCCATTTTGGCTTGAAATGATGACATTAGGATGTTTTTTAATTTTTTTAATTTTTTTGGAATTTTTTTTAATTCTCTATTTCGGGTCGGGTAGGAACCGATCGGAACAATTTTTTTTTCACTCTTTCTCGGCATCTCCCGACCCATTTTGGCTCGAAATGAAAACATAATGATGTTTTTTAATTTTTTTAATTTTTTTGCTATTTTTTTGGAATTCTTTATTCCGAGTTGGGTAGGAACTGGTCGGAACGATAATTTTTTTTTCTCTCTTTCTTAGCCTCTCCTGACCCGTTTTGGCTTGAAATGATGCCATTACGATGTTTTTGAATTTTTTTTTTTAATTCTCTATTCCGGGTCAAGTAGGAACTGATCGGAACGATAATTTTTTTTTTTCACTCTTTCTCAGCCACTCCCGAACCATTTTGGCTTGAAATGAAGATATAATGATGTTTTTTTAATTTTTTGAATTTTTTGCTATTTTTTTCGAATTTTCTATTCCAAGTCGGGTAGTAAATGGTCGAAACGATAATTTTTTTTTTCTCTTTCTCAACGAGTCCGGTCCAGTTTTGGCTTGAAAAAAAGCCGTAATGATGTTTTTTAATTTTTTTAATTTTTTTGCTATTTTTTTGGAATTCTTTATTCCGAGTTGGATAGGAACTGATCGAAACGATATATTTTTTTTCTCTCTCTTTCTCTACCTCTCCCGACCCGTTTTGGCTTGAGAAGAAGCCATAAAGATGTTTTTCAATTTTTTTGCTATTGTTTTGGAATTCTCTATTCCGGGTCGGGTAGGAACTGATCGGAACGATAATTTTTTTTTTCACTTTCTTAGCGAGTCCCGTCCCGTTTTGGATTGAAAAGAAGCCATAATGATGTTTTTTAATTTTTTATATTTTATTGCTATTTTTTTGAAATTCTCTATTCCGGGTTGGGTAGGAACTGATCGGAACGACAATTTTTTTTTCTTTTTTTCTCGGCGTCTCCCAACCTATTTTCGCTTGAAATGAAGCCATAATGATGTTTTTTAATTTTTGTATTGTTTTGCTATTCTTTTGGAATTTTCTATTCCTGGTTCGGTAGGAAATAAATCGGAACGATAAATTTTTTTTTTTCTCTTTCTCAGTTAGTCCCATCCCGTTTTGGTTTGTAAAGAAGCCATAATGATGTTTTTTATTTTTTTGCTATTTTTTTGGGATTCTCTTTTCCTGGTCCGGTAGGAACTGATCGGAACAATAATTTTTTTTCTCTTTCTCAGCCAATCCCGTTCCATTTTGTCTTGAAAAGTAGCCACAATCATTTTTTTGAATTTTTTTGCTATTTTTTTTTTTATAATTCTATATTCCGAGTCGGATTGGAATTGGTCGGAACAAGAATTTTTTTTTCCTCTTTCTCGGTCTCTCCTAACCCCTTTTGGGTTGAAATGAAGCCATAATAATGTTTTTTCATTTTTTGATTTTTTTTTTACTTTTTATTTTTTAATTCTTTATTTCGGGACGAGTAGGAACTGATTAGAACAATATATTTTTTTTCTTTCCTTCTCGGCCTCACCCAACCTGTTTTGGATTGAAATGAAGGCATAATGATGATTTTTAATTTTTTGAATTTTTTTGCTATTTTTTTGGAATTCTTTATTCCGGGTTAGGTAGGAACTTATCAGAACGTTAAATTTTTTCCTCTCTCTTTCTCGGCCTCTCTCAACCCAGTTTGGCTCGAAATAAAGTCATAACGATATTTTTTAATTTTTGGAATTTTCTTGCTATTTTTTTTTAATTCTCTATTCTGGATAGGGTAGGAACTAACCAGAATGATAATTTTGTTTTTCATTCTTTCTAAGCCTCTCTCGACCCGTTTTGGCTTGAAATGACGACATAATGATGTTTTTTAATTTTTTGAATTTTTTTGCTATTTTTTTGGAATTTTAATTTTTTTGCTATTTTTTTGGAATTTTCTATTACTGGTTGGATAATAACTGATCGAAACGATAATTTTTTTTTCTCTCTTTCTCAATGACTCCCGTCCCGTTTTGGCTTGAAAAGAAGCCATAATGATGTTTTTTAATTTTTTTGCTATTGTTTTGGAATTCTCTATTCCGGGTCGGGTAGGAACTGATCAGAATCAACCTTTTTTTTCTCTCTCTTTCTCAGCCTCTCCCAACCCCTTTTGGCATGAAGTGAAGCCATAATGAGGTTTTTTAATTTTTTGAATTTTTTTGCTATTTTTTTGGAATTTCTTATTCCTGGTCGGGTAGTAACTGATCAAAATGATAATTTTTTTTTTCTCTTTCTTAGCTAGTCCCGTCCCATTTTTTCTTGAAAAGAAGCCATAATGTTGTTTTTTAATTTTTTGAATTTTTTTACTATTTTTTTGGAGTTCTCTATTACGGGTTGGGTAGAAACTGTCTGGATCGACAATTTTTTTTTCTCCCTTTCTCGGCCTCTCCCAACCCTTTTTGGCTTGAACTGAAGTCATAATGATGTTTTTGAATTTTTTTTGCCATTTTTTTGGAATTATCTATTCCTGGTTGGGTTGGAACTAGTCGGAACGATAATTTTTTTTTCTCTTTCTCAGCCAGTCCCATCCCATTTTAGCTTTAAAGGAAGCCATAGTGATGTTTTTTAATTTTTTTGAATTTTTTTGCTATTTTTTTGAAATTCACTATTCCAGGTCGGGTAGGAATTGATCGGAACGACATTTTTTTCCCTCTTTCTTGGCCTCTCCCACCTGTTTTGGCTTGAAATGAGGCCATAATGATGTTTTTCAGTTTTTTGAATTTTATTGCTATTTTTTTGAAATTCTCTATTCAGGGTCGGGTAGGAACTGATCGAAACAACAATTTTTTTTCTCTCTTTCTCAGCATCTCCCGACCTATTTTGGCTTGAAATGAAGTCTTAATGATGTTTTTTACTTTTTTGAATTTTTTTTACTAGTTTTTTGGAATTTTTTATTCCTGGTCGAGTAGTAACTGATCGAAACGATAATTTTTTTTTCTCTTTCACAGAGAGTCACGTCCCATTTTGGCTTGAAAAGAAGCCATAATGATGTTTTTTAATTTTTTTGCTATTGTTTTGGAATTCTCTATTCTGGGTTAGGTAGGAACTGATCGGAACGAAAAAAAAATATTTCTCTTTCTCAGCCTCTACCGACCCGTTTTGGCTTGAAATGAAGCCATAATGATGTTTTTTAGTTTTTTGAATTTTTTTGCTATTTTTTTTGGAATTCTCTATTCCTGGTCGGTTAGGCACCGATCGGAACGATAATTTTTTTTTTCATTCATTCTCGGCCTCTCCCGACCCGTTTTGGCTTGAAAAAAAGCCATAACGATGTTTTTTTAGTTTTTTTATTATTTTTTGCTATTTTCTTGGAATTCTCTATTGCGAGTCTGGTAGGAACTGACCGCAACGATAATTTTTTTTTCTGTCTCTTTCTCGGCCTCTCCCGACACATTTTGGCTTGAAATGAAACCATAATGATGTTTTGGAATTTTTTGAATTTTTTTGCTATTTTCTTGGAATACTCTATTCCTGGTCGGGTAGGAATTAATCAGAACGATTATTTGTTTTTTCTCTCTTTCTCAGCCAGCCCCGTCCCATTTTGGCTTGAAAAGGGGCCACAATCATGTTTTTTAATGTTTTGAATTTTATTACCATTTTTTTGAAATTCTCTATTCCAAGTCGGGTAGGAACTGATCGGAATGAGCATTTTTTTTTCTCTCTTTCTCAACCTCTCCAAACCCGTTTTACCTTGAAATGAGGCCATAATGAGGTTTTTTAATTTTTTGAATTTTTTTGCTATTTTTTTTGGAATTTCCTATTCCAGGTCGGGTAGTAACTGATCAGAATGATAATTTTTTTTTTCTCTTTCTCAGCTTGTCCCGTCCCATTTTGGCTTGAAAAGAAGCCACAATGATGTTTTTTAATTTTTTGAATTTTTTTACTATTTTTTAAAATTCTCTATTACGGGTTGGGTATAAACTGACTGGATCGGAAAAAAAAATTCTCCCTTTCTCGGCCTCTCCCGACCCTTTTTGGCTTGAAATGAAGTCATAATGATGTTTTTGAATTTTTTCAATTTTTTTGCCATTTTTTAGGAATTCTCTATTCCTAGTCGGGTTGGAACTAGTCGGAACGATAATTTTTTTTCTCTCTTTCTCAGCCAGTCCCATCCTATTTTAGCTTTAAAGGAAGCCATAGTGATGTTTTTTAATTTTTTTGAAATTTATTGCTATTTTTTTGAAATTCTCTATTCCGGGCTGGGTAGGAATTGAACGTAATGACATTTTCTTTTCCCTCTTTCTCGGCCTCTCCCAACCTGTTTTGGCTTGAAATGAAGCCATAATGACGTTTTTTAATTTTTTGCAATTTTTTTTGAAATTCTCTATTCAAGGTTGGGTAGGAACTGATCGGAACGACAATTTTTTTCTCTCTCTTTCTTGGCCTCTCCTAACCCGTTTTGGCTTGAAATGAAGTCATAATGATGTTTTTATACTTTTTTGAATTTTTTTTTCTATTTTTGTGGAATTTTTTATTCCTAGTCGGGTAGTAACTAATCAGAACGATAATTTTTTTTTCTCTTTCTCACCGAGTCCCGTCTCGTTTTGGCTTGAAAAGAAGCCATAATGATGTTTTTTAATTTTTTTGCTATTGTTTTGGAATTCTCTATTCCGGGTCGGGTAGAAACTGATTGAAACGATAATTTTTTTTTCTCTCTTTCTCAGCCTCTCCCGACCCGTTTTGGCTTGAAATGAAGCCATAATGATGTTTTTTAATTTTTTAAATTTTTTTGCTTTTTTTTTTTTGAATTCTTTATTCCTGGTCGGTTAGGCACCAATCGAAACGATAATTGTTTTTTTTACTCTTTCTCGGCCTCTCCCGACCTGTTTTGGCTTGAAAAGAAGCCATAACGATGCTTTTTAATTTTTTAATTTTTTTTACTATTTTCTTGGAATTCTCTATTTTGGGTCTAGTGGAACTGACCGGAACAATAATTTTTTTTTTCCCTCTCTTTCTCGGCCGCTCCCGACACGTTTTGGCTTGAAATGAAACCATAATGATGTTATTGAATTTTTTTGCTATTTTCTTGGAATTCTTTATTCCTGGTCGGGTAGGAATTAATCGAAACGATAATTTTTTTTTTCTCTTTCTCAGCCAACCCCATCCCATTTTGGCTTGAAAAGAAGCCACGATGATGTTTTTTAATTTTTTGAATTTTATTACTATTTTTTTGAAATTCTCTATTCCGAGTCAGGTAGGAACTGATCGGAATGAACCCTTTTTTTTTTTCTCTCTTTCTCAGCCTCTCCCAACCCCTTTTAGGTTGAAATGAAGCCATAATGAGGTTTTTTCATTTTTTGAATTTTTTTGCTATTTTTTTGGAATTTTCTATTCCTGGTCGGGTAGTAACTGATCATAATGACAATTTTTTTTTTCTCTTTCTCAGCTAGTCCCGTCCCATTTTGGCTTGAAAAGAAGCCATAATGATGTTTTTTAGTTTTTTTACTATATTTTTGGAATTCTCTATTACGAGTCGGGTAGAAACTGACTGGATCGATAATTTTTTTTTCTCCCTTTCTCGGCCTTTCTCGACCCTTTTTGGCTTGAAATGATGTTTTTGAATTTTTTTGCCATTTATTTGGAATTCCTTATTCCTGGTCGGGTTGGAACTAGTCGGAACGATAATTTTGTTTTCTCTCTTTCTCAACCAGTCCCATCCCATTTTAGCTTTAAAGGAAGCCATAGTGATGTTTTTTAATTTTTTTGAATTTTATTGCTATTTTTTTGAAATTCTTTATTCCGGGTCGGGTAGGAATTGATCAGAACGACATTTTTTTTTCCTTCTTTCTCAACCTCTCCCAATCTGTTTTGGCTTGAAACGAAGCGATAATGATGTTTTTTAATTTTTTGAATTTTATTGCTATTTTTTTGAAATTCTCTATTCAGGGTCGAGTAGGAACTGATCGGAACGACAATTTTTTTTTCTCTCTTTCTCGGCCTCTCCTGACCCATTCTGGCTTGAAATGAAGTCATAATGATACTTTTTACTTTTTTGAATTTTTTTTGTTCTTTTTTTGGAATTTTTTATTCCTGGTCGAGTAGTAACTGATCAGAACGATAATATTTTTTTTCTCTTTCTCAGCGTGTCCCGTCCCGTTTTGGCTTGAAAAGAAGCCAAAATGATGTTTTTTAATTTTTTTGCTATTGTTTTGGAATTCTCTATTCCAGTTCGGGTAAAAACTGATCGGAACGATATTTTTTTTTCTCTCTTTCTCAGCTTCTCCCGACCCGTTTTGACTTGAAATGAAGCCATAACGATGTTTTTTAATTTTTTAAATTTTTTTGCTATTTTTTTGGAATTCTCTATTCCTGGTCGGTTAGGCACCGATCGAAACGATAAGTTTTTTTTTTTTTTTTCACTCTTTTTCAGCCTCTCTCGACCCGTTTTGGCTTGAAAAGAAACCATAACGATGTTTTTTTTATTTTTTTTACTTTTTTCTTGGAATTCTCTATTCCGGGTTTGGTAGAACTGAACGGAACGATAATTTTTTTTCTCTCTCTTTCTCAGCCTAGCCCGACATGTTTTGGCTTGAAATGAAACCATAATGATGTTTTCGAATTTTTGTAATTTTTTTGCAATTGTTTTGGAATTCTCTATTCCGGGCCAAGTAGGAACTGATCGGAACGATAATTTTATTTTTTTTTCTTTCTCAGCCTCTCCTAACCCATTCTGGCTTGAAATGAAGCCATAACGATGTTTTTTACTTTTTTGAATTTTTTTGCTATTTTTTTGGAATCCTCTATTCCTGGTTGGTCAGGCACCGATCAGAATGATAATTTTTTTTTTTCTCTTTCTCAGCCTCTCCCGACCCGTTTTGGATTGAAATGAAGACATAATGATGTTTTTTAATTTTTTGAATTTTTTTGCTACTTTTTGCAAATTCTCTTCCTAGTCGGGTAGTAACTGATCGGAACGATAATTTTTTTCTCTCGTTCTCAGCGAGTCCCGACCTATTTTGGCTTAAAAAGAAGCCATTATGATGTTTTTCGATTTTTTTCATTTTTTTGTTATTGTTTTGGAATTCTCTATTCCAGGACGGGTAGGAACTGATCGGAACTATAATTTTTTTTCTCTCTTTCTCAGCCTCTCCCGACCCATTTTGGCTTGAAATGAAGACATAATGATGTTTTTTGATTTTTTGAATTGTTTTGCTATTTTTTGGGAATTTTCCATTCTTGGTCGGGTAGTAACTGATCGGAACGTTAATTTTTTTTTTTCTCTTTCTCAGCGAGTCCCATCCCGTTTTGGCTTTAAAAGAAGCAAGAATGATGTTTTCCAATTTTTTGAATTTTTTTGCTATTTTTTTGGAATTCTCTATTCCGGGTTGGGTAAGAACTGAGCGGAACGATAATTTTTTTTTTCTCTCTTTCTCGGCCTCTCCCGACCCGTTTTGGCTTGAAATGAAGCCATAATGATGTTTTTTAATTTTTTGAAATTTCTCGCTATATTTTTTTAATTCTCTATTTTAGGCTGGGTAGGAACTGATCGGAATGATAATTTTTTTTTTCATTCTTTCTCGACCTCTCCCGACCCGTTTTGTCTTGAAATGAAGACATAATGATGTTTTTCGATTTTTTGAATTTTTTTGCTATTTTTTGGGAATTTTCTATTCCTGATCGAGTAGTAACTAATTGGAACGATAATTTTTTTTTTCTCTTTCTCAGCGAGTCCCATCCTTTTTTGGCTTGAAAAGAAGCCACAATGATGTTTTTCGATTTTTTTAAATTTTTTGCTATTGTTTTGGAATTCACTATTCCGGGTCGGGTAGGAACTGATCGGAACGATAATTTTTTTTTTCTCTCTTTCTCTACCTCTCCTGGCCCGTTTTGGATTGTAATGAAGCCATAATGATGTTTTTTAATTTTTTGAATTTTTTTGCTATTTTTTTGGAATTCTCAATTCCTGGTCGGTTAGGCACCAATCGGAATGATAATTTTTTTTTCCTCTTTTTCTCAGCCTTTCCTGACCCGTTTTGGCTTGAAATGAAGACATAATGATGTTTTTTAATTTTTTGAATTTTTTAGCTATTTTTTTGGAATTTTATATTCCTGGTCGGGTATTAACTGTTTGGAACAATTTTTTTTTTCCACGTTCTCAGCTTGTCCCGTCCCGTTTTCACTTGAAAAGAAGCCATAATGATGTTTTTCGATTTTTTTAATTTTTTTGCTATTGTTTTGGAATTCTCTACTTCTGGTCGGGTAGGAATTGATCTGAACAATTTTTTTTTCTCTCTTTCTATGCGTCGCTCAACCCGCTTTGGGTTGAAATGAAGACATAATGATGTTTTTTAATTTTTTTAATTTTTTTGCTATTTTTTGGGCATTTTCTATTCCTGGTTGGGTAGAAACTGATCGGAACGATAATTTTTTTTTCTCCTTCTCAGTGAGTCCCGTCCCGTTTTGGCTTGAAAATAAGCCATTATGATGTTTTTTGATTTTTTTAATTTTTTTGCTATTGTTTTGGAATTCTCTATTCCGGGTCGGGTAGGAACTGATCGGAACGACAATTTTTTTTTTCTCTTTCTCTACCTCTCCCGACCCGTTTTGGCTTGAAAAGAAGCCATAATGATGTTTTTCGATTTTTTTAATTTTTTTGCTATTTTTTGGAATTCTCTATTCTAGGTCGGGCAGGAACGGATCGGAATGTTAATTTTTTTTTTCTCTCTTTCTTTGCCTCTCTCGACCCATTTTGGCTTGTAATGAAGCCATAATGATGTTTTTTAATTTTTTGAATTTTTTTGCAATTTTTTTTTAATTCTCTGTTCCGGGACGAGTAGAAACTGATCGGAATGATAAATTTTTTTTTTCACTCTTTCTCGGCCACTCCCGAACCGTTTTGGCTTGAAATGAAGATATAATGATGTTTTTTAATTTTTTGCTTTTTTTTTTTTTGAATTTTCTAATACTGATCGGGTAGTAATTGATCGGAACAATAAATTTTTTTTTCTTTTTCTCAGCCAGTCCCGTCCCGTTTTGGCTTGGAAAGAAGCCATAATGATGTTTTTTAATTTTTTTGCTATTGTTTTGGAATTCTCTATTCCGGGTCGGGTAGGAACTGATCAGAATGATAATTTTTTTTTTCTCTCCTTCTCTGCCTCTCCCAACCCGTTTTGGCTTGTAATGAAGTGATTAGGATGTTTTTTTAATTTTATGAATTTTTTTGCTATTCTTTTAAAATTTTCTATTCCGGGTTTGGTAGGAACTGATCGGAACGATAAATTTTTTTTTCTCTCTTTCTCGAGCTCTCCCGACCCGTTTTCGCTTGAAATGAAGACATAATGATGTTTTTTAATTTTTTGAATTTTTTAGCTATTTTTTTAGAATTTTATATTCCTGGTCGGGTATTAACTGTTCGGAACAATTTTTTTTTTCCACGTTCTTAGCTTGTCCCGTCCCGTTTTCACTTGAAAAGAAGCCATAATGATGTTTTTCGATTTTTTTAATTTTTTTGCTATTGTTTTGGAATTCTCTACTTCTGGTCGGGTAGGAATTGATCTGAACAATTTTTTTTTCTCTCTTTCTATGCGTCGTTCAACCCGCTTTGGGTTGAAATGAAGACATAATGATGTTTTTTAATTTTTTGAATTTTTTTGCTATTTTTTGGGCATTTTCTATTCCTGGTTGGGTAGTAGCTGATCGGAACGATAATTTTTTTTTCTCTTTTTCAGCGAGTCCCGTCCCGTTTTGGCTTGAGAAGAAGCCAGAATGATGTTTTTCAGTTTTTTGAATTTTTTTGCTATTTTTTTGGAATTCTCTATTCCGGGTTGGGTAAGAACTGATTAGAAGGATAATTTTTTTTTCTCTTTTTCTCTGCCTCTCCCGACCCGTTTTGGCTTGAAATGAAGCCATAATGATGTTTTTAATTTTTTAGCTATTTTTTTGGAATTTTATATTCCTGGTCGGATAGTAACTGATCAGGACAATAATTTTTTTTTTCTCGTTCTCAGTGAGTCCCGTCCCATTTTGGCTTGAAAAGAAGCCATAATGATGTTCTTCAATTTTTTAAACTTTTTTGCTATTGTTTTGGAATTCTCTATTCCGGATCAAGTAGGAACTGATCGGGACAATAATTTTTTTTTCTCTCTTTCTCGACCCCTCCCGTCCCGTTTTGGCATGAAATAAGGACATAATGATCTACTTTAATTTTTTGAATTTTTTTGCTATTTTTTGGGAATTTTCTATTCCAGGTCGGGTAGTAATTGATTGGAACGATAATTTTTTTTTCTCTTTCTCAGTGAGTCTCGTCCTGTTTTGGCTTGAAAAGAAGCCATAATGATGTTTTTTAATTTTTTTTTAATTTTTTTGCTACTGTTTTGGAATTCTCTATTCCAGGTCAGGTTGGAACTGATCGGAACAATAATTTTTTTTTCTCTCTTTCTCAGCCTTTCCCGACCCGTTTTGGCTTGAAATGAAGCCATTAGGATGTTTTTTAATTTTTTGAATTTTTTTTAATTCTCTATTCCAGGTCGAGTAGGAACTGACTGGAACAATAATTTTTTTTTTCACTCTTTCTTAGCCACTCCCGACCAATTCTGGCTTGAAATGAAGACATAATGATGTTTTTTAATTTTTTCAATTTTTTTGCTATTTTTTTGGAATTTTCTATTCCTTGTCGGGTAGTAACTAATCGGAACGATAAATTTTCTTTTTCTCTTTCTCTGCGAGTCCCGTCCCGTTTTGGATTGACAAAAGGCCATAATGATGTTTTTTTAATTTTTTGAATTTCTTTGCTATTTTTTAGAATTCTCTATTCCGGGTTAGATAGGGACTGATCGGAAAGATAATTTTTTTTTTCTTTCTCTCTAAGCCTCTCCTAACCGGTTTTTGCTTGAAATGATGTCGTAATAATGTTTTTTAATTTTTTGAATTTACCTGCTTTTTTTTTTTAATTCATTATTCCGGGTTGGGTAGGAACAGATCGGAACGACAATTTTTTTTTTCAATCATTCTCGGCCTCACCCGACCCGTTTTGGCTTGAAATGAAGACATAATGATATTTTTTAATCTACTGAATTTTTTTGCTATTTTTTTGGAATTTTATATTCCGGGTCGGGTAGGAACTGATCGGAACGAAAAAAAAAATTTTCTCGTTCTCAGCGATTGCCATCCCGTTTTAGCTTGAAAAGAAGCCATAATGATGTCTTTTAATTTTTTTGCTATTTTATTGGAATTCTCTATTCCGGGTCGGGTAGGCATCGATCGGAACGATAATTTTTTTTCTCTATTTCTCAGCCTCTCCCGACCCGTTTTGGCTTGAAATGATGACATTTGGATGTTTTTTAATTTTTTGAATTTTTTCACAAATTTTTTGGAATTTTCTATTCCTGGTCGTGTAGTAACTGATCGGAACGATAATTTTTTTTTCTCCTTCTCAGTGAGTCCCGTCCCGTTTTGGCTTGAAAATAAGCCATTATGATGTTTTTTGATTTTTTTAATTTTTTTGCTATTGTTTTGGAATTCTCTATTCCGGGTCGGGTAGGAACTGATCGGAACGACAATTTTTTTTTTCCTCTTTCTCTGCCTCTCCCGAACCGTTTTGGCTTGAAAAGAAGCCATAATGATGTTTTTCGATTTTTTTAATTTTTTTGCTATTTTTTGGAATTCTCTATTCTAGGTCGGGCGGGAACGGATCGGAATGTTAATTTTTTTTTTCTCTCTTTCTTTGCCTCTCTCGACCCATTTTGGCTTGTAATGAAGCCATAATGATGTTTTTTAATTTTTTGAATTTTTTGCTATTTTTTTGGAATTCTCTATTCCAGGTTCGTTAGGCACCAATAGGAACAATAAGTTTTTTTTTTCTCTCTTTCTCAGCCGCTCCCGACCCGTTTTGGCTTGAAATGAAGCCATTAGGATGTTTTTTAATTTTTTGAATTTTTTTGCAATTTTTTTATAATTCTCTGTTCCGGGACGAGTAGAAACTGATCGGAACGATAAATTTTTTTTTTTCACTCTTTCTCGGCCACTCCCGAACCGTTTTGGCTTGAAATGAAGATATAATGATGTTTTTTAATTTTTTGCTTTTTTTTTTTTTTTGAATTTTCTAATACTGATCGGGTAGTAATTGGTCGGAACAATAAATTTTTTTTTCTTTTTCTCAGCCAGTCCCGTCCCGTTTTGGCTTGGAAAGAAGCCATAATGATGTTTTTTAATTTTTTTGCTATTGTTTTGGAATTCTCTATTCCGGGTCGGGTAGGAACTGATCAGAATGATAATGTTTTTTTTCTCTCCTTCTCTGCCTCTCCCAACCCGTGTTTTCTTGTAATGAAGTGATTAGGATGTTTTTTTAATTTTATGAATTTTTTTGCTATTCTTTTAAAATTTTCTATTCCGGGTTTGGTAGGAACTGATCGGAACGATAAATTTTTTTTTCTCTCTTTCTCGAGCTCTGCCGACCCGTTTTCGCTTGAAATGAAGACATAATGATGTTTTTTAATTTTTTGAATTTTTTTGCTACTTTTTAGGAATTTTCTATTCCTGGTCGAGTAGTAACTGATCGGAATGATAATTTTTTTTTCTATTTCACAGCGGCTCTCATCCCGTTTTAGCTTGAAAAGATGCCGCAATGATGTTTTTCAATTTTTTTGCTATTGTTTTGGAATTCTCTATTCCGGGTCGGGTAAGAACTTATCAGAATGATAATTTTTTTTTTCTCTCCTTCTCTGCCACTCCCGACCCGTTTTGGCTTGTAATGAAGTGATTAGGATGTTTTTTTAATTTTATAAATTTTTTTGCTATTCTTTTAAAATTTTCTATTCCGGGTTAGGTAGGAACTGATCGGTACGATAAATTTTTTTTTCTCTCTTTCTCGAGCTCTCCCGACCCGTTTTCGCTTGAAATGAAGACATAATGATGTTTTTTAATTTTTTGAATTTTTTTGCTACTTTTTAGGAATTTTCTATTCCTGGTCGAGGAGTAACTGATCGGAACGATAATTTTTTTTTCTCCTACTCAGTGAGTACCGTCCCGTTTTGGCTTGAAAATAAGCCATTATGATGTTTTTTGATTTTTTTAATTTTTTTGCTATTGTTTTGGAATTCTCTATTCCGGGTCGGGTAGGAACTGATCGGAACGACAATTTTTTTTTTCCTCTTTCTCTGCCTCTCCCGAACCGTTTTGGCTTGAAAAGAAGCCATAATGATGTTTTTCGATTTTTTTAATTTTTTTGCTATTTTTTGGAATTCTCTATTCCGGGTCGGGTAGGCATCGATCGGAACGATAATTTTTTTTCTCTATTTCTCAGCCTCTCCCGACCCGTTTTGGCTTGAAATGATGACATTTGGATGTTTTTTAATTTTTTGAATTTTTTCACAAATTTTTTGGAATTTTCTATTCCTGGTCGTGTAGTAACTGATCGGAACGATAATTTTTTTTTCTCCTTCTCAGTGAGTCCCGTCCCGTTTTGGCTTGAAAATAAGCCATTATGATGTTTTTTGATTTTTTTAATTTTTTTGCTATTGTTTTGGAATTCTCTATTCCGGGTCGGGTAGGAACTGATCGGAACGACAATTTTTTTTTTCCTCTTTCTCTGCCTCTCCCGAACCGTTTTGGCTTGAAAAGAAGCCATAATGATGTTTTTCGATTTTTTTAATTTTTTTGCTATTTTTTGGAATTCTCTATTCTAGGTCGGGCGGGAACGGATCGGAATGTTAATTTTTTTTTTCTCTCTTTCTTTGCCTCCCTCGACCCATTTTGGCTTGTAATGAAGCCATAATGATGTTTTTTAATTTTTTGAATTTTTTGCTATTTTTTTGGAATTCTCTATTCCAGGTTCGTTAGGCACCAATAGGAACAATAAGTTTTTTTTTTCTCTCTTTCTCAGCCGCTCCCGACCCGTTTTGGCTTGAAATGAAGCCATTAGGATGTTTTTTAATTTTTTGAATTTTTTTGCAATTTTTTTTTAATTCTCTGTTCCGGGACGAGTAGAAACTGATCGGAACGATAAATTTTTTTTTTCACTCTTTCTCGGCCACTCCCGAACCGTTTTGGCTTGAAATGAAGATATAATGATGTTTTTTAATTTTTTGCTTTTTTTTTTTTTTTGAATTTTCTAATACTGATCGGGTAGTAATTGGTCGGAACAATAAATTTTTTTTTCTTTTTCTCAGCCAGTCCCGTCCCGTTTTGGCTTGGAAAGAAGCCATAATGATGTTTTTTAATTTTTTTGCTATTGTTTTGGAATTCTCTATTCCGGGTCGGGTAGGAACTGATCAGAATGATAATTTTTTTTTTCTCTCCTTCTCTGCCTCTCCCAACCCGTTTTTTCTTGTAATGAAGTGATTAGGATGTTTTTTTAATTTTATGAATTTTTTTGCTATTCTTTTAAAATTTTCTATTCCGGGTTTGGTAGGAACTGATCGGAACGATAAATTTTTTTTTCTCTCTTTCTCAAGCTCTCCCGACCCGTTTTCGCTTGAAATGAAGACATAATGATGTTTTTTAATTTTTTGAATTTTTTTGCTACTTTTTAGGAATTTTCTATTCCTGGTCGAGTAGTAACTGATCGGAAGGATAATTTTTTTTTCTATTTCACAGCGGCTCTCATCCCGTTTTAGCTTGAAAAGATGCCGCAATGATGTTTTTCAATTTTTTTGCTATTGTTTTGGAATTCTCTATTCCGGGTCGGGTAAGAACTTATCAGAATGATAATTTTTTTTTTCTCTCCTTCTCTGCCACTCCCGACCCGTTTTGGCTTGTAATGAAGTGATTAGGATGTTTTTTTAATTTTATGAATTTTTTTGCTATTCTTTTAAAATTTTCTATTCCGGGTTAGGTAGGAACTGATCGGTACGATAAATTTTTTTTTCTCTCTTTCTCGAGCTCTCCCGACCCGTTTTCGCTTGAAATGAAGACATAATGATGTTTTTTAATTTTTTGAATTTTTTTGCTACTTTTTAGGAATTTTCTATTCCTGGTCGAGGAGTAACTGATCGGAACGATAATTTTTTTTTCTCCTTCTCAGTGAGTACCGTCCCGTTTTGGCTTGAAAATAAGCCATTATGATGTTTTTTGATTTTTTTAATTTTTTTGCTATTGTTTTGGAATTCTCTATTCCGGGTCGGGTAGGAACTGATCGGAACGACAATTTTTTTTTTCCTCTTTCTCTGCCTCTCCCGAACCGTTTTGGCTTGAAAAGAAGCCATAATGATGTTTTTCGATTTTTTTAATTTTTTTGCTATTTTTTGGAATTCTCTATTCCAGGTCGGGTAGGCATCGATCGGAACGATAATTTTTTTTCTCTATTTCTCAGCCTCTCCCGACCCGTTTTGGCTTGAAATGATGACATTTGGATGTTTTTTAATTTTTTGAATTTTTTCACAAATTTTTTGGAATTTTCTATTCCTGGTCGTGTAGTAACTGATCGGAACGATAATTTTTTTTTCTCCTTCTCAGTGAGTCCCGTCCCGTTTTGGCTTGAAAATAAGCCATTATGATGTTTTTTGATTTTTTTAATTTTTTTGCTATTGTTTTGGAATTCTCTATTCCGGGTCGGGTAGGAACTGATCGGAACGACAATTTTTTTTTTCCTCTTTCTCTGCCTCTCCCGAACCGTTTTGGCTTGAAAAGAAGCCATAATGATGTTTTTCGATTTTTTTAATTTTTTTGCTATTTTTTGGAATTCTCTATTCTAGGTCGGGCGGGAACGGATCGGAATGTTAATTTTTTTTTTCTCTCTTTCTTTGCCTCCCTCGACCCATTTTGGCTTGTAATGAAGCCATAATGATGTTTTTTAATTTTTTGAATTTTTTGCTATTTTTTTGGAATTCTCTATTCCAGGTTCGTTAGGCACCAATAGGAACAATAAGTTTTTTTTTTCTCTCTTTCTCAGCCGCTCCCGACCCGTTTTGGCTTGAAATGAAGCCATTAGGATGTTTTTTAATTTTTTGAATTTTTTTGCAATTTTTTTTTAATTCTCTGTTCCGGGACGAGTAGAAACTGATCGGAACGATAAATTTTTTTTTTCACTCTTTCTCGGCCACTCCCGAACCGTTTTGGCTTGAAATGAAGATATAATGATGTTTTTTAATTTTTTGCTTTTTTTTTTTTTTTGAATTTTCTAATACTGATCGGGTAGTAATTGGTCGGAACAATAAATTTTTTTTTCTTTTTCTCAGCCAGTCCCGTCCCGTTTTGGCTTGGAAAGAAGCCATAATGATGTTTTTTAATTTTTTTGCTATTGTTTTGGAATTCTCTATTCCGGGTCGGGTAGGAACTGATCAGAATGATAATTTTTTTTTTCTCTCCTTCTCTGCCTCTCCCAACCCGTTTTTTCTTGTAATGAAGTGATTAGGATGTTTTTTTAATTTTATGAATTTTTTTGCTATTCTTTTAAAATTTTCTATTCCGGGTTTGGTAGGAACTGATCGGAACGATAAATTTTTTTTTCTCTCTTTCTCAAGCTCTCCCGACCCGTTTTCGCTTGAAATGAAGACATAATGATGTTTTTTAATTTTTTGAATTTTTTTGCTACTTTTTAGGAATTTTCTATTCCTGGTCGAGTAGTAACTGATCGGAAGGATAATTTTTTTTTCTATTTCACAGCGGCTCTCATCCCGTTTTAGCTTGAAAAGATGCCGCAATGATGTTTTTCAATTTTTTTGCTATTGTTTTGGAATTCTCTATTCCGGGTCGGGTAAGAACTTATCAGAATGATAATTTTTTTTTTCTCTCCTTCTCTGCCACTCCCGACCCGTTTTGGCTTGTAATGAAGTGATTAGGATGTTTTTTTAATTTTATGAATTTTTTTGCTATTCTTTTAAAATTTTCTATTCCGGGTTAGGTAGGAACTGATCGGTACGATAAATTTTTTTTTCTCTCTTTCTCGAGCTCTCCCGACCCGTTTTCGCTTGAAATGAAGACATAATGATGTTTTTTAATTTTTTGAATTTTTTTGCTACTTTTTAGGAATTTTCTATTCCTGGTCGAGGAGTAACTGATCGGAACGATAATTTTTTTTTCTCCTTCTCAGTGAGTACCGTCCCGTTTTGGCTTGAAAATAAGCCATTATGATGTTTTTTGATTTTTTTAATTTTTTTGCTATTGTTTTGGAATTCTCTATTCCGGGTCGGGTAGGAACTGATCGGAACGACAATTTTTTTTTTCCTCTTTCTCTGCCTCTCCCGAACCGTTTTGGCTTGAAAAGAAGCCATAATGATGTTTTTCGATTTTTTTAATTTTTTTGCTATTTTTTGGAATTCTCTATTCCAGGTCGGGTAGGCATCGATCGGAACGATAATTTTTTTTCTCTATTTCTCAGCCTCTCCCGACCCGTTTTGGCTTGAAATGATGACATTTGGATGTTTTTTAATTTTTTGAATTTTTTCACAAATTTTTTGGAATTTTCTATTCCTGGTCGTGTAGTAACTGATCGGAACGATAATTTTTTTTTCTCCTTCTCAGTGAGTCCCGTCCCGTTTTGGCTTGAAAATAAGCCATTATGATGTTTTTTGATTTTTTTAATTTTTTTGCTATTGTTTTGGAATTCTCTATTCCGGGTCGGGTAGGAACTGATCGGAACGACAATTTTTTTTTTCCTCTTTCTCTGCCTCTCCCGAACCGTTTTGGCTTGAAAAGAAGCCATAATGATGTTTTTCGATTTTTTTAATTTTTTTGCTATTTTTTGGAATTCTCTATTCTAGGTCGGGCGGGAACGGATCGGAATGTTAATTTTTTTTTTCTCTCTTTCTTTGCCTCTCTCGACCCATTTTGGCTTGTAATGAAGCCATAATGATGTTTTTTAATTTTTTGAATTTTTTGCTATTTTTTTGGAATTCTCTATTCCAGGTTCGTTAGGCACCAATAGGAACAATAAGTTTTTTTTTTCTCTCTTTCTCAGCCGCTCTCGACCCGTTTTGGCTTGAAATGAAGCCATTAGGATGTTTTTTAATTTTTTGAATTTTTTTGCAATTTTTTTTTAATTCTCTGTTCCGGGACGAGTAGAAACTGATCGGAACGATAAATTTTTTTTTTTCACTCTTTCTCGGCCACTCCCGAACCGTTTTGGCTTGAAATGAAGATATAATGATGTTTTTTAATTTTTTGCTTTTTTTTTTTTTTTGAATTTTCTAATACTGATCGGGTAGTAATTGGTCGGAACAATAAATTTTTTTTTCTTTTTCTCAGCCAGTCCCGTCCCGTTTTGGCTTGGAAAGAAGCCATAATGATGTTTTTTAATTTTTTTGCTATTGTTTTGGAATTCTCTATTCCGGGTCGGGTAGGAACTGATCAGAATGATAATTTTTTTTTTCTCTCCTTCTCTGCCTCTCCCAACCCGTTTTTTCTTGTAATGAAGTGATTAGGATGTTTTTTTAATTTTATGAATTTTTTTGCTATTCTTTTAAAATTTTCTATTCCGGGTTTGGTAGGAACTGATCGGAACGATAAATTTTTTTTTCTCTCTTTCTCGAGCTCTCCCGACCCGTTTTCGCTTGAAATGAAGACATAATGATGTTTTTTAATTTTTTGAATTTTTTTGCTACTTTTTAGGAATTTTCTATTCCTGGTCGAGTAGTAACTGATCGGAACGATAATTTTTTTTTCTATTTCACAGCGGCTCTCATCCCGTTTTAGCTTGAAAAGATGCCGCAATGATGTTTTTCAATTTTTTTGCTATTGTTTTGGAATTCTCTATTCCGGGTCGGGTAAGAACTTATCAGAATGATAATTTTTTTTTTCTCTCCTTCTCTGCCACTCCCGACCCGTTTTGGCTTGTAATGAAGTGATTAGGATGTTTTTTTAATTTTATGAATTTTTTTGCTATTCTTTTAAAATTTTCTATTCCGGGTTAGGTAGGAACTGATCGGTACGATAAATTTTTTTTTCTCTCTTTCTCGAGCTCTCCCGACCCGTTTTCGCTTGAAATGAAGACATAATGATGTTTTTTAATTTTTTGAATTTTTTTGCTACTTTTTAGGAATTTTCTATTCCTGGTCGAGTAGTAACTGATCGGAACGATAATTTTTTTTTCTATTTCACAGCGGCTCTCATCCCGTTTTAGCTTGAAAAGATGTCGTAATGATGTTTTTCAATTTTTTTGCTATTGTTTTGGAATTCTCTATTCCGGGTTGGGTAGGGACTGATCAGAATGATAATTTTTTTTTTCTCTCCTTCTCTGCCTCTCCCGACCCGTTTTGGCTTGTAATGAAGTGATTAGGATGTTTTTTTAATTTTATGAATTTTTTTGCAATTTTTTATTTAATTCTCTATTCCGAGTCGAGTAGGAACTGATCGAAAAGATAATTTTTTTTTTCACTCTTTCTCGGCCACTCCCAGACCATTTTGGCTTGAAATGAAGGCATAATGATGTTTTTTAATTGTTTGAATGTTTTTGCTATTTCTTTGGAATTTTCTATTCATGGACGGGTAGTAACTGATCGGAACGATAAATTTTCTTTTTCTCTTTCTCAGCGAGTCTCATCCTTATTTGGCTTGAAAAAAAAGCCATATTGATGTTTTTTAATTTTTTGTATTTTTTTGCAATTTTTTTTGGAATTCTCTATTCCGGGTTGGGTAGGAATTGATCGGAACGATAATTTTTTTTTTCTCTCTTTCACGGCCTCTCCTAACCCGTTTTGGCTTGAAATGAAGCCATAATGATGTTTTTTAATTTTTTGAATTTTCTGGGAATTCTCTATTCCTGGTCGGTTAGGCACTGTTCGGAACAATTTTTTTTTCCTCTCTTTCTCAGCCTCTCCAGACCCGTTTTGGCTTGAAATGAAGCCATTCGTATGTTTTTTAATTTTTTGAATTTTTTTGCAATTTTTTTTTAATTCTCTGTTCCGGGACGAGTAGGAACTGATCAGAACGATAATTTTTTTTTTCACTCTTTCTCGGCCACTCCTAAACCATTTTGGCTTGAAATGAGGACATAATGATGTTTTTTAATTTTTTGAAAGTTTTTGCTATTTTTTTGGAATTTTCTGTTCCTGGTAAGGTAGTAACTGATGGAAACGATAATTTTTTTTTCTCTTTCTCAGCGAGTCTCGTCCCGTTTTGGCTTCAAGAAGAGCCATAACGATGTTTTTTAAATTTTTGAATTTTTTTGCCATTTTTTTTTTTAAATTCTCTATTTTGAGTTGGGTAGGAACTGATCGGGACGTTAATTTTTTTTTGTTCTCTCTTTCTCAGCCTCTCCCAACCCGTTTTTGCTTGAAATGAAGACATAATGACGTTTTTTAATTGTTTTAATTTTTTTGCTATTTTTTGGGAATTTTCTATTCCTGGTCGGATAGTAACTGATCGGAACGATTTTTTTTTTTTTTCTATTTCTTAGCGGCTCCCGTCCCGTTTTGGCTTGAAAAGATGCCATAATGATGTTTTTCGATTTTTTTAATTTTTTTCCTATTGTTTTGGAATTCTCTATTCCTGGTCGGGTAGGAATTGATCAGAATGATAATTTTTTTTTCTCTCCTTCTCTGCCTCTCCCGGCCCGTTTTGGCTTGTAATGAAGTCATTAGGATATTTTTTTAATTTTATGAATTTTTTTGCAATTTTTTATTTAATTCTCTATTGCGTGTCGAGTAGGAACTGATCAAAAAGATAATTTTTTTTTTTCACTCATTCTCGGCCACTCCCGAACCATTTTGGCTTGAAATGAAGACGTAATGATGTTTTTTAATTTTTTGATTGTTTTTGCTATTTTTTTGGAATTTTGTATTCATGGACGGGTAGTAACTGATCAGAAGGATAATTTTTTTTTCTCTCCTTCTCTGCCTCTCCTGACGCGTTTTGGCTTGTGATGAAGTCATTAGGATGTTATTTTAATTTTATGAAATTTTTTATTTAATTCTCTATTTCGGGTCGAGTAGGAACTAATCGAAAAGATAAAAATTTTTTTCACTCGTTCTCGGCCACTCCCGAACCATTTTGGCTTGAAATGAAGGCGTAATGATGTTTTTTAATTTTTTGATTGTGTTTGCTATATTTTTGGAATTTTCTATTCATGGACAGGTAGTAACTGATCAGAACGATAAATTTTTTTTTTCTCTTTCTCAGCGAGTCTCGTCCCGTTTTGGCTTCAAGAAGAGCCATAACGATGTTTTTTAAATTTTTGAATTTTTTTGCTATTTTTTTTTAAATTCTCTATTTCGGGTTGGGTAGGAACTGATCGGGACGTTAATTTTTTTTTGTTCTCTCTTTCTTGGCCTCTCCCAACCCGTTTGTGCTTGAAATGAAGACATAATGACGTTTTTTTAATTTTTTGAATTTTTTTGCTACTTTTTGGGAATTTTCTATTCCCGGCCGGATAGTAACTAATCAGAACGATAATTTTTTTTTCTATTTCTCAGCAGCTCCCGTCCCGTTTTGGCTTGAAAAGATGCCATAATGATGATTTTTGATTTTTTTAATTTTTTTCCTATTGTTTTGGAATTCTCTATTCCGGGTCGAGTAGGAACTGATCAGAACGATAATTTTTTTTTCTCTCCTTCTCTGCTTCTCCCGGCCCGTTTTGGCTTGTAATGAAGTCATTAGGATGTTTTTTTTTATTTTTTTGCAATTTTTTATTTAATTCTCTATTTCGGGTCGAGTAGGAATTGATCGGAACGATAAATTTTTTTTTCACTCATTCTCGGCCACTCCCGAACCAGTTTGGCTTGAAATGAGGACATAATGATGTTTTTTAATTTTTTGAATGTTTTTGCTATTTTTTTGGAATTTTCTATTCATGGACAGGCAGTAACTGATCGGAACGATAAATTTTTTTTTTCTCATTCTCAGCGAGTCCCGTCCCGATTTGGCTTGAGAAAAAAGCGATAATGATGTTTTTTAATTTTTGTATTTTTTTGCAATTTTTCTGTAATTCTCTATTCTGGGTTAGGTAGGAATTGATCGGAACGATAATTTTTTTTCTCTCTCTTTCACGGCCTCTCCCGACTCGTTTTGGCTTGAAATGCAGCAATAATGATGTTTTTCAATTTTTTGAATTTTCTTGCTATTTTCTTGGAATTCTCTATTCCTAGTCGATTAGGCATCGTTCGGAACGATAATTTTTTTTTTTATCTCTTTCTCAGCCTCTCCCGACCCGTTTTGGCTTGAAATGTAGCCATTAGGATGTTTTTTAATTTTTTGAATTTTTTTGCAATTTTTTTTTTAATTCTCTGTTCCGGGACGAGAAGGAACTGATCGGAACGATAATTTTTTTTTTCTCGCTCTCAGCGAGTCCCATCCCGTTTTGGCTTGAAATTAAGCCATAATGATGTTTTTTGATTTTTTTTCATTTTTATGCTATTGTTTTGGAATTCTCTATTCCGGGTGAGGTTGGAATTGATTAGAACGATAATTTTTTTTTTTTTTTTTTTTTCGCTTTCTCATCTAGTCCCATTCCGTTTTTGCTTGAAAAAAACAAATAATGCTGTTTTTTAATTTTTCGAATTTTTTTGCTGTTATTTTGGAATTCTTTATTATGGGTCAGGTTGGAACTGATCGGAACGTTAATTTTTTTTCTCTCTCTTTCTCGGCCTCTCCCGACCAGTTTTGGCTTCAAATGAAGCCATAATGATGTTTTTTAATTTTTAGAATTTTCTTGCCATTTTTTTTTTAATTTCCTATTCCGGGTTAGGTAGGAACTGATCAGGACGATAATTGTTTTTTTTCATTCTTTCTTGGCCTCTCCCGACCCGTTTTCGCTTGAAATAAGGACATAATGATGTTTTTTAATTTTTTTAGCCTTTTTTTCGGAATTTCATATTCCTGGTCAGGTAGTAACTGATCGGAACAATAAATTTTTTTTTCTCGTTCTTTGCGAGTCCCATCCCTTTTTGGCTTGAAAAGAAGCCATAATGATGTTTTTTTCACTTTTTTTGCTATTGTTTTGGAATTCTCTATTCCGGGTCGGCTAGGAACTGATAAAAACGATTATTTTTTTTTCTCTTTCTCAGCCTCTCCCGACCCGTTTTGGCTTGAAATGATATCATTAGCAAGTTTCTTAATTTTTTGAATTTTTTTACAATTTTTTTTTAATTCTCTATTCCGGGTCGGGTAGGAACTGATCAGAACAATTTTTTTTTCCACACTTTCTCGTCCTCTCCCAACCCGTGTGGCTTGAAATGAAGACATAATAATGTTTTTTAATTTTTTTGCTATTTTTTGGGAATTTTCTATTACTGGTCGGGTTGTAACTGATCGGAACGATAATTTTTTTTTCTCTTTCTCAACGAGTCCTGTCCCGTTTTGGCACGAAAAGAAGCCATAATGATGGGTTTCAATTTTTTGAATTTTTTTGCTATTTTTTCGAATTCTTTATTCCGGGTTGGGTTGGAACTGATCGGAATGATAATTTTTTTTTTCTCTCTTTCTCTGCCTTTACCGACCCGTTTTGGCTTGTAATGAAACCATAATGATGTTTTTTAATTTTTTGAATTTTTCTGCTATTTTTTTGGAATTCTCTATTCCTGGTCGGTTAGGCACCGATCGGAACGATAATTTTTTTTTCTCTCTTTCTCAACCTCTGCCGACTCGTTTTGGCTTGAAATGAAGCCATTAGGATGTTTTTTAATTTTTTGATTTTTTTTGCAATTTTTTTTTTTAATTTTCTATTCTGAGTCGAGTAGGAACTAATCGGAACGATAATTTTTTTTTCTCGCTCTCAGCGAGTCCTGTCCCGTTTTGGCTTGAAATTAAGCCATAATGATGTTTTTCGATTTTTTTTTTCATTTTTATGCTATTGTTTTGGAATTCTCTATTCCGGGTCGAGTAGGAACTGATAGGAATGACAATTTTTTTTTCTCTCTTTCTCAACCTCTCCCGACCCGTTTTGGCTTGAAATGATGCCATTAGGATGTTTTCTAATTTTAAGAATTTCTTTGATATTTTTTTAATTCTCTATTCCGGGTCGAGTAGGAACTGTTTGGAACTATTTTTTTATTTTCACTCTTTGTCGGCCTCTGCCGACTCGTTTTGGCTTTAAATGAAGACATAATGATGTTTTTTTTTTTTTAATTTTTTTTTTTTTGGAATTTTATATTCCTCGTCGGGTAGTAACTAATCGGAACGATAATTTTTTTTTCTCGTTCTCTGCGAGTCCTGTCCCTTTTTCGCTTGAAAAGAAGCCATAATGATGTTTTTCGATTTTTTTCTCGTTTTCTAGCTATTGTTTTGGAATTCTCTATTCCGGGTCGGGTAGGAACTGATAGGAACGATACTATTTTTTTTCACTCTTTCTCAGCCTCTCCCGACCCGTTTTGGCTTGAAATGATGACATTAGCATGTTTTTTAATTTTTTGAATTATTTTACAATTTTTTTTTAATTCTCTATTCCGGGTCGGGTAGGAACTGTTCGGAACAAAATTTTTTTTTTTTCACACATTCTCGGCCTCTCCCGACCAGTTTTGGCCTTAAATGAAGATATAATAATGTTTTTTAATTTTTTGAATTTTTTTGCTATTTTTTGGGAATTTTCTATTCCTGGTCGGGTAGTAACTGATCGAAACAATAATTTCTTTTTCTCTTTCTCAGCGAGTCCCATCCCGTTTTGGCTTGAAAAGAAGCCATAATGTTGTTCTTCAATTTTTTGAATTTTTTACTATTCTTTTGGAATTCTCTATTCCGGGTTGGGTAGGAAGTAATCGCAACGATAATTTTTTTTTTCTCTTTCTCTACCACTCCCGACCTGTTTTGTCTTGTAATGAAGTCATAATGATGTTTTTTAATTTTTTGAATTTTTTTGCTATTTTTTTGGAATTCTCTACTCCTGGTCTGTTAGGCACCGATCGGAACGATAAATTTTTTTTTTTCTCTCTTTCTTAGCATCTCCTGACCCGTTTTGGCTTGAAATGAAGCCATTAGGATGTTTTTTAATTTTTTGAATTTTTTTGCAATTTTTTTTTAATTCTCTATTCCGAGTCGAGTAGGAACTGATCGAGATGAAAATTTTTGTTTTCACTCTTTCTCAGCCACTCCTGAACCATTTTGGCTTGAAATGAAGACGTAATGATGTTTTTTAATTTTTTTGCAATTTTTTGGGAATTTTCTATTCCTGGTTGGGTAGGAACTAATCGGAACGATAATTTTTTTTTCTCTTTCTCAGCGAGTCCCGTCCCGTTTTGGCTTGAAAAGAAGCCATAATGATGTTTTTCGATCTTTTAAATTTTTTTGCAATTGTTTTGGTATTCTCTATTCCGAGTCGTGTAGGAACTAATCAGAACGATAATTTTTTTTTTTCTCATTCTCAGCAAGTCCCGACTCGTTTTGGCTTGAAATGATGACATTAGCACGTTTTTTAATTTTTTGAATTATTTTGCAATTTTTTTTAATTCTCTATTCCGGGTCGTGTAGGAACTGTTCGGAACAATTTTTTTTTTTTTTTCACACATTCTTGGCCTCTCCCGACCAGTTTTGGCCTTAAATGAAGACATAATAATATTTTTGAATTTTTTGAATTTTTTTGCTATTTTTTTGGGAATTTTTTTTTGAATTTTTTTACTATTTATTTGGAATTCTCTATTCCAGGTTGGGTAGGAAGTAATCGCAACGATAATTTTTTTTTTTCTCTTTCTCTACCACTCCCGACCTGTTTTGGCTTGTAATGAAGTCATAATGATGTTTTTTAATTTTTTGAATTTTTTTGCTATTTTTTTGGAATTCTCTATTCCTGGTCGGTTAGGCACCGATCGGAACAATAATTTTTTTTTCTCTCTTTCTTAGCCTCTCCCGACCCGTTTTGGCTTGAAATGAAGCCATTAGGATGTTTTTTAATTTTTTGAATTTTTTTTAATTCTCTATTCTGAGTCGAGTAGGAACTGATTGAAACGAAAATTTTTGTTTTCACTCTTTCTGGGCCAATCCTGAACCGTTTTGGCTTGAAATGAAGACGTAATGATGTTTTTTTATTTTTTTCAATTTTTTTGGGAATTTTCTATTCCTGGTTGGGAAGGAACAAATCGGAACGATAATTTTTTTTTTCTTTCTCAGCGAGTCCCGTCCCGTTTTGGCTTGAAAAGAAGCCATAATGATGTTTTTCGATTTTTTAAATTTTTTTGCTATTGTTTTGGTATTCTCTATTCCGAGTCGAGTAGGAACTGATCGGAACGATAATTTTTTTTTCTCGTTCTCAGCGAGTCCCGTCACGTTTTGGCTTGAAATGAAGCCATAATGGTGTTTTTCGATTTTTTTTTCATTTTTATGCTATTGTTTTTAATTCTCTATTCCGGGTCGGGTAGGAACTGTTCGGAACTATTTTTTTTTTTTTTCACTCTTTGTCGGCCTCTGCCGACTCGTTTTGGCTTGAAATGAAGACACAATGATGTTTTTTAATTTTTCTTTAATTTTTTCTATTTTTTTGGAATTTTTTATTCCTGATCGAGTAGTAACTGATCGGAACGATAATTTTTTTGTCTCGTTTTCCGCAAGTCTCGTCCCTTTTTGGCTTGAAAAGAAGCCACAATGATGTTTTTTGATTTTTTTTTTTTCATTTTCTTACTATTGTTTTGGAATTCTCTATTCCGGGTCGAGTAGGAACTGATAGGAACAATACTATTTTTTTTCTCTCTTTCTCAGCCTCTCCTGACCCGTTTTGGCTTGAAATGATGAGATTAGCACTTTTTTAATTTTTTGAATTATTTTGCAATTTTTTTTTAATTCTCTATTCCAGGTCGGGTAGGAACTGTTCGTAACAATTTTTTTTTTCACACATTCTCGGCCTCTCCCGACCCGTTTTGGCCTTAAAAGAAGACATAATAATGTTTTTTAATTTTTTGAATTTTTTTGCTATTTTTTGGGAATTTTCTATTCCTGGTCGGGTAGTAACTGATCGGAACGATAATTTGTTTTTATCTTTCTCAGCGAGTCCCATCCCGTTTTGGCTTGAAAAGAAGCCACAATGATGTTTTTCAATTTTTTGAATTTTTTTATTATTTTTTTGGAATTCTCTATTCCGGGTTGGGTAGGAAGTAATCGGAACGATAAATTTTTTTTTTTTCTTTCTCAGCCACTCCCAACCTGTTTTGGCTTGTAACGAAGTCATAATGATGTTTTTTAATTTTTTGAATTTTTTGGCTTATTTTTTTAAATTCTCTATTCCTGGTCGGTTAGGCATCAATCGGAACGATAATTTTTTTTTTCACTCTTTCTCTGCCTTTCCCGACCCGTTTTGGCTTGTAATGAAACCATAATGATGTTTTTTATTTTTTTTAATTTTTTTGCTATTTTTTTGGAATTCTTTATTCCTGGTCGGTTAGGCACTGATCGGAACGATAATTTTTTTTTCTCTCTTTCTCAACTTCTGCCGACCCGTTTTGGCTTGAAATGAAGCCATTAGGATGTTTTTTAATTTTTTGAATTTCTTTGTAATTTTTTTTTAATTCTCTATTCCGAGTCGAGTAGGAATTGATCGGAACGATAATTTTTTTTTCTCGTTCTCAGTGAGTCCCGTCCCGTTTTGGCTTGAAATGAAGCCATAATAATGTTTTTCGATTTTTTTTCATTTTTGTGCTATTGTTTAGGAATTCTCTATTCCGGGTCGAGTAGGAACTGATAGGAATGACAATTTTTTTTCTCTCTTTCTCAGCCTCTCCCGACCTGTTCTGCCTTGAAATGATGACATTAGGATGTTTTTTAATTTTTTGAATTTTTTTGCAATTTTTTTTTAATTCTCTATTCAGGGTCAGGTAGGAACTATTTGGAACTATTTTTTTTTTTCACTCTTTGTCGGCCTCTGCCGACTCGTTTTGGCTTGAAATGAAGACATAATGATGTTTTTTAATTTTTTTTTAATTTTTTCTATTTTTTTGGAATTTTATATTCCTGGTCGGGTAGTAACAGATCGGAACGATAATTTTTTTGTCTCGTTTTTCGCGAGTCCCATCCCTTTTTGGCTTGAAAAGAAGCCACAATGATGTTTTTCGATTTTTTTTTTTCATTTTCTTGCTATTGTTTTGGAATTCTCTATTCCGGGTCGGGTAGGAACTGATAGGAACAATACTATTTTTTTTTTCTCTTTCTCAGCCTCTCCCAACCCGTTTTGGCTTGAAATGATGACATTAGGATGTTTTTTAATTTTTTGAATTTTTTTGCAATTTTTTTTTAATTCTCTTTTCCGGGTCAGGTAGGAACTGTTGGGAACTATTTTTTTTTTCACTCTTTGTCGGCCTCTGCCGACTCGTTTTTGCTTGAAATGAAGACATAATGATGTTTTTAAATTTTTCTTAAATTTTATCTATTTTTTTGGAATTTTATATTCCTGGTCAGGTAGTAACTGATCGGAACGGTAATTTTTTTGTCTTGTTTTCCGCGAGTCCCATCCCATTTTGGCTTGAAAAGAAGCCACAATGATGTTTTTCGATTTTTTTTTTCATTTTCTTGCTATTGTTTTGGAATTCTCTATTCCGGGTCAGGTAGGAACAGATAGGAACAATACTATTTTTTTTCTATCTTTCTCAGCCTTTCCCTACCCGTTTTGGCTTGAAATGATGACATTAGCACGTTTTTTAATTTTTTGAAATATTTTTCAATTTTTTTTTAATTCTCTATTCCGGGTCGGGTAGGAACTGTTCGGAACAAATTTTTTTTTTTTCACACATTCTCGGCCTCTCCCAACACGTTTTGGCCTTAAATGAAGACATAATAATGTTTTTTAATTTTTTGAATTTTTTTGCTATTTTTTGGGAATTTTCTATTCCTGGTCGGGTAGTAACTGATCAGAACGATAATTTGTTTTTCTCTTTCTCAGCGAGTGCCATCCCGTTTTGGCTTGAAAAGAAGTCATAATGATGTTTTTCAATTTTTTGAATTTTTTTATTATTTTTTTTGGATTTCAATATTCCGGGTTGGGTAGGAAGTAATCGGAATGGTAATTTTTCTTTTTCTTTTTCTCAGCCACTCCCGACCAGTTTTGGCTTGTAACGAAGTCATAATGATGTTTTATAATTTTTTGAATTTTTTTGCTTTTTCTTTTAAATTCTCTATTCCTGGTCGGTTAGGCATCGATCGGAACGATAATTTTTTTTTTCCCCTCTTTCTCTGCCTTTCCCGACCCATTTTGGCTTGTAATGAAACCATAATGATGTTTTTTAATTTTTTTAATTTTTTTGCTATTTTTTTGGAATTCTTTATTCATGGTCGGTTAGACACCGATCGGAACGATAAATTTTTTTTTCTATCTTTCTTAACCTCTGCCGACCCGTTTTGGCTTGAAATGAAGCCATTTGGATGTTTTTTAATTTTTTGAATTTTTTTGTAATTTTTTTTTAATTCTCTATTCCGAGTCGAGTAGGAACTGATAGGAACGATAATTTTTTTTTCTTGTTCTCAACAAGTCCCGACCCGTTTTGGCTTGAAATGAAGCCATAATGATTTTTTTCGATTTTTTTTCATTTTTATGCTATTGTTTTGGAATTCTCTATTCCGGGTCGAGTAGGAATTGATGGGAATGAAAATTTTTTTTTTCTCTCTTTCTCAGCCTCTCCTAACCCGTTTTGGCTTGAAATGATGACATTAGGATGTTTTTTAATTTTTTGAATTTTTTTGCAATTTTTTTTTAATTCTCTATTCCGGGTCAAGTAGGAACTGTTTGGAACTACTTTTTTTTTCACTCTTTGTCGACCTCTGCCGACTCGTTTTGGCTTGAAATGAAGATATAATGATGTTTTTTAATTTTTCTTTAATTTTTTCTATTTTTTTGGAATTTTATATTCCTGGTCGGGTAGTAACTGATCGGAACGATAATTTTCTTGTCTCGTTTTCCGCGAGTCCCGTCCCTTTTTAGCTTTAAAAGAAGCCACAATGATGTTTTTCAATTTTTTTTTTTCATTTTCTTGCTATTGTTTTGGAATTCTCTATTCCAGGTCGGGTAGGAACTAATTGGAACAATACTATTTTTTTTCTCTCTTTCTCCGCCTCTCCCGACCCGTTTTGGCTTGAAATGATGACATTAGCACGTTTTTTAATTTTTTGAATTATTTTGCAATTTTTTTTTAATTCTCTATTCTGGGTCGGGTAGGAACTGTTTGGAACAAATTTTTTTTTTTTCACACATTCTTGGCCTCTCCCGACCCGTTTTGGCCTCAAATGAAGACATAATAATGTTTTTTAATTTTTTGAATTTTTTTGCAATTTTTTGGATATTTTCTATTCCTGGTCGGGTAGTAACTGATCAGAACGACAATTTTTTTTCCTCTTTCTCAGCGAGTCCCATCCCGTTTTAGCTTGAAAAGAAGCCATGATGATGTTTTTCGATTTTTTGAATTTTTTTATTATTTTTTTTGGAATTCTCTATTCCGGGTTGGGTAGAAAGCAATCGGAACGATAATTTTTTTTTTCTCTTTCTCAGCCACTCCCGACCTGTTTTGGCTTGTAACGAAGTGATAATGATGTTTTTTAATTTTTTGAATTTTTTTGCTTTTTTTTTGGAATTCTCTATTCCTTGTCGGTTAGGCATCGATCGGAACGATAATTTTTTTTTCTCTCTTTCTCTGCCTTTCCTGACCCATTTTGGCTTGTAATGAAACCATAATGATGTTTATTAATTTTTTGAATTTTTTTGCTATTTTTTTGGAATTCTCTATTCCTGGTCGGTTAGGCACCGATCGGAACGATAATTTTTTTCTCTCTCTTTCTCGGCCTCTCCCGACCCATTTTGGTTTGAACTGAAGCCATCACGATGTTTTTTAATTTTTTGAATTTTTTTTCTATTTTTTTGGAATTCTCAATTCCTGGTCTATTAGGTACCAATCGGAAGGATAATTTTTTTTTTCTCTTTATCAGCCTCTCCTGACCCGTTTTGGCTTTAAATGAAGCCATTAGGATGTTTTTTAATTTTTTGATTTTTTTTGAAATTCTCTATTCCGAGTCGGGTAGGAACTGATCGGAACGATAATTTTTTTTTTCTCTATTTCTCGGCCTCTCCCAACCTGTTTTGGCGTGAAATGAATTACAAATGATGGTTTTTAATTTTTTGAATTTTTTTGCTATTTTTTTGGAATTTTCTATTCTTGGTCGGGTAGTAACTGATCGGAAACATAATTTTTTGTTTCCTCTTTCTCTGCTAGTCCCATCCCGTTTTGGCTTGAAAAGAAGCCATAATGATGTTTTTTATATTTTTGAATTTTTTTGCTATTTTTTTGGAATTCTCTATTCCAGGTCGGGTAGGAACTGATCGGAAGAATAATTCTTCTTTTTCTCTCTTTCTCAGCTAGTCTCGTCCCGTTTTGGCTTGAAAAGTAGCCATAATCATATTTTTTAATTTTTTGAACTTTTTCGCTATTTTTTTGGGAATTCTATAGTCCGGGTCTGGTAGGAACTGGTCGGAATGAGAATTTTTTTTCTCTCTTTCTCGACCTCTCCCAACCCGTTTGGCTTGAAATGATTGCATAATGATGTTTTTTAATGTTTTTGAATTTTTTTGCTATTTTTTTGGAATTCTCTATTATTGGTCGATTACGCACCGATCGGAACGATAAAATTTTTTTCTCTCTTTCACAGCGTCTCCCGACCCGTTTTCGCTTGAGATAAAGTCATAATGATGTTTTCTAATTTTTTGAATTTTCTTGCAATTTTTTTTTAAATTCTCTATTCCGGGTTGGGTACAAACTGATCGGAACAGAATTTTTTTTTTTTCATTCTTTCTTGGCCTCTTCCAACCCATTTTCGCTTGAAATGAAGACATAATGATGTTTTTTAATTTTTTTAATTTTTTTGCTATTTTTTTGGAATTCTCTATTACGGGTCGAGTAGAAACTGATCGGATCGATAATTCTTTTCCTCTCTCTTTCTCGTCCTCTCCCAACCCGTTTTGGCTTAAAATGAAGCCATCATGATTTTTTTTAATTTTTTTTGCTATTTTTTTGGAATTCTCAATCCCTAGTCGATTAGGTACCGATCGGAATGATAATTTTTTTTCTCTCTTTATCAGCTTCTCCCGACCCGTTTTGGCTTGAAATGAAGCCATTAGGATGTTTTTTAATTTTTTGAATTTTTTTGCTATTTTTTGGGAATTTTCTGTTCCTGGTCGGGTAGTAACTGATCGGAACGATAATTTTTTTTTCCTCTTTCTCTGTGAGTCCCGTCCCGTTTTGGCATGAAGGTATGCCATAATGATGTTTTTCGATTTTTTAAATGTTTTTGCTATTGTCATGGAATTCTCTATTCCGGGTCGGGTAGGAACTGATCAGAACGATAATTTTTTTCTCTCTCTTTCTTTGCCTTCCCCGACCCGTATTGGCTTGTAATGAAGCCATAATAATGTTTTTTTATTTTTTTATTTTTTTTGCTATTTCTTTGTAATTCTCTATTCCTGGTCGGTTAGGCACCGATCGGAACGATAATTTTTTTTTCTCTTTCTCAACATCCCTCGACATGTAACTGATCGGAACAATATTTTTTTTTTTTCTCTTTCTCAGCGAGTCCCGCCCTATTTTGGCTTGATAAAAAGCCATAATGATGTTTTCTAATTTTTTGAATTTTCTTGCTATTTTTTTTTTAATTCTCTATTCCGAGTCAGGTACGAACTGATCGGAAAGATTTTTTTTTTTTTTTTTCATTCTTTCTCGTACTCTCCCAACCCATTTTCGCTTGAAATGAAGACATAATGATGGTTTTTAATTTTTTGAATTTTTTTACTCTTTTTTTCGAATTCCCTATTACGGGTTGAGTAGGAACTGATCGGAACGATAATTCTTTTTCTCTCTCTTTCTAGTCCTCTCCTGACCCGTTTTGGCTTGAAATGAAGCCATCATAATGTTTTTTAATTTTTTTGCTATTTTTTGGGAATTCTCAATCACTAGTCGATTTGGTTCCGATCGGAATGATAATTTTTTTTTCTCTCTTTATTAGCCTCTCCCGACCCGTTTTGGATTGAAATGAAGCCATTGGATGTTTTTTAATTTTTTGAATTTTTTTTAATTCTCTATTCCGGGTTTGGTAGGAACTGATCGGAATGATAATTTTTCTTTACCCTCTTTCTTGGCCGTTCCCGACCCGTTTACGCTTGAAATGAAGACATAATGACGGAACGATAAATTTTTTTTTTTTCTCTCTCTGGGCCTCTCCCGACCCATTTTGGCATGAAATGAAGACATAATGATGTTTTTTAATTTTTTGAATTTTTTTGCTAATTTTTTGGAATTTTCGATTCCTGGTCGGGTAGTAACTGATCGGAGCAATAATTTTTTTTTCTCTTTCTCAGCGAGTCCCTTCCGGTTTTGGCTTGAAAAGAAGCCATAATGATGTTTTTCAATTTTTTGAATTTTTTTGCTATTTTTTGGAATTCTCTATTCCGGGTTGGGTAGGAACTGATCGGAACGATAATTTTTTTTTTATTCTCTTTCTCTTCCTCTCCCGACCCGTTTTGGCTTGTAGTGAAATCATAATGATGTTTTTAAAATTTTTGAATTTTTTAGCTATTTTTTTGGAATTCTCTATTCCTGGTCGGTTAGGCACAGATCAGAACGATAATTTTTTTTTCTCTTTCTCAACATCCCTCGACCTGTAACTGATCGGAACAATTTTTTTTTTCTCTTTCTCAGCGAGTCCCGCCCTATTTTGGCTTGAAGAAAAGCCATAATAATGTTTTCTAATGTTTTGAATTTTCTTGCTATTTTTTTTTTAATTCTCTATTCCGGGTCAGGTACGAACTGATCGGAACGAATTTTTTTTTTTTTTTTTTCATTCTTTCTCGTACTCTCCCGACCCATTTTCGCTTGAAATGAAGACATAATGATGGTTTTTAATTTTTTGAATTTTTTTGCTCTTTTTTTCGAATTCCCTATTACGGGTCGGGTAGGAACTGATCGGAACGATAATTCTTTTCCTCTCTCTTTCTCGTCTTCTCCCAACCCGTTTTGGCTTAAAATGAAGCCATCATGATTTTTTTTAATTTTTTTTGCTATTTTTTTGGAATTCTCAATCCCTAGTCGATTAGGTACCGATCGGAATGATAATTTTTTTTCTCTCTTTATCAGCCTCTCCCGACCCGTTTTGGCTTGAGATGAAGCCATTAGGATGTTTTTTAATTTTTTGAATTTTTTTGCTATTTTTTGGGAATTTTCTGTTCCTGGTCTGGTAGTAACTGATCGAAACGATAATTTTTTTTTCCTCTTTCTCTGTGAGTCCCGTCCCGTTTTCACATGAAGGGATGCCATAATAATGTTTTTCGATTTTTTAAATTTTTTTGCTATTGTCTTGGAATTCTCTATTCCGGGTCGGCTAGGAACTGATCAGAACGATAATTTTTTTCTCTCTCTTTCTTTGCCTTCCCCGACCCGTATTGGCTTGTAATGAAGCCATAATAATGTGTTTTTATTTTTTTATTTTTTTTGCTATTTTTTTGGAATTCTCTATTCCTGGTCGGTTAGGCACCGATCGGAACGATAATTTTTTTTTTCTCTTTCACAACATCCCTCGACCTGTAACTGATCGGAACAATATATTTTTTTTCTCTTTCTCAGCAAGTCCCGCCCTATTTTGGCTTGAAAAAAAGCCATAATGATGTTTTCTAATTTTTTGAATTTTCCTGCTATTTTTTTTTTAATTCTCTATTCCGGGTCAGGAACGAACTGATCGGAACGATTTTTTTTTTTTTTTTTTTCATTCTTTCTCGTACTCTCCCGACCCATTTTCGCTTGAAATGAAGACATAATGATGGTTTTTAATTTTTTGAATTTTTTTGCTCTTTTTTTCGAATTCCCTATTACGGGTCGGGTAGGAACTGATCGGAACGATAATTCTTTTCCTCTCTCTTTCTCGTCTTCTCCCAACCCGTTTTGGCTTAAAATGAAGCCATCATGATTTTTTTTAATTTTTTTTGCTATTTTTTTGGAATTCTCAATCCCTAGTCGATTAGGTACCGATCGGAATGATAATTTTTTTTTCCTCTTTCTCTGTGAGTCCCGTCCCGTTTTCGCATGAAGGGATGCCATAATGATGTTTTTCGATTTTTAAAATTTTTTTTCTATTGTCTTGGAATTCTCTATTCCGGGTCGGGTAGGAACTGATCAGAACGATAATTTTTTTCTCTCTCTTTCTTTGCCTTCCCCGACCCGTATTGGCTTGTAATGAAGCCCTAATAATGTTTTTTTATTTTTTTATTTTTTTAGCTATGTTTTTGGAATTCTCTATTCCTGGTCGGTTAGGCACCGATCGGAACAATAATTTTTTTTTCTCTTTCACAACATCCCTCGACCTGTAACTGATCGGAACAATTTTTTTTTTTCTCTTTCTCAGCGAGTCCCGCCCTATTTTGGCTTGAAAAAAAGCCATAATGATGTTTTCTAATTTTTTGAATTTTCTTGCTATTTTTTTTTTAATTATCTATTCCGGGTCAGGTACCAACTGATCGGAACGAATTTTTTTTTTTTTTTTTTCATTCATTCTCGTACTCTCCCGACCCATTTTCGCTTGAAATGAAGACATAATGATGGTTTTTAATTTTTTGAATTTTTTTGCTCTTTTTTTCGAATTCCTTATTACGTGTCGGGTATGGACTGATCGGAACGATAATTCTTTTCCTCTCTCTTTCTCGTCCTCTCCCAACCCGTTTTGGCTTAAAATGAAGCCATCATGATTTTTTTTAATTTTTTTTGCTGTTTTTTTGGAATTCTCAATCCCTAGTCGATTAGGTACCGATCGGAATGATAATTTTTTTTCTCGCTTTATCAGCCTCTCCCGACCCGTTTTGGCTTGAGATGAAGCCATTAGGATGTTTTTGAATTTTTTGAATTTTTTTGCTATTTTTTGGGAATTTTCTGTTCCTGGTCTGGTAGTAACTGATCGAAACGATAATATTTTTTTTCCTCTTTCTCTGTGAGTCCCGTCCCGTTTTCACATGAAGGGATGCCATAATAATGTTTTTCGATTTTTAAATTTTTTTGCTATTGTCTTGGAATTCTCTATTCCGGGTCGGCTAGAAACTGATCAGAACGATAATTTTTTTCTCTCTATTTCTTTGCCTTCCCCGACCCGTATTGGCTTGTAATGAAGCCATAATAATGTGTTTTTATTTTTTTATTTTTTTTGCTATTTTTATGGAATTCTCTATTCCTGGTCGGTTAGGCACCGATCGGAACGATAATTTTTTTTTTCTCTTTCACAACTTCCCTCGACCTATAACTGATCGGAACAATATATTTTTTTTCTCTTTCTCAGCAAGTCCCGCCCTATTTTGGCTTGAAAAAAAGCCATAATGATGTTTTCTAATTTTTTGAATTTTCTTGCTATTTTTTTTTCAATTCTCTATTCCGGGTCAGGTACGAACTGATCGAAACGAAATTTTTTTTTTTTTTTTCATTCTTTCTCGTACTCTCCCGACCCATTTTCGCTTGAAATGAAGACATAACGATGATTTTTAATTTTTTGAATTTTTTTGCTCTTTTTTTCGAATTCCCTATTACGGGTCGGGTAGGAACTGAACGGAACGATAATTCTTTTCCTCTCTCTTTCTCGTCTTCTCCCAACCCATTTTGGCTTAAAATGAAGCCATCATGATTTTTTTTAATTTTTTTTGCTATTTTTTTTGAATTCTCAATCCCTAGTCGATTAGGTACCGATCGGAATGATAATTTTTTTTCTCTCTTTATCAGCCTCTCCCGACCCGTTTTGGCTTGAAATGAAGCCATTAGGATGTTTTTTAATTTTTTGAATTTTTTTGCTATTTTTTTGGAATTTTCTGTTCCTGGTAGGGTAGTAACTGATCGGAACGATAATTTTTTTTCCTCTTTCTCTGTGAGTCCCGTCCCGTTTTGGCACGAAGGAATGCCATATTGATGTTTTTCGATTTTTTAAATTTTTTTGCTATTGTCTTGGAATTCTCTATTCCGGGTCGGGTAGGAACTGATCAGAACGATAATTTTTTTCTCTCTCTTTCTTTGCCTTCCCCGTCCCGTATTCGCTTGTAATAAAGCCGTAATAATGTTTTTCTATTTTTTTATTTTTTTTGCTATTTTTTTGGAATTCTCTATTCCTGGTCGGTTAGGCACCGATCGGAACGATAATTTTTTTTTCTCTTTCACAACATCCCTCGACCTGTAACTGATCGGAACAATATTTTTTTTTCTCTTTCTCAGCGAGTCCCGCCCTATTTTGGCTTGAAAAAAAGCCATAATGATGTTTTCTAATTTTTTGAATTTTCTTGCTATTTTTTTTTTAATTCTCTATTCCGGGTCAGGTACGAACTGATCGAAACGAATTTTTTTTTTTTTTTTTCATTCTTTCTCGTACTCTCCTGACCCATTTTCGCTTGAAATGAAGACATAATGATGGTTTTTAATTTTTTGAATTTTTTTGCTCTTTTTTTCGAATTCCCTATTACGGGTCGGGTAGGAACTGATCGGAACGATAATTCTTTTCCTCTCTCTTTCTCGTCTTCTCCCAACCCGTTTTGGCTTAAAATGAAGCCATCATGATTTTTTTTAATTTTTTTTGCTATTTTTTTTGAATTCTCAATCCCTAGTCGATTAGGTACCGATCGGAATGATAATTTTTTTTCTCTCTTTATCAGCCTCTCCCGACCCGTTTTGGCTTGAAATGAAGCCATTAGGATGTTTTTTAATTTTTTGAATTTTTTTGCTATTTTTTTGGAATTTTCTGTTCCTGGTAGGGTAGTAACTGATCGGAACGATAATTTTTTTTTCCTCTTTCTCTGTGAGTCCCGTCCCGTTTTGGCACGAAGGAATGCCATAATGATGTTTTTCGATTTTTTAAATTTTTTTGCTATTGTCTTGGAATTCTCTATTCCGGGTCGGGTAGGAACTGATCAGAACGATAATTTTTTTCTCTCTCTTTCTTTGCCTTCCCCGTCCCGTATTCGCTTGTAATGAAGCCGTAATAATGTTTTTCTATTTTTTTATTTTTTTTGCTATTTTTTTGGAATTCTCTATTCCTGGTCGGTTAGGCAGCGATCGGAACGATAATTTTTTTTTCTCTTTCACAACATCCCTCGACCTGTAACTGATCGGAACAATATTTTTTTTTTCTCTTTCTCAGCGAGTCCCGCCCTATTTTGGCTTGAAAAAAAGCCATAATGATGTTTTCTAATTTTTTGAATTTTCTTGCTATTTTTTTTTCAATTCTCTATTCCGGGTCAGGTACGAACTGATCGGAACGATTTTTTTTTTTTTTTCATTCTTTCTCGTACTCTCCCGACCCATTTTCGCTTGAAACGAAGACATAATGATGGTTTTTAATTTTTTGAATTTTTTTGCTCTTTTTTTCGAATTCCCTATTACGAGTCGGGTAGGAACTGATCGGAACGATAATTCTTTTCCTCTCTCTTTCTCGTCTTCTCCCAACCCGTTTTGGCTTAAAATGAAGCCATCATGATTTTTTTTAATTTTTTTTGCTATTTTTTTGGAATTCTCAATCCCTAGTCGATTAGGTACCGATCGGAATGATAATTTTTTTTCTCTCTTTATCAGCCTCTCTCGACCCGTTTTGGCTTGAGATGAAGCCATTAGGATGTTTTTTAATTTTTTGAATTTTTTTGCTATTTTTTGGGAATTTTCTGTTCCTGGTCTGGTAGTAACTGATCGAAACGATAATTTTTTTTTCCTCTTTCTCTGTGAGTCCCGTCCCGTTTTCGCATGAGGGGATGCCATAATGATGTTTTTCGATTTTTAAAATTTTTTTGTTATTGTCTTGGAATTCTCTATTCCGGGTCGGGTAGGAACTGATCAGAACGATAATTTTTTTCTCTCTCTTTCTTTGCCTTCCCCGACCCGTATTGGCTTGTAATGAAGCCATAATAATGTGTTTTTATTTTTTTTATTTTTTTTGCTATTTTTTTGGAATTCTCTATTCCTGGTCGGTTAGGCACCGATCGGAACGATAATTTTTTTTTTCTCTTTCACAACATCCCTCAACCTGTAACTGATCGGAACAATATTTTTTTTTTCTCTTTCTCAGCAAGTCCCGCCCTATTTTGGCTTGAAAAAAAGCCATAATGATGTTTTCTAATTTTTTGAATTTTCTTGCTATTTTTTTTTAATTCTCTATTCCGGGTCAGGTACGAGCTGATCGGAACGAATTTTTTTTTTTTTTTTTTCATTCTTCCTCGTACTCTCCCGACCCATTTTCGCTTGAAATGAAGACATAATGATGGTTTTTAATTTTTTGAATTTTTTTGCTCTTTTTTTCGAATTCCCTATTACGAGTCGGGTAGGAACTGATCGGAACGATAATTCTTTTCCTCTCTCTTTCTCGTCTTCTCCCAACTCGTTTTGGCTTAAAATGAAGCCATCATGATTTTTTTTTAATTTTTTTTGCTATTTTTTTGGAATTCTCAATCCCTAGTCGATTAGGTACCGATCGGAATGATAATTTTTTTTCTCTCTTTATCAGCCTCTCCCGACCCGTTTTGGCTTGAGATGATGCCATTAGGATGTTTTTTAATTTTTTGAATTTTTTTGCTATTTTTTGGGAATTTTCTGTTCCTGGTCTGGTAGTAACTGATCGAAACGATAATTTTTTTTTCCTCTTTCTCTGTGAGTCCCGTCCCGTTTTCGCATGAAGGGATGCCATTATGATGTTTTTCGATTTTTTAAATTTTTTTGCTATTGTCTTGGAATTCTCTATTCCGGGTCGGGTAGGAACTGATCAGAACGATAATTTTTTTCTCTCTCTTTCTTTGCCTTCCCCGACCCGTATTGGCTTGTAATGAAGCCCTAATAATGTTTTTTTATTTTTTTATTTTTTTAGCTATTTTTTTGGAATTCTCTATTCCTGGTCGGTTAGGCACCGATCGGAACGATAATTTTTTTTTCTCTTTCACAACATCCCTCGACCTGTAACTGATCGGAACAATTTTTTTTTTCTCTTTCTCAACGAGTCCCGCCCTATTTTGGCTTGAAAAAAAGCCATAATGATGTTTTATAATTTTTTGAATTTTCTTGCTATTTTTTTTTTAATTCTCTATTCCGGGTCAGGTACGAACTGATCGAAACGAATCTTTTTTTTTTTTTTTTCATTCTTTCTCGTACTCTCCCGACCCATTTTCGCTTGAAATGAAGACATAACGATAGTTTTTAATTTTTTGAATTTTTTTGCTCTTTTTTTCGAATTCCCTATTACGGGTCGGGTAGGAACTGAACGGAATGATAATTCTTTTCCTCTCTCTTTCTCGTCTTCTCCCAACCCATTTTGGCTTAAAATGAAGCCATCATGATTTTTTTTAATTTTTTTTGCTATTTTTTTTGAATTCTCAATCCCTAGTCGATTAGGTACCGATCGGAATGATAATTTTTTTTCTCTCTTTATCAGCCTCTCCCGACTCGTTTTGGCTTGAAATGAAGCCATTAGGATGTTTTTTAATTTTTTGAATTTTTTTGCTATTTTTTGGGAATTTTCTGTTCCTGGTCGGGTAGTAACTGATCGGAACGATAATTTTTTTTTCCTCTTTCTCTGTGAGTCCCGTCCCGTTTTGGCACGAAGGGATGCCATAATGATGTTTTTCGATTTTTTAAATTTTTTTGCTATTGTCTTGGAATTCTCTATTCCGGGTCGGGTAGGAACTGATCAGAACGATAATTTTTTTCTCTCTCTTTCTTTGCCTTCCCCGTCCCGTATTCGCTTGTAATGAAGCCGTAATAATGTTTTTTTATTTTTTTAGTTTTTTTTCTATTTTTTTGGAATTCTCTATTCCTGGTCGGTTAGGCACCGATCGGAACGATAATTTTTTTTTCTCTTTCACAACATCCCTCGACCTGTAACTGATCGGAACAATATTTTTTTTTTCTCTTTCTCAGCGAGTCCCGCCCTATTTTGGCTTGAAAAAAAGCCATAATGATGTTTTATAATTTTTTGAATTTTCTTGCTATTTTTTTTTTAATTCTCTATTCCGGGTCAGGTACGAACTGATCGAAACGAATCTTTTTTTTTTTTTTTCATTCTTTCTCGTACTCTCCCGACCCATTTTCGCTTGAAATGAAGACATAACGATGGTTTTTAATTTTTTGAATTTTTTTGCTCTTTTTTTCGAATTCCCTATTACGGGTCGGGTAGGAACTGAACGGAATGATAATTCTTTTCCTCTCTCTTTCTCGTCTTCTCCCAACCCATTTTGGCTTAAAATGAAGCCATCATGATTTTTTTTAATTTTTTTTGCTATTTTTTTTGAATTCTCAATCCCTAGTCGATTAGGTACCGATCGGAATGATAATTTTTTTTCTCTCTTTATCAGCCTCTCCCGACCCGTTTTGGCTTGAAATGAAGCCATTAGGATGTTTTTTAATTTTTTGAATTTTTTTGCTATTTTTTGGGAATTTTCTGTTCCTGGTCGGGTAGTAACTGATCGGAACGATAATTTTTTTTTCCTCTTTCTCTGTGAGTCCCGTCCCGTTTTGGCACGAAGGGATGCCATAATGATGTTTTTCGATTTTTTAAATTTTTTTGCTATTGTCTTGGAATTCTCTATTCCGGGTCGGGTAGGAACTGATCAGAACGATAATTTTTTTCTCTCTCTTTCTTTGCCTTCCCCGTCCCGTATTCGCTTGTAATGAAGCCGTAATAATGTTTTTCTATTTTTTTATTTTTTTTGCTATTTTTTTGGAATTCTCTATTCCTGGTCGGTTAGGCAGCGATCGGAACGATAATTTTTTTTTCTCTTTCACAACATCCCTCGACCTGTAACTGATCGGAACAATTTTTTTTTTTTCTCTTTCTCAGCGAGTCCCGCCCTATTTTGGCTTGAAAAAAAGCCATAATGATGTTTTCTAATTTTTTGAATTTTCTTGCTATTTTTTTTTTAATTCTCTATTCCGGGTCAGGTACGAACTGATCGAAACGAATCTTTTTTTTTTTTTTTCATTCTTTCTCGTACTCTCCCGACCCATTTTCGCTTGAAATGAAGACATAACGATGGTTTTTAATTTTTTGAATTTTTTTGCTCTTTTTTTCGAATTCCCTATTACGGGTCGAGTAGGAACTGAACGGAATGATAATTCTTTTCCTCTCTCTTTCTCGTCTTCTCCCAACCCATTTTGGCTTAAAATGAAGCCATCATGATTTTTTTTAATTTTTTTTGCTATTTTTTTTGAATTCTCAATCCCTAGTCGATTAGGTACCGATCGGAATGATAATTTTTTTTCTCTCTTTATCAGCCTCTCCCGACCCGTTTTGGCTTGAAATGAAGCCATTAGGATGTTTTTTAATTTTTTGAATTTTTTTGCTATTTTTTGGGAATTTTCTGTTCCTGGTCGGGTAGTAACTGATCGGAACGATAATTTTTTTTTCCTCTTTCTCTGTGAGTCCCGTCCCGTTTTGGCACGAAGGGATGCCATAATGATGTTTTTCGATTTTTTAAATTTTTTTGCTATTGTCTTGGAATTCTCTATTCCGGGTCGGGTAGGAACTGATCAGAACGATAATTTTTTTCTCTCTCTTTCTTTGCCTTCCCCGTCCCGTATTCGCTTGTAATGAAGCCGTAATAATGTTTTTTTATTTTTTTAGTTTTTTTTCTATTTTTTTGGAATTCTCTATTCCTGGTCGGTTAGGCACCGATCGGAACGATAATTTTTTTTTCTCTTTCACAACATCCCTCGACCTGTAACTGATCGGAACAATATTTTTTTTTTCTCTTTCTCAGCGATTCCCGCCCTATTTTGGCTTGAAAAAAAGCCATAATGATGTTTTATAATTTTTTGAATTTTCTTGCTATTTTTTTTTTAATTCTCTATTCCGGGTCAGGTACGAACTGATCGAAACGAATCTTTTTTTTTTTTTTTCATTCTTTCTCGTACTCTCCCGACCCATTTTCGCTTGAAATGAAGACATAACGATGGTTTTTAATTTTTTGAATTTTTTTGCTCTTTTTTTCGAATTCCCTATTACGGGTCGGGTAGGAACTGAACGGAATGATAATTCTTTTCCTCTCTCTTTCTCGTCTTCTCCCAACCCATTTTGGCTTAAAATGAAGCCATCATGATTTTTTTTAATTTTTTTTGCTATTTTTTTTGAATTCTCAATCCCTAGTCGATTAGGTACCGATCGGAATGATAATTTTTTTTCTCTCTTTATCAGCCTCTCCCGACCCGTTTTGGCTTGAAATGAAGCCATTAAGATGTTTTTTAATTTTTTGAATTTTTTTGCTATTTTTTGGGAATTTTCTGTTCCTGGTCGGGTAGTAACTGATCGGAACGATAATTTTTTTTTCCTCTTTCTCTGTGAGTCCCGTCCCGTTTTGGCACGAAGGGATGCCATAATGATGTTTTTCGATTTTTTAAATTTTTTTGCTATTGTCTTGGAATTCTCTATTCCGGGTCGGGTAGGAACTGATCAGAACGATAATTTTTTTCTCTCTCTTTCTTTGCCTTCCCCGTCCCGTATTCGCTTGTAATGAAGCCGTAATAATGTTTTTCTATTTTTTTATTTTTTTTGCTATTTTTTTGGAATTCTCTATTCCTGGTCGGTTAGGCAGCGATCGGAACGATAATTTTTTTTTCTCTTTCACAACATCCCTCGACCTGTAACTGATCGGAACAATATTTTTTTTTTCTCTTTCTCAGCGAGTCCCGCCCTATTTTGGCTTGAAAAAAAGCCATAATGATGTTTTCTAATTTTTTGAATTTTCTTGCTATTTTTTTTTTAATTCTCTATTCCGGGTCAGGTACGAACTGATCGAAACGAATTTTTTTTTTTTTTTTCATTCTTTCTCGTACTCTCCCGACCCATTTTCGCTTGAAATGAAGACATAATGATGGTTTTTAATTTTTTGAATTTTTTTGCTCTTTTTTTCGAATTCCTTATTACGGGTCGGGTAGGAACTGATCGGAACGATAATTCTTTTCCTCTCTCTTTCTCGTCTTCTCCCAACCCGTTTTTGCTTAAAATGAAGCCATCATGATTTTTTTTTAATTTTTTTTGCTATTTTTTTTGAATTCTCAATCCCTAGTCGATTAGGTACCGATCCGAATGATAATTTTTTTTCTCTCTTTATCAGCCTCTCCCGACCCGTTTTGGCTTGAAATGAAGCCATTAGGATGTTTTTTAATTTTTTGAATTTTTTTGCTATTTTTTTGGAATTTTCTGTTCCTGGTAGGGTAGTAACTGATCGGAACGATAATTTTTTTTTCCTCTTTCTCTGTGAGTCCCGTCCCGTTTTGGCACGAAGGAATGCCATAATGATGTTTTTCGATTTTTTAAATTTTTTTGCTATTGTCTTGGAATTCTCTATTCCGGGTCGGGTAGGAACTGATCAGAACGATAATTTTTTTCTCTCTCTTTCTTTGCCTTCCCCGTCCCGTATTCGCTTGTAATGAAGCCGTAATAATGTTTTTCTATTTTTTTATTTTTTTTGCTATTTTTTTGGAATTCTCTATTCCTGGTCGGTTAGGCACCGATCGGAACGATAATTTTTTTTTCTCTTTCACAACATCCCTCGACCTGTAACTGATCGGAACAATATTTTTTTTTTCTCTTTCTCAGCGAGTCCCGCCCTATTTTGGCTTGAAAAAAAGCCATAATGATGTTTTCTAATTTTTTGAATTTTCTTGCTAATTTTTTTTTAATTCTCAATTCCGGGTTAGGTACGAACTGATCGAAACGAATTTTTTTTTTTTTTTTTTCATTCTTTCTCGTACTCTCCCGACCCATTTTCGCTTGAAATGAAGACATAATGATGGTTTTTAATTTTTTGAATTTTTTTGCTCTTTTTTTCGAATTCCCTATTACGGGTCGGGTAGGAACTGATCGGAACGATAATTCTTTTCCTCTCTATTTCTCGTCTTCTCCCAACCCGTTTTGGCTTAAAATGAAGCCATCATGATTTTTTTTTAATTTTTTTTGCTATTTTTTTTGAATTCTCAATCCCTAGTCGATTAGGTACCGATCGGAATGATAATTTTTTTTCTCTCTTTATCAGCCTCTCCCGACCCGTTTTGGCTTGAAATGAAGCCATTAGGATGTTTTTTAATTTTTTGAATTTTTTTGCTATTTTTTTGGAATTTTCTGTTCCTGGTCTGGTAGTAACTGATCGAAACGATAATTTTTTTTCCTCTTTCTCTGTGAGTCCCGTCCCGTTTTCGCATGAGGGGATGCCATAATGATGTTTTTCGATTTTTAAAATTTTTTTGTTATTGTCTTGGAATTCTCTATTCCGGGTCGGGTAGGAACTGATCAGAACGATAATTTTTTTCTCTCTCTTTCTTTGCCTTCCCCGACCCGTATTGGCTTGTAATGAAGCCATAATAATGTGTTTTTATTTTTTTTATTTTTTTTGCTATTTTTTTGGAATTCTCTATTCCTGGTCGGTTAGGCACCGATCGGAACGATAATTTTTTTTTTCTCTTTCACAACATCCCTCAACCTGTAACTGATCGGAACAATATTTTTTTTTTCTCTTTCTCAGCAAGTCCCGCCCTATTTTGGCTTGAAAAAAAGCCATAATGATGTTTTCTAATTTTTTGAATTTTCTTGCTATTTTTTTTTTAATTCTCTATTCCGGGTCAGGTACGAGCTGATCGGAACGAATTTTTTTTTTTTTTTTTTTCATTCTTTCTCGTACTCTCCCGACCCATTTTCGCTTGAAATGAAGACATAATGATGGTTTTTAATTTTTTGAATTTTTTTGCTCTTTTTTTCGAATTCCCTATTACGAGTCGGGTAGGAACTGATCGGAACGATAATTCTTTTCCTCTCTCTTTCTCGTCTTCTCCCAACACGTTTTGGCTTAAAATGAAGCCATCATGATTTTTTTTAATTTTTTTTGCTATTTTTTTGGAATTCTCAATCCCTAGTCGATTAGGTACCGATCGGAATGATAATTTTTTTTCTCTCTTTATCAGCCTCTCCCGACCCGTATTGGCTTGAGATGATGCCATTAGGATGTTTTTTAATTTTTTGAATTTTTTTGCTATTTTTTGGGAATTTTCTGTTCCTGGTCTGGTAGTAACTGATCGAAACGATAATTTTTTTTTCCTCTTTCTCTGTGAGTCCCGTCCCGTTTTCACATGAAGGGATGCCATAATGATGTTTTTCGATTTTTTAAATTTTTTTGCTATTGTCTTGGAATTCTCTATTCCGGGTCGGGTAGGAACTGATCCGAACGATAATTTTTTTCTCTCTCTTTCTTTGCCTTCCCCGACCCGTATTGGCCTGTAATGAAGCCATAATAATGTTTTTTTATTTTTTTTATATTTTTAGCTATTTTTTTGGAATTCTCTATTCCTGATCGGTTAGGCACCGATCGGAACGATAATTTTTTTTCTCTTTCACAACATCCCTCGACCTGTAACTGATCGGAACAATTTTTTTTTTTCTCTTTCTCAGCGAGTCCCGCCCTATTTTGGGCCGAAAAAAAGCCATAATGATGTTTTCTAATTTTTTGAATTTTCTTGCTTTTTTTTTTTAAATTCTCTATTCCGGGTCAGGTACGAACTGATCGGAACGAAAATTTTTTTTTTAAAAATTCTTTCTCGTAGTCTCCCGACCCATTTTCGCTTGAAATGAAGACATAATGATGGTTTTTAATTTTTTGAATTTTTTTGCTCTTTTTTTCGAATTCCCTATTACGGGTTGAGTAGGAACTGATTGGAACGATAATTCTTTTTCTCTCTCTTTCTAGTCCTCTCCTGACCCGTTTTGGCTTGAAATGAAGCCATCATAATGTTTTTTAATTTTTTTGCTATTTTTTGGTAATTCTCAATCACTAGTCGATTTGGTACCGATCGGAATGATAATTTTTTTTTCTCTCTTTATTAGCCTCTCCCGACCCGTTTTGGATTGAAATGAAGCCATTGGATGTTTTTTAATTTTTTGAATTTTTTTGAATTCTCTATTCCGGGTCGGGTAGGAACTGATCGGAATGGTAATTTTTCTTTACCCTCTTTCTTGGCCTTTCCCGACCCGTTTAGGCTTGAAATGAAGACATAATGACGGAACGATAAATTTTTTTTTCTTCTCTCTCTGGGCCTCTCCCGACCCACTTTGGCTTGAAATAAAGACATAATGATGTTTTTTAATTTTTTGAATTTTTTTGCTATTTTTTTGGAATTTTCGATTCCTGGTCGGGTAGTAACTGATCGGAACAATAATTTTTTTTTCTCTTTCTCAGCGAGTCCCTTCCCGTTTTGGCTTGAAAAGAAGCCATATTGATGTTTTTCAATTTTTTGAATTTTTTTGCTATTTTTTGGAATTCTCTATTCCGGGTTGGGTAGGAACTGATCGGAACGATAATTTTTTTTTTCTTCTCTTTCTCTTCCTCTCCCGACCCGTTTTGGCTTGTAGTGAAATCATAATGACGTTTTTTAAATTTTTGAATTTTTTAGCCATTTTTTTGGAATTCTCTATTCCTGGTCGGTTAGGCACCGATCGGAACGATAATTTTTTTTTTCTCTTTCTCAACATCCCTCGACCTGTAACTGATCGGAACAATTTTTTTTTTTTCTCTTTCTCAGTGAGTCCCGCCCTATTTTGGCTTGAAAAAAAGCCATAATGATGTTTTCTAATGTTTTGAATTTTCTTGCTATTTTTTTTTTAATTCTCTATTCCGGGTCAGGTACGAACTGATCGGAACGAAATTTTTTTTTTTTTTCATTCTTTCTTGTACTCCCCCGACCCATTTTCGCTTGAAATGAAGACATAATGATGGTTTTTAATTCTTTGAGATTTTTTGCTCTTTTTTTCGAATTCCCTATTACGGGTCGGGTAGGAACTGATCGGAACGATAATTCTTTTCCTCTCCCTTTCTCCTCTTCTCCCAACCCGTTTTGGCTTAAAATGAAGCCATCATGATTTTTTTTAATTTTTTTTGCTATTTTTTTGGAATTCTCAATCCCTAGTCGATTAGGTACCGATCGGAATGATAATTTTTTTTTCTCTCTTTATCAGCCTCTCCCGACCCGTTTTGGCTTGAAATGAAGCCATTAGGATGTTTTTTAATTTTTTGAATTTTTTTGCTATTTTTTGGAAATTTTCTGTTCCTGATCGGGTAGTAACTGATCGGAACAATAATTTTTTTTTCCTCTTTCTCTGTGAGTCCCGCCCCGTTTTGGCATGAAGGGATGCCATAATGATGTTTTTCGATTTTTTAAATTTTTTTGCTATTGTCTTGGAATTCTCTATTCCGGGTCGGGTAGGAACTGATCAGAACGATAATTTTTTTCTCTCCCTTTCTTTGCCTTCCCCGACCCGTATTGGCTTGTAATGAAGCCATAATAATGTTTTTTTATTTTTTATTTTTTTTGCAATTTTTTTGGAATTCTCTATTCCTGGTCGGTTAGGCACCGATCGGAACGATAATTTTTTTTTCTCTTTCACAACATCCCTCGACCTGTAACTGATCGGAACAGTATTTTTTTTTTCTCTTTCTCAGCGAGTCCCGCCCTATTTTGGCTTGAAAAAAAGCCATAATGATGTTTTCTAATGTTTTGAATTTTCTTGCTATTTTTTTTTTAATTCTCTATTCCGGGTCAGGTACGAACTGATCGGAACGAATTTTTTTTTTTTTTTTCATTCTTTCTCGTACTCTCCCGACCCATTTTCGCTTGAAATGAAGACATAATGATGGTTTTTAATTTTTTGAATTTTTTTGCTCTTTTTTTCGATTTCCCTATTACGGGTCGGGTAGGAACTGATCGGAACGATAATTCTTTTCCTCTCTCTTTCTAGTCCTCTCCTGACCCGTTTTGGCTTGAAATGAAGCCATCATAATGTTTTTTAATTTTTTTGCTATTTTTTGGGAATTCTCAATCACTAGTCGATTTGGTACCGATCGGAATGATAATTTTTTTCTCTCTCTTTATTAGCCTCTCCCGACCCTTTTTGGATTGAAATGAAGCCATTGAATGTTTTGTAATTTTTTGAATTTTTTTTAATTCTCTATTCCGGGTCGAGTAGGAACTGATCGGAATGATAATTTTTCTTTACCCTCTTTCTTGGCCTTTCCCGACCCGTTTAGGCTTGAAATGAAGACATAATGACGGAACGATAAATTTTTTTTTCTTCTCTCTCTGGGCCTCTCCCGACCCATTTTGGCATGAAATGAAGACGTAATGATGTTTTTTAATTTTTTTAATTTTTTTGCTATTTTTTTGGAATTTTCGATTCCTGGTCGGGTAGTAACTGATCGGAACAATAATTTTTTTTTCTCTTTCTCAGCGAGTCCCTTCCCGTTTTGGCTTGAAAAGAAGCCATAATGATGTTTTTCAATTTTTTGAATTTTTTTGCTATTTTTTGGAATTCTCTATTCCGGGTTGGGTAGGAACTGATCGGAACGATAATTTTTTTTTTCTTATCTTTCTCTTCCTCTCCCGACCCGTTTTGGCTTGTAGTGAAATCATAATGATGTTTTTTAAATTTTTGAATTTTTTAGCTATTTTTTGGAATTCTCTATTCCTGGTCGGTTAGGCACCGATCGGAACGATAATTTTTTTTTCTCTTTCTCAACATCCCTCGACCTGTAACTGATCGGAACAATATTTTTTTTTTCTCTTTCTCAGCGAGTCCCGCCCTATTTTGGCTTGAAAAAAAGCCATAAGGATGTTTTCTAATGTTTTGAATTTTCTTGCTATTTTTTTTTTAATTCTCTATTCCGGGTCAGGTACGAACTGATCGGAACGAATTTTTTTTTTTTTTTCATTCTTTCTCGTACTCTCCCGACCCATTTTCGCTTGAAATGAAGACATAATGATGGTTTTTAATTTTTTGAATTTTTTTGCTCTTTTTTTCGAATTCCCTATTACGGGTCGGGTAGGAACTGATCGGAACGATAATTCTTTTCCTCTCTCTTTCTCGTCTTCTCCCAACCCGTTTTGGCTTAAAATGAAGCCATCACGATTTTTTATAATTTTTTTTTCTATTTTTTTGGAATTCTCAATCCCTAGTCGATTAGGTACCGATCGGAATGATAATTTTTTTTCTCTCTTTATCAGCCTCTCCCGACCCGTTTTGGCTTGAAATGAAGCCATTAGGAAGTTTTTTAATTTTTTGAATTTTTTTGCTATTTTTTGGGAATTTTCTGTTCCTGGTCGGGTTGTAACTGATCGGAACGATAATTTTTTTTTCCTCTTTCTCTGTGAGTCCCGTCCCGTTTTGGCATGAAGGGATGCCATAATGATGTTTTTCGATTTTTTAAATTTTTTTGCTATTGTCTTTGAATTCTCTATTCCGGGTCGGGTAGGAACTGATCAGAACGATAATTTTTTTCTCTCTCTTTCTTTGCCTTCCCCGACCCGTTTTGGCTTGTAATGAAGCCATAATAATGTTGTTTTATTTTTTTATTTTTTTTGCAATTTTTTTGGAATTCTCTATTCCTGGTCGGTTAGGCACCGATCAGAACGATAATTTTTTTTTTTTCTCTTTCTCAACCTCCCTCGACCTGTTTTGGCATGAGATGAAGCCATTAGGACATTTTTTAATTTTTTTTTTAATTCTCTGTTCCGGGTCGAGTCAGAACTGATCGGAAAGATAATTTTTTTTTCAATATTTCTCGGCCAATCCCGAACCGTTTTGGCTTGAAATGTAGACATAATGACGTTTTTTATTTTTTTTGCTATTTTTTTAGAATTTTCGATTCCTGTTCGGGTAGTAACTGATCGGAACAATAACTTTTTTTTCTCTTTCTCAGCGAGTCCCTTCCCGTTTTGGCTGGAAAAGAAGCCATAATGATGTTTTTCAATTTTTTGAATTTTTTTGCTATTGTTTTGGAATTCTCTATTCTGGGTCGGGTAAGAACTGATCAGAACGATAATTCTTTTCCTCTCTCTTTCTCGTCCTCTCCCAACCCGTTTTGGCTTAAAATGAAGCCATCATGATTTTTTTTAATTTTTTTTGCTGTTTTTTTGGAATTCTCAATCCCTAGTCGATTAGGTACCGATCGGAATGATAATTTTTTTTCTCTCTTTATCAACCTCTCCCGACCCGTTTTGGCTTGAAATGAAGCCATTAGGATGTTTTTTAATTTTTTGAATTTTTTTGCTATTTTTTGGGAATTTTCTGTTCCTGGTGGGGTAGTAACTGATCGGAACGATAATTTTTTTTTCCTCTTTCTCTGTGAGTCCCGTCCCGTTTTGGCATGAAGGGATGCCATAATGATGTTTTTCGATTTTTTAATTTTTTTTGCTATTGTTTTGGAATTCTCTATTCCGGGTCGGGTAGGAACTGATCAGAACGATAATTTTTTTCTCTCTCTTTCTTTGCCTTCCCCGACCCGTTTTGGCTTGTAATGAAGCCATAATAATGTTTTTTTATTTTTTTATTTTTTTTGCAATTTTTTTGGAATTCTCTATTCCTGGTCGGTTAGGCACCGATCGGAACGATAATTTTTTTTTTTTCTCTTTCTCAACCTCCCTCGACCTGTTTTGGCATGAGATGAAGCCATTAGGACATTTTTTAATTTTTTTTTTAATTCTCTGTTCCGGGTCGAGTCAGAACTGATCGGAAAGATAATTTTTTTTTCAATATTTCTCGGCCAATCCCGAACCGTTTTGGCTTGAAATGTAGACATAATGACGTTTTTTATTTTTTTTGCTATTTTTTTAGAATTTTCGATTCCTGTTCGGGTAGTAACTGATCGGAACAATAACTTTTTTTTCTCTTTCTCAGCGAGTCCCTTCCCGTTTTGGCTGGAAAAGAAGCCATAATGATGTTTTTCAATTTTTTGAATTTTTTTGCTATTGTTTTGGAATTCTCTATTCTGGGTCGGGTAAGAACTGATCAGAACGATAATTCTTTTCCTCTCTCTTTCTCGTCCTCTCCCAACCCGTTTTGGCTTAAAATGAAGCCATCATGATTTTTTTTAATTTTTTTTGCTGTTTTTTTGGAATTCTCAATCCCTAGTCGATTAGGTACCGATCGGAATGATAATTTTTTTTCTCTCTTTATCAACCTCTCCCGACCCGTTTTGGCTTGAAATGAAGCCATTAGGATGTTTTTTAATTTTTTGAATTTTTTTGCTATTTTTTGGGAATTTTCTGTTCCTGGTGGGGTAGTAACTGATCGGAACGATAATTTTTTTTTCCTCTTTCTCTGTGAGTCCCGTCCCGTTTTGGCATGAAGGGATGCCATAATGATGTTTTTCGATTTTTTAATTTTTTTTGCTATTGTTTTGGAATTCTCTATTCCGGGTCGGGTAGGAACTGATCAGAACGATAATTTTTTTCTCTCTCTTTCTTTGCCTTCCCCGACCCGTTTTGGCTTGTAATGAAGCCATAATAATGTTTTTTTATTTTTTTATTTTTTTTGCAATTTTTTTGGAATTCTCTATTCCTGGTCGGTTAGGCACCGATCGGAACGATAATTTTTTTTTTTTCTCTTTCTCAACCTCCCTCGACCTGTTTTGGCATGAGATGAAGCCATTAGGACATTATTTAATTTTTTTTTTAATTCTCTGTTCCGGGTCGAGTCAGAACTGATCGGAAAGATAATTTTTTTTTCAATATTTCTCGGCCAATCCCGAACCGTTTTGGCTTGAAATGTAGACATAATGACGTTTTTTAATTTTTTGATTTTTTTTGCTATTTTTTTAGAATTTTCGATTCCTGGTCGGGTAGTAACTGATCGGAACAATAACTTTTTTTTCTCTTTCTCAGCGAGTCCCTTCCCGTTTTGGCTTGAAAAGAAGCCATAATGATGTTTTTCAATTTTTTGAATTTTTTTGCTATTGTTTTGGAATTCTCTATTCCGAGTCGGGTAGGAACTGATCAGAATGATAATTCTTTTCCTCTCTCTTTCTCGTCTTCTCCCAACCCGTTTTGGCTTAAAATGAAGCCATCACGATTTTTTATAATTTTTTTTTCTATTTTTTTGGAATTCTCAATCCCTAGTCGATTAGGTACCGATCAGAATGATAATTTTTTTTTTCTCTTTATCAGCCTCTCCCGACCCGTTTTGGCTTGAAATGAAGCCATTAGGATGTTTTTTAATTTTTTGAATTTTTTTGCTATTGTTTTGGAATTCTCTATTCTGGGTCGGGTAAGAACTGATCAGAACGATAATTCTTTTCCTCTCTCTTTCTCGTCCTCTCCCAACCCGTTTTGGCTTAAAATGAAGCCATCATGATTTTTTTTAATTTTTTTTGCTGTTTTTTTGGAATTCTCAATCCCTAGTCGATTAGGTACCGATCGGAATGATAATTTTTTTTCTCTCTTTATCAACCTCTCCCGACCCGTTTTGGCTTGAAATGAAGCCATTAGGATGTTTTTTAATTTTTTGAATTTTTTTGCTATTTTTTGGGAATTTTCTGTTCCTGGTGGGGTAGTAACTGATCGGAACGATAATTTTTTTTTCCTCTTTCTCTGTGAGTCCCGTCCCGTTTTGGCATGAAGGGATGCCATAATGATGTTTTTCGATTTTTTAATTTTTTTTGCTATTGTTTTGGAATTCTCTATTCCGGGTCGGGTAGGAACTTATCAGAACGATAATTTTTTTCTCTCTCTTTCTTTGCCTTCCCCGACCCGTTTTGGCTTGTAATGAAGCCATAATAATGTTTTTTTATTTTTTTATTTTTTTTGCAATTTTTTTGGAATTCTCTATTCCTGGTCGGTTAGGCACCGATCGGAACGATAATTTTTTTTTTTTCTCTTTCTCAACCTCCCTCGACCTGTTTTGGCATGAGATGAAGCCATTAGGACATTATTTAATTTTTTTTTTAATTCTCTGTTCCGGGTCGAGTCAGAACTGATCGGAAAGATAATTTTTTTTTCAATATTTCTCGGCCAATCCCGAACCGTTTTGGCTTGAAATGTAGACATAATGACGTTTTTTAATTTTTTGATTTTTTTTGCTATTTTTTTAGAATTTTCGATTCCTGGTCGGGTAGTAACTGATCGGAACAATAACTTTTTTTTCTCTTTCTCAGCGAGTCCCTTCCCGTTTTGGCTTGAAAAGAAGCCATAATGATGTTTTTCAATTTTTTGAATTTTTTTGCTATTGTTTTGGAATTCTCTATTCCGAGTCGGGTAGGAACTGATCAGAATGATAATTCTTTTCCTCTCTCTTTCTCGTCTTCTCCCAACCCGTTTTGGCTTAAAATGAAGCCATCACGATTTTTTATAATATTTTTTTCTATTTTTTTGGAATTCTCAATCCCTAGTCGATTAGGTACCGATCGGAATGATAATTTTTTTTCTCTCTTTATCAGCCTCTCCCGACCCGTTTTGGCTTGAAATGAAGCCATTAGGATGTTTTTTAATTTTTTGAATTTTTTGCTATTTTTTGGGAATTTTCTGTTCCTGGTCGGGTTGTAACTGATCGGAACGATAATTTTTTTTCCTCTTTCTCTGTGAGTCCCGTCCCGTTTTGGCATGAAGGGATGCCATAATGATGTTTTTCGATTTTTTAAATTTTTTTGCTATTGTCTTGGAATTCTCTATTCCGGGTCGGGTAGGAACTGATCAGAACGATAATTTTTTTCTCTCTCTTTCTTTGCCTTCCCCGACCCGTTTTGGCTTGTAATGAAGCCATAATAATGTTGTTTTATTTTTTTATTTTTTTTGCAATTTTTTTGTTATTCTCTATTCCTGGTCGGTTAGGCACCGATCAGAACGATAATTTTTTTTTTTTCTCTTTCTCAACCTCCCTCGACCTGTTTTGGCATGAGATGAAGCCATTAGGACATTTTTTAATTTTTTTTTTAATTCTCTGTTCCGGGTCGAGTCAGAACTGATCGGAAAGATAATTTTTTTTTCAATATTTCTCGGCCAATCCCGAACCGTTTTGGCTTGAAATGTAGACATAATGACGTTTTTTATTTTTTTTGCTATTTTTTTAGAATTTTCGATTCCTGTTCGGGTAGTAACTGATCGGAACAATAACTTTTTTTTCTCTTTCTCAGCGAGTCCCTTCCCGTTTTGGCTGGAAAAGAAGCCATAATGATGTTTTTCAATTTTTTGAATTTTTTTGCTATTGTTTTGGAATTCTCTATTCTGGGTCGGGTAAGAACTGATCAGAACGATAATTCTTTTCCTCTCTCTTTCTCGTCCTCTCCCAACCCGTTTTGGCTTAAAATGAAGCCATCATGATTTTTTTTAATTTTTTTTGCTGTTTTTTTGGAATTCTCAATCCCTAGTCAATTAGGTACCGATCGGAATGATAATTTTTTTTCTCTCTTTATCAACCTCTCCCGTCCCGTTTTGGCATGAAGGGATGCCATAATGGTGTTTTTCGATTTTTTAATTTTTTTTGCTATTGTTTTGGAATTCTCTATTCCGGGTCGGGTAGGAACTGATCAGAACGATAATTTTTTTCTCTCTCTTTCTTTGCCTTCCCCGACCCATTTTGGCTTGTAATGAAGTCATAATAATGTTTTTTTATTTTTTTATTTTTTTTGCTATTTTTTTGGAATTTTCTATTCTTGGTCGGGTAGTAACTGATCGAAACGATAATTTTTTGTTACCACTTTCTCTGCTAGTCCCATCCTGTTTTGGCTTGAAAAGAAGCAATGATGATGTTTTTTATATTTTTGAATTTTTTTGCTATTTTTTTGGAATTCTCTATTCCAGGTCTGGTAGGAACAGATCGGAACGATAATTTTTTTTTTCTATCTTTCTCAGTTTTGGCTTGAAAAGTAGCCATAATCATATTTTTTAGTTTTTTGAACTATTTTGCTATTTTTTTGGGAATTCCATAGTCCGGGTCTGGTAGGAGCTGGTTGGAATGAGAATTTTTTTTCTCTCTTTCTCGGCCTCTCCCAACCCGTTTGGCTTGAAATGATTCCATAATGATGTTTTTTAATGTTTTTGAATTTTTTTGCTATTTTTTTGGAATCCTCTATTACTGGTCGGTTAGGCACCGATCGGAACGATAAATTTTTTTTCTCTCTTTCACAGCGTCTCCCGACCTGTTTTGGCTTGAGATAAAGTCATAATGATGTTTTCTAATTTTTTGAATTTTCTTGCTATTTTTTTTTTAATTCTCTATTCCGGGTTGGGTATGAACTGATGGGAATGAAATTTTTTTTTTTTCATTCTTTCTTGGCCTCTCTCGACCCATTTTCACATGAAATGAAGACATAATGATGTTTTTTAATTTTTTTGCTATTTTTTTGGAATTCTCTATTTCGGGTCGAGTAGGAATTAATCGGAACGATAATTCTTTTTCTCTCTCTTTCTCGTCCTCTCCCGACCCGTTTTGGCTTAAAATGAAGCCATCATGATGTTTTTTAATTTTTTTTATTTTTCTTGCTATTTTTTTGGAATTCTCAATCCCTAGTCGATTAGGTACCGATCGGTACGATAATTTTTTTTTCTCTCTTTCTCAGCCTCTCCCGACCCATTTTGGCTTGAAATGAAGCCATTAGGATGTTTTTTAATCTTTTGCAATTTTTTTTAATTCTCTATTCCGGGCCGGGTAGGAACTGATCGGAATGATAATTTTTCTTTACACTTTTTCTTGGCTTTTCCCGACCCGTTTTGGCTTGAAATGATGACATAATGATGTTTTTTAATTTTTTGAATTTTATTGCTATTTTTTTGAAATTCTCTATTCAGGTCGGGTAGGAACTGATCGGAACGATAAATTTTTTTTTTCTCTCTTCTGGGCCTCTCCCGACCCATTTTGGCTTGAAATAAAGACATAATGATGTTTTTTAATTTTTTGAATTTTTTTGCTATTTTTTGGGAATTTTCTATTGCTGGTCGGGTAGTAACTGATTGGAACGATAATTTTTTTTTCCTCTTTCGCAGTGAGTCCCGTCCCGTTTTGGCATGAAGGGATGCCATAATGATGTTTTTCAATTTTTTTAATTTTTTTGCTATTTTTTGGAATTCTCTATTCCGGGTTGGGTAGGAACTGATCGGAACGATAATTTTTTCTTTTCACTCTTTCTCAGCCACTCCCGAACCGTTTTGACTTGGAATGAAGATATAATGATGTTTTTTAATTTTTTGAATTTTTTTGTTATTTTTTTTTAATTTTCTATTCCTGGTCGGGTAGTAACTGATTGGAACGGTAATTTTTTTTTTCTCTTTCTCAGCGGGTCCCGTCTCGTTTTGGATTGCAAAAGAGCCATAATGATGATTTTTAAAATTTTGAATTTTTTTGCTATTTTTTTTAAATTCTCTATTCTGGGTTGGGTAGTAACTGATCGGAATGATAATTTTTTTTTCTCTTTCTCGGCCACTCACGAACCGTTTTGAATTGAAATGAAGATATAATGATGTTTTTTAATTTTTTTAATTTTTTTGCTATTTTTTTAAATTTTCTATTCCTGGTCGGGTAGTAACTAATCGGAACGAGAAATTTTTTTTTTCTCTTTCTTAGCTAGTCCCGTCCCGTTTTGGCTTGAAAAAGAGCCATAATGATGTGTTTTAACTTTATGAATTTTTTTGCTATTTTTTTTAAATTCATTATTCCGGGTTGGGTTGTAACTGATCGAGACGATAATTTTTTTTTTCTCTTTCTTGACCTCTCCTGACCCGTTTTCGCTTGAAATGAAGACATAATAATGTTTTTTAGTTTTTTGAATTTTTTTGCTATTTTTTTGGAATTCTTTATTCCGGGCCAAGTAAGAACTGATCGGAACGATAATTTTTTTCTCTCTCTTTCTCGACCTCTCCTGACCTGTTTTGGAGTGAAATGTAGCCATCATGATGTTTTTTAATTTTTTGAATTTTTTTGCTATTTTTTTAAAATTCTCTATTCCGGGTTGGGTAGTAACAGATCGGAACGATAATTTTTTTTTTCTCTTTCTCAGCTAGTCCCGTCTCGTTCTGGCTTGAAAAGAAGCCATAATTATATTTTTTTTTGTTTTTTGAACTTTTTTGCTATTTTTTTGGGAATTCTATAGTCAGGGTCTGGTAGGAACTGGTCCGGATGAGAATTTTTTTTCTCTCTTTCTCGGCCTCTCCCAACCCGTTTTAATTCTCTATTTCGGGTTGGGAACGAACTGATCGGAACGAAATTTTTTTTATGAAGCCATAATGATGTTTTTTTTTGTTTTTTTTGCTATTTTTTTGGAATTCTCTATTCCGAGCCGGGTAGGAAATGATCGGAAAGATAATTTTTCTTTACACTCTTTCTTGGCCTTTCCCAAACCGTTTTGGCTTGAAATGTCATAATGATGTTTTTTAATTTTTTGAATTTTTCTTGCTATTTTTTTGGAATTCTCAATCCCTAGTCGATTAGGTACCGATCGGAACGATAATTTTTTTTCCTCTCTTTCTCAGGCTCTCTTGACCTGTTTTGGCTTGAGATGAAGCCAGTAGGACATTTTTTATTTTTTATTTTTTAATTCTCTGTTCCGGGTCGGGTCGGAACTGATCGGAAATATAATTTTTTTTTCACTATTTCTCGGCCAATCCCAAACCGTTTTGGCTTGAAATGTAGACATAATGATGTTTTTTAATTTTTTTTAACTGTTTTGCTATTTTTTTGGAATTTTCTATTCCTGGTCGGGTAGTAACTGATCGGAACAATAATTTTTTTTTTACATTCTCAGCGAGTCCCGTCCCGTTTTGGCTTGAAAAGAAGCCATAATGACGTTTTTCAATTTTTCGAATTTTTTTGCTATTTTTTGGAATTCTCTGTTCCGGGTTGGGTAGGAACTGATCGGAACGATAATTCTTTTTCTCTCTCTTTCTCGTCCTCTCCCGACCCGTTTTGGCTTAAAATGAAGCCGTCATGATGTTTTTTAACTTTTTTAATTTTTCTTGCTATTCTTTTGGAATTCTCAATCCCTAGTCGATTAGGTACCGATCGGAACGATAATTTTTTTTTCTCCCTTTATCAGCCTCTCCAGACCCGTTTTGGCTTGAAATGAAGCCATTAGGATGTTTTTTAATTTTTTGAATTTTTTTACAATTTTTTTTAATTCTCTATTCCGGGCCGGGTAGGAACTGATCGGAATGATAATTTTTCTTTACGCTCTTTCTTAGCCTTTCCCGACCCGTTTTGGCTTGAAATGATGACATAATGATGTTTTTTAATTTTTTGAATTTTATTGCTATTTTTTTGAAATTCTCTATTCGGGTCGAGTAGGAACTGATCGGAACGATAAATTTTTTTTTTTCTCTCTTCTGGGCCTCTCCCGACCCATTTTGGCTTGAAATAAAGACATAATGATATTTTTTAATTTTTTGAATTTTTTTGCTATTTTTTGGGAATTTTCTATTCCTGGTCGGGTAGTAACTGATCGGAACAATACTTTTTTTTTCCTCTTTCTCAGTGAGTCCCGTCCCGTTTTGGCATGAAGGGAGGCCATAATGATGTTTTTCAATTTTTTAAATTATTTTGCTATTTTTTGGAATTCTCTATTCCGGGTTGGGTAGGAACTGATCGGAACGATAATTTTTTCTTTTCACTCTTTCTCGGCCACTCTCGAACCGTTTTGACTTGGAATGAAGATATAATGATGTTTTTTAATTTTTTTAATTTTTTTGCTATTTTTTTTTAATTTTCTATTCCTGGTCGGGTAGTAACTGATTGGAAAGATAATTTTTTTTTACTCTTTCTCAGCGAGTCCCGTCTCGTTTTGGATTGCAAAAGAGCCATAATGATGATTTTTAAAATTTTGAATTTTTTTGCTATTTTTTTTAAATTCTCTATTCCGGGTTGGGTAGTAACTGATCGGAATGATAATTTTTTTTTTCTCTTTCTCGGCCACTCACGAACCGTTTTGAATTGAAATGAAGATATAATGATGTTTTTTAATTTTTTTAATTTTTTTGCTATTTTTTTAAATTTTCTATTCCTGGTCGGGTAGTAACTGATCGGAACGATAAATTTTTTTTTTCTCTTTCTTAGCTAGTCCCGTCCCGTTTTGGCTTGAAAAAGAGCCATAATGATGTGTTTTAAATTTATGAATTTTTTTGCTATTTTTTTTAAATTCATTATTCCGGGTTGGGTTGTAACTGATCGGAACAATAATTTTTTTTTTCTCTCTTTCTTGACCTCTCCTAACCCGTTTTCGCTTGAAATGAAGACATAATAATGTTTTTTAGTTTTTTGAATTTTTTTGCTATTTTTTTGGAATTCTTTATTCCGGGCCAAGTAAGAACTGATCGGAACGATAATTTTTTTCTCTCTCTTTCTCGACCTCTCCCGACCTGTTTTGGCTTGAAATGAAGCCATCACGATGTTTTTTTAATTTTTTGAATTTTTTTGCTATTTTTTTAAAATTCTCTATTCCGAGTTGGGTAGTAACTGATCGGAATGATAAATTTTTTTTTCTCTTTCTCAGCTAGTCCCGTCTCGTTTTGGCTTGAAAAGAAGCCATAATTATATTTTTTTGTTTTTTGAACTTTTTTGCTATTTTTTTGGGAATTCTATAGTCAGGGTCTGGTAGGAAATTGTCCGAGTGAGAATTTTTTTTCTCTCTTTCTCGGCCTCTCCCAACCCGTTTTAATTCTCTATTCCAGGTTGGGAACGAACTGATCGGAACGAAATTTTTTTTATGAAGCCATAATGTTGTTTTTTTTGCTATTTTTTTGGAATTCTCTATTCCGAGCCGGGTAGGAACTGATCAGAATGATAATTTTTCTTTACACTCTTTCTTGGCCTTTCCCAACCCGTTTTGGCTTGAAATGTCATAATGATGTTTTTTAATTTTTTGAATTTTTCTTGCTATTTTTTTGGAATTCTCAATCCCTAGTCGATTAGGTACCGATTGGAACGATAATTTTTTTTCCTCTCTTTCTCAGGCTCTCTTGACCTGTTTTGGCTTGAGATGAAGCCAGTAGGACATTTTTTATTTTTTATTTTTTAATTCTCTGTTCCGGGTCGGGTCGGAACTGATCGGAAAGATAATTTTTTTTTCACTATTTCTCGGCCAATCCCGAACCGTTTTGGCTTGAAATGTAGACATAATGATGTTTTTCAATTTTTTTTTAACTTTTTTGCTATTTTTTTGGAATTTTCTATTCCTGGTCGGGTAGTAACTGATCGGAACAATAATTTTTTTTTTACATTCTCAGCGAGTCCCGTCCCATTTTGGCTTGAAAAGAAGCCATAATGACGTTTTTCAATTTTTCGAATTTTTTTGCTATTTTTTGGAATTCTCTGTTCCGGGTTGGGTAGGAACTGATCGGAACGATAATTTTTTTTTTCTTCTCCATCTCTTCCTCTCCCGACCCGTTTTTGCTTGTAGTGAAATCATAATGATGTTTTTTAATTTTTTCAATTTTTTTACTATTTTTTTGGAATCCTCTATTCCTGGTCGGTTTGGCACCGATCGGAACGATAATTTTTTTTTCCCTTTCTCAGCGAGTCTTGTCCCGTTTTGGCTTGAAAAGAAGGCATAATGATGCTCTTTAATTTTTTCAATTTTTTAGCTATTTTTTTGGAATTCTCTATTCCTGGTCGGTTTGGCACCGATCGGAAGGATAATTTTTTTTTTCTTTTTCTTAGCCTCTCCCGACCCGTTTTGGCTTGAAATGAAGCCATTAGAATGTTTCTTAATTTTTTTGCATTTTTTTTTAATTCTCTATTCCAGGTCGAGTGGGAACTGATCGGAACGATAATTTTTTTTTTTCACTCGTTCTCAGCCACACCTGAACCGTTTTGTCTTGAATTGAAGACATAACGATGTTTTTTAATTTTTTAAATTGTTTTGCTATTTTCTTGGAATTTTCTATTCCTGGTCGGGTTGTAACTGATCGGAAAAATTTTTTTTTTTCTCTTTCTCAGCGAGTCCCGCCCCGTTTTGGCTTGAAAAAAAGCCATAATGATGTTTTCTAATTTTTTGAATTTTCTTGCTATTTTTTTTTTAATTTTCTATTCCGGGTCGGGTAGGAACTGATCGGAATGATAATTTTTCTTTACACTCTTTCTTGGCCTTTCCCGACCCGTTTTTGGCTTAAAATGAAGACATAATGATGTTTTTTAATTTTTTTAATTTTATTGCTCTTTTTTTGAAATTCTCTATTTGGGTCAGATAGGAACTGATCGGAACGATAATTTTTTTTTTCTTCTCTTTCTCTTCCTCTCCTGACCCGTTTTGGCTTGTAATGAAGCCATAATGATGTTTTTTAATTTTTTTTGCTATTTTTTTGGAATTCTCTATTCCCGGTCGGTTAGGCACCGATCGGAACGATAATTTTTTTTTTCTCTCTTTATTAGCATCTCCCGACCCGTTTTGGATTGAAATGAAGCCATTGGATGTTTTTTAATTTTTTGAATTTTTTTGCAATTTTTTTAATTCTCTATTCCAGGTCGGGTTGGAACTGATCGGAATGATAATTTTTCTTTACACTCTTTCTTGGCCTTTCCCGACCCGTTTTGGCTTGAAATGAAGACATAATGATGTTTTTTAATTTTTTTAATTTTATTGCTATTTTTTTGAAATTCTCTATTCGGGTCGGATAGGAACTGATTGGAACGATTATTTTTTTTTCTCTCTTTCTGGGCCTCTCCCGACCCATTTTGGCTTGAAATGAAGACATAATGATTTTTTTAATTTTTTTGCTATTTTTTTGGAATTCTCTATAACGGGTAGCGTAGGAATTGATCGGAACGATAATGCTTTTTCTCTCTTTCTCGTCCTCTCCCGACCCGTTTTGGCTTAAAATGAAGCCATCATGATGTTTTTTAATTTTTTTAATTTTTCTTGCTATTTTTTTGGAATTCTCAATCCCTAGTCGATTAGGTACCGATCGGAACGATAATTTTTTTTTCTCTCTTTATCAGCCTCTCCCGACCCGTTTTGGCTTGAAATGAAGCCATTAGGATGTTTTTTAATTTTTTGAATTTTTTTGCAATTTTTTTTAATTCTCTATTCCGGGCCGGGTAGGAACTGATCGGAATGATAATTTTTCTTTACACTCTTTCTTGGCCTTTCCCGACCTGTTTTGGCTTGAAATGAAGACATAATGATGTTTTTTAATTTTTTGAATTTTGTTGCTATTTTTTTGAAATTCTCTATTCGGGTCGGGTAGGAATTGATCGGAACGATAATTTTTTTTTTCTCTCTTATGGGCCTCTCCGGACCCATTTTGGCTGGAAATGAAGACATAATGATGGTTTTTAATTTTTTGAATTTTTTTGCTATTTTTTGGGAATTTTCTATTCCTGGTCGGGTAGTAATTGATCGGAACGATAATTTTTTTTTCCTCTTTCTCAGTGAGTCCCATCCCGTTTTGGCATGAAAGGTTGCCATAATGATGTTTTTCGATTTTTTTAATTTTTTTGCTATTGTTTTGGAATTCTCTATTCTGGGTCGGGTAGGAACTGATCAGAACGATAATTTTCTTTTCTCTCTTTCTTCGCCTTCCCCGACCCGTTTTGGCTTGTAATGAAGCCATTGTGATGTTTTGTTAGTTTTTTTTTTTTTTTTTATAGCTATTTTTTTGGAATTCTCTATTTCTAGTCGGTTAGGCACCGATCGGAACGATAATTTTTTTCTCTCTTTCTCAGCCTCTCTTGACCTGTTTTGGCTTGAGATGAAGCCATTAGGACATTTTTTAATTTTTTTTTTAATTCTCTGTTCCGGGTCAAGTCTGAAATGATCGGAAAGATAATTTTTTTTTCACTATTTCTCGGCCAATCCCGAACTGTTTTGGCTTGAAATGTAGACAAAATGATGTTTTTTAATTTTTTTAATTTTTTTGCAATTTTTTTGGAATTTTCTATTCCTGGTCGGGTAGTAACTGATCAGAACAATAATTTGTTTTTCACTTTCTCAGCGAGTCTCGTCCCGTTTTGGCTTGAAAAGAAGCCATAATGATGTTTTTCAATTTTTTGAATTTTTTTGCTATTTTTTGGAATTCTCTATTCCGGGTTGGGTAGGAACTGATCGGAACGATAATTTTTTTTTCTTCTCCATCTATTCCTCTCCCGACCCATTTTGGCTTGTAGTGAAATCGTAATGATGTTTTTTAATATTTTTAATTTTTTTGCTATTTTTTTGGAATTCTCTATTACTGGTCGGTTTGACCTCAATCGGAACGATAATTTTTTTTTCTCTTTCTCAGCGAGTCCCGTCCCGTTTTGGCTTGAAAAGAAGGCATAATGATGTTTTTTAATTTTTTCAATTTTTTGGCTATTTTTTTGGAATTCTCTATTCCTGGTCGGTTTGGCACCGATCGGAAGGATAATTTTTTTTTCTCTCTCTCAGGCTCTCCTGACCCGTTTTGGCTTGAAATGAAGCCATTAGAATGTTTTTTAATTTTTTTAATTTTTTTGCATTTTTTTTTAATTCTCTATTCCGGGTCGAGTAGAAACTGATCGGAACGATAATTTTATTTTTCACTCGTTCTCAGCCACACCTGAACCGTTTTGGCTTGAAATGAAGACATAATGATGTTTTTTAATTTTTTAAATTTTTTTGCTATTTTCTTGGAATTTTCTATTCCTGGTCGGGTTGTAACTGATCGGAAAAATAATTTTTTTTTTCCCTTTCTCAGCGAGTCCTGCCCTGTTTTGGCTTGAAAAAAAAAGCCATAATGATGTTTTCTAATTTTTTGAATTTCCTTGCTATTTTTTTTTAATTCTCTATTCCGGGTCGGGTAGGAACTGATCGGAATGATAATTTTTCTTTACACTCTTTCTTGGCCTTTCCCGACCCGTTTTTGGCTTAAAATGAAGACATAATGATGTTTTTTAATTTTTTTAATTTTATTGCTCTTTTTTTGAAATTCTCTATTCGGGTCAGATAGGAACTGATCGGAACGATAATTTTTTTTTCTTCTCTTTCTCTTCCTCTCCTGACCCGTTTTGGCTTGTAATGAAGCCATAATGATGTTTTTTAATTTTTTTTGCTATTTTTTTGGAATTCTCTATTCCCGGTCGGTTAGGCACCGATCGGAACGATAATTTTTTTTTTCTCTCTTTATTAGCATCTCCCGACCCGTTTTGGATTGAAATGAAGCCATTGGATGTTTTTTAATTTTTTGAATTTTTTTGCAATTTTTTTAATTCTCTATTCCAGGTCGGGTTGGAACTGATCGGAATGATAATTTTTCTTTACACTCTTTCTTGGCCTTTCCCGACCCGTTTTGGCTTGAAATGAAGACATAATGATGTTTTTTAATTTTTTTAATTTTATTGCTATTTTTTTGAAATTCTCTATTCGGGTCGGATAGGAACTGATTGGAACGATTATTTTTTTTTCTCTCTTTCTGGGCCTCTCCCGACCCATTTTGGCTTGAAATGAAGACATAATGATTTTTTTAATTTTTTTGCTATTTTTTTGGAATTCTCTATAACGGGTAGCGTAGGAATTGATCGGAACGATAATTCTTTTTCTCTCTTTCTCGTCCTCTCCCGACCCGTTTTGGCTTAAAATGAAGCCATCATGATGTTTTTTAATTTTTTTAATTTTTCTTGCTATTTTTTTGGAATTCTCAATCCCTAGTCGATTAGGTACCGATCGGAACGATAATTTTTTTTTCTCTCTTTATCAGCCTCTCCCGACCCGTTTTGGCTTGAAATGAAGCCATTAGGATGTTTTTTAATTTTTTGAATTTTTTTGCCATTTTTTTTAATTCTCTATTCTGGGCCGGGTAGGAACTGATCGGAATGATAATTTTTCTTTACACTCTTTCTTGGCCTTTCCCGACCTGTTTTGGCTTGAAATGAAGACATAATGATGTTTTTTAATTTTTTGAATTTTGTTGCTATTTTTTTGAAATTCTCTATTCGGGTCGGGTAGGAATTGATCGGAACGATAATTTTTTTTTTCTCTCTTATGGGCCTCTCCCGACCCATTTTGGCTGGAAATGAAGACATAATGATGGTTTTTAATTTTTTGAATTTTTTTGCTATTTTTTGGGAATTTTCTATTCCTGGTCGGGTAGTAATTGATCGGAACGATAATTTTTTTTTCCTCTTTCTCAGTGAGTCCCATCCCGTTTTGGCATGAAAGGTTGCCATAATGATGTTTTTCGATTTTTTTAATTTTTTTGCTATTGTTTTGGAATTCTCTATTCTGGGTCGGGTAGGAACTGATCAGAACGATAATTTTCTTTTCTCTCTTTCTTCGCCTTCCCTGACCCGTTTTGGCTTGTAATGAAGCCATTGTGATGTTTTGTTAGTTTTTTTTTTTTTTTTTATAGCTATTTTTTTGGAATTCTCTATTTCTAGTCGGTTAGGCACCGATCGGAACGATAATTATTTTCTCTCTTTCTCAGCCTCTCTTGACCTGTTTTGGCTTGAGATGAAGCCATTAGGACATTTTTTAATTTTTTTTTTAATTCTCTGTTCCGGGTCAAGTCGGAAATGATCGGAAAGATAATTTTTTTTTCACTATTTCTCGGCCAATCCCGAACTGTTTTGGCTTGAAATGTAGACAAAATGATGTTTTTTAATTTTTTTAATTTTTTTGCAATTTTTTTGGAATTTTCTATTCCTGGTCGGGTAGTAACTGATCAGAACAATAATTTGTTTTTCACTTTCTCAGCGAGTCTCGTCCCGTTTTGGCTTGAAAAGAAGCCATAATGATGTTTTTCAATTTTTTGAATTTTTTTGCTATTTTTTGGAATTCTCTATTCCGGGTTGGGTAGGAACTGATCGGAACGATAATTTTTTTTTCTTCTCCATCTATTCCTCTCCCGACCCATTTTGGCTTGTAGTGAAATCGTAATGATGTTTTTTAATATTTTTAATTTTTTTGCTATTTTTTTGGAATTCTCTATTACTGGTCGGTTTGACCTCAATCGGAACGATAATTTTTTTTTCTCTTTCTCAGCGAGTCCCGTCCCGTTTTGGCTTGAAAAGAAGGCATAATGATGTTTTTTAATTTTTTCAATTTTTTGGCTATTTTTTTGGAATTCTCTATTCCTGGTCGGTTTGGCACCGATCGGAAGGATAATTTTTTTTTCTCTCTCTCAGGCTCTCCTGACCCGTTTTGGCTTGAAATGAAGCCATTAGAATGTTTTTTAATTTTTTTAATTTTTTTGCATTTTTTTTTAATTCTCTATTCCGGGTCGAGTAGAAACTGATCGGAACGATAATTTTATTTTTCACTCGTTCTCAGCCACACCTGAACCGTTTTGGCTTGAAATGAAGACATAATGATGTTTTTTAATTTTTTAAATTTTTTTGCTATTTTCTTGGAATTTTCTATTCCTGGTCGGGTTGTAACTGATCGGAAAAATAATTTTTTTTTTCCCTTTCTCAGCGAGTCCTGCCCTGTTTTGGCTTGAAAAAAAAAGCCATAATGATGTTTTCTAATTTTTTGAATTTCCTTGCTATTTTTTTTTAATTCTCTATTCCGGGTCGGGTAGGAACTGATCGGAATGATAATTTTTCTTCACACTCTTTCTTGGCTTTTCCCGACCCGTTTTGGCTTAAAATGAAGACATAATGATGTTTTTTAATTTTTTGAATTTTATTGCTATTTTTTTGAAATTCTTTGTTCGGGTCGGATAGGAATTGATCGGAACGATAATTTTTTTTTTCTTCTCTTTCTCTTCCTCTCCTGACCCGTTTTGGCTTGTAATGAAGCCATAATGATGTTTTTTTAGTTTTTTAATTTTTTTTGCTATTTTTTTGGAATTCTCTATTCCTGATCGGTTAGGCACCGATCGGAACGATAATTTTTTTTTTCTCTCTTTCTCAGCCTCTCTCGACCTGTTTTGGCTTGAGATGAAGCCATTAGCACGTTCTTAAATTTTTTTGCTATTTTTTTTTAATTCTCTGTTCCGGGTCGAGTCGGAACTTATCGGAATGATAATTTTTTTTTTTCACTATTTCTCGGCCACTCCCGAACCGTTTTGGCTTGAAATGTAGGCAAAATGATGTTTTTTAATTTTTTGAATTTTTTTGCTGTTTTTTGGAATTTTCTATTCCTGGTCGGGTAGTAACTAATCGGAACAATAATTTTTTTTTTCTCTTGCTCAGCTTGTCCCGTCCCGTTTTAACTTGAAAAGAAGCCATAATGATGTTTTTCAATTTTTTGAATTTTTTTGCTATTTTTTGGAATTCTCTATTCCGGGTTGGGTAGGAACTGATTGGAACGATAATTTTTTTTTTCTTCTCTTTCTCTTTCTCTCCCGACCTGTTTTGGCTTGTAGTGAAATCATAATGATGTTTTTTAATTTTTTGAATTTTTTTGCTATTTTTTTGGAATTCTCTTTTACTGGTCAGTTTGGCACCGATCGGAACGATAATTTTTTTTCTCTTTCTCAGTGAGTCCCGTCTCGTTTTGGCTTGAAATGAAGCCACAATGATGTTTTTTAATTTTTTTCAATTTTTTTGCTATTTTTTTGGAATTCTCTATTACTGGTCAGTTTGGCACCGATCGGAAGGATAATTTTTTTTTTCTCTTTCTCAGCCTCTCCCAACCCGTTTATGCTCGAAATGAAGCCATTAGAATGTTTTTTAATTTTTTTAATTTTTTTGCAATTTTTTTTTAATTCTCTATTCCGGGTCGAGTAGGAACTGATCGGAACGATAATTTTTTTTTCACTCGTTCTCAGCCACACCTGAACCATTTTGGCTTGAAATGAAGACATAATGATGATTTTTTATTTTTTGAATTTTTTTGCTATTTTTTCGGAATTCTCTTTTTCGGGTTGGGTAGGAACTGATCGGAACGATAATTTTGTTTTTCTCTTTCTCGGCCTCTCCCGACTTGTTTTAGCTTTAATTGAAGCCACAGTGATGTTTTTTAATTTTTTGAATTTTCTTGCTATTTTTTTTTAATTCCTTATTTCCGTTTGGGTAGGAACTGATCGGAACGATAATTGTTTTTTTTCATTTTTTCTCAGCCTCTCCCGACCCGTTTTGGGTTGAAATGATGACATTTGGATGTTTTTTAATTTTTTGAATTTTCTTGCAACTTTTTTTTAATTCTCTATTCCAGGTTGGGCAGGAACTGATAGGAACAATATTTTTTTTCACTATTTCTCGGCCTCTCCCGACCTGTTTTGGCCTGAAATGAAGACATAATGACGTTTTTTAGTCCCTTCCTGTTTTGGCTTAAAAAAGCCACAATGATGTTTTTTAATTTTTTGAACTTTCTTGCTATTTTTTTGAAATTCTCTATTCCGAGTTGGGTAGGAACTGAAAGGAACGATAATTTTTTTTTCTTCTCTTTCTCGGCCTCTCCCGACCAGTTTTGGCTTGAAATGAAGCCATAATGATGTTTTTTAATTTTTTGAATTTTCTTGCTATTTTTTTTTAATTCTCTACTCCGGGTTGGGTAGGAACTGATCGGAACGATAATTGTTTTTTTCATTCTTTTTCGGCCTCTCCCGACCCGTTTTGGCTTGAAATGAAGACAAAACGATGTTTTTTAATTTTTTTAATTTTTTAGCTATTTTTTTGGAATTCTATAGTCCTGGTTGGGTAGTAACTGATCGGAACGATAAATTTTTTTTTTTCTCTTCCTCAACGAGTCTCGTCCCGTTTTGGCTTGAAAAGAAGCCATAATAATGTTTTTTGATTTTTTTGTTATTTTTTTGGAATTCACTGTTCTGGGTCGGGTAAGAACAGATTGGAACGATAATTTTTTTTTCTCTCTTTCTCGGCCTCCCCCGACCAGTTTTGACTTCAAATGAAGCCATAATGATGTTTTTTAGTTTTTTTGAATTTTTATCCTATTTTTTTGGAATTCTCTGTTACTGGTCGGTTAGGCACCAATCGGAATGATAATTTTTTTTCTCCCTTTCTCAACCTCTCCCGACCCATTTTTGCTTGAAATGAAGCCATTAGGATGTTTTTGAATTTTTTTGCAATTTTTTTTTTTAATTCTCTATTCCGGGCCGGGTAGGAACTGATCAGAATGATAATTTTTTTTTACACTCTTTCTTGGCATCTCCCGACCCGTTTTGGCTTGAAATGAAGACATACTGATGTTTTTTAATTTTTTGAATTTTATTGCCATTTACTTGAAATTCTCTATTCCGGGTCCGGTAGAACTGATCGAAACGATAATTTTTTTTTTTCGTGCTTTCTCGACCACTCCCAACCTGTTTTCGCTTGAAATGAAGACATAATGATGTTTTTTAATTTTTTGAATTTTTTTGCTATTTTTTCGGAATTCTCTTTTTCGGGTTAGGTAGGAACTGATCGGAACGATAATTTTTTTTTTCTCTTTCTCGGCCTCTCCCAACTCGTTTTGGCTTTAATTGAAGCCACATTGATGTTTTTTAATTTTTTGAATTTTCTTGCTATTTTCTTTTAATTCCTTATTTCTGTCTGGGTAGGAACTGATCGGAACGATAATTGTTTTTTTTCATTTTTTCTCAGCCTCTCCCGACCCGTTTTGGGTTGAAATGATGACATTTGGATGTTTTTTAATTTTTTGAATTTTCTTGCAACTTTTTTTTAATTCTCTATTCCGAGTCGGGCAGGAACTGATAGGAACAATATTTTTTTTCACTATTTCTCGGCCTCTCCCGTCCTGTTTTGGCCTGAAATGAAGACATAATGACGTTTTTTAGTCCCTTCCCGTTTTGGCTTTAAAAAAGCCACAATGATGTTTTTTAATTTTTTGAACTTTCTTGCTATTTTTTTGAAATTCTCTATTCCGGGTTGGGTAGGAACTGAAAGGAACGATAATTTTTTTTTCTTCTCTTTCTCGGCCTCTCCCGAGCAGTTTTGGCTTGAAATGAAGCCATAATGATGTTTTTTAATTTTTTGAATTTTCTTGCTATTTTTTTTTAATTCTCTACTCCGGGTTGGGTAGGAACTGATCGGAACGATAATTGTTTTTTTTTATTCTTTTTCGGCCTCTCCTGACCCGTTTTGGCTTGAAATGAAGACATAATGATGTTTTTTAATTTTTTTAGCTATTTTTTTGGAATTTTATATTCCTGGTCGGGTAGTAACTGATCGGAACGATAATTTTTTTTCTCGTTTTTAGCGAGACCCGTCCCGTTTTGGCTTGAAAAGAAGCCATAATGATGTTTTTCGATTTTTTTAATTTTTTTGCTATTGTTTTGGAATTCTTTATTCTGGGTCTGGTATGAACTGATCGGAACGATAATTTTTTTTCTCTCTCCTTCTCGGCCTCTTCCGACCCGTTTTGGCTTGAAATGAAGACATAATGACGTTTTTTATTTTTTTTTGAATTTTCTTGCTATTTTTTTTAATTCTCTATTCCGGGTTGGGTAGGAACTGATCAGAACTATAATTGTTTTTTTCATTCTTTCTCGGCCTCTCCCGACCCGTTTTGGCTTGAAATGAAGACATAACGATGTTTTTTAATTTTTTTAATTTTTTAGCTATTTTTTTGGAATTCTATATTCTTGGTTGGGTAGTAACTGATCGGAACGATAAATTTTTTTTTTTTTTCTCTTCCTCAACGAGTCTCGTCCCGTTTTGGCTTGAAAAGAAGCCATAATAATGTTTTTTGATTTTTTTAATTTTTTTGCTATTTTTTTGGAATTCACTGTTCTGGGTCGGGTAAGAACAGATTGGAACGATAATTTTTTTTTCTCTCTTTCTCGGCCTCTCCCGACCATTTTTGACTTCAAATGAAGCCATAATGATGTTTTTTAGTTTTTTTGAATTTTTATCCTATTTTTTTGGAATTCTCTGTTACTAGTCGGTTAGGCACCAATCGGAACGATAATTTTTTTTCTCCCTTTCTCAACCTCTCCCGACCCATTTTTGCTTAAAATGAAGCCATTAGGATGTTTTTTAATTTTTTGAATTTTTTTGCAATTTTTTTTTTAATTCTCTACTCCGGGCCGGGTAGGAACTGATCAGAATGATAATTTTTTTTTACACTCTTTCTTGGCATCTCCCGACCCGTTTTGGCTTGGAATGAAGACATAATGATGTTTTTTAATTTTTTGAATTTTATTGCCATTTACTTGAAATTCTCTATTCCGGGTCCGGTAGAATTGATCGAAACGATAAATTTTTTTTTTCATGCTTTCTCGACCACTCCCAACCCGTTTTCGCTTGAAATGAAGACATAATGATGTTTTTTTATTTTTTGAATTTTTTTGCTATTTTTTTGGAATTCTCTATTCCGGGTCGAGTTGGAACTGATCGGAACGATAATTTTTTTCTCTCTCTTTCTCGGCCTCTCTCGACCCATTTTGGTTTCAAAATGAAGCCATCACGATGTTTTTTAATTTTTTGAATTTTTTAGCTATTTTTTTGGAATTCTCAATTCCTGTTCAGTTAGGTACCAATCGGAACGATAATTTTTTTTTTCCGCTTTATTAGCCTCTCCCGACCCATTTTGGCTTTAAATGAAGCCATTAGGATGTTTTTTAATTTTTTGAATTTTTTTGAAATTCTCTATTCTGAATCGGGTAGGAACTGATCGGAACGACAATTTTTTTTTCTCTCTTTCTCAGCCTCTCCCGACCTGTTTTGGCATGAAATGAAGCACAAATGATGTTTTTTAATTTTTTGAATTTTTTTGCTATTTTTTCGGAATTTTCTATTCTTGGTCGAGTAGTAACTGATCGGAACGATAATTTTTTGTTTCCTCTTTCTCAGCTAGTCCCATCCCGTTTTGGCTTGAAAATAAGCCATAATGATGTTTTTTATATTTTTGAATTTTTTTGCAATTTTTTTGGAATTCTCTATTCCTGGTCGGGTAGGAACTGGTCGGAACGATAATTTTTTTTTTCCTCTCTTTCTCAGCTAGTCCCGTCCCGTTTTGGCGTGAAAAGTAGCCATAAATATGTTTTTTAATTTTTTGAACTTTTTTGCTATTTTTTAGGAAATTCTATAGTCCGGGTCTTGTAGGAACCGGTCGGAACGAGAATTTTTTTTTCTCTTTCTCGGCCTCTCGCAACCCGTTTTGACTTGAAATGAAGCCATAATGATGTTTTTTAAGTTTTTTGAATTTTTTGGTTATTTTTTTGGAATTCTCAATCCCAAGTCGATTAGGTACCGATCGGAACGATAATTTTTTTTTCTCTCTTTATCAGCCTCACCTGACCCATTTTGGCTTGAAATGAAGTCATTAGGATGTTTTTTAATTTTTTGAATTTTTTGCAATTTTTTTTAATTCTCTATTCCGGGTCGGGTAGGAACTAATTGGAATGATAATTTTTCTTTACACTCTTTCTTGGCCTTTCCCGACCCGTTTTGGCTTGAAATGAAGACATAATGATGTTTTTTAATTTTTTTTAATTTTATTGCTATTTTTTTGAAATTCTCTTTTCAGGTCGGGTAGGAACTGATCGGAATGATAATTTTTTTTTTCTCTCTTTCCTGGCCTCTCCCGACCCATTTTGGCTTGAAATGAAGACAAAATGATGTTTTTTATTTTTTTGAATTTTTTTGCTAATTTTTGGGAATTGTCTATTCCTGGTTAGGCAGTAACTAATCCGAACGAAAAGTTTTTTTTCTCTCTCTCAGCGTGTCTGTTAGGAATGAATAAATGAGCAAGGTATTAAGGTGTGTGTTGCTGCACTATGGGGGCGTGTGATGTTGCATGGGGGGTGCTTGTGAGTTGCTTGTACAGGATGCGCAGGAAGGGTGCACCAACTGCTGATGTGGAAGGCAGGAGCAGCTGATGAGGGGGGTCATCCAGAGGCTGCCAGCGTGTGTCCTCAATGCTAGAATGATGCAAGTAGTGGCTTAGTTGGCATTCCATAGTTGTTAGCATTAGACATTGTGTTCACACTGGTGATGGCAACAAACTAAGAGTTAGTTATGGTTAGTTGTTAGGATAGACAGCTGGTTGACAGCTGCCTTGGCCATTAGGCAGTTAGAGGAATGATGCGTGAAGGGTATTAGAAGGTGTGGGAAGAAATGAATTGTATAACAGACTTAATTCCAATTTTACTCTTCAATTCTTATTCACTTCTTCTCTCCAATATCTTTCTCATCTCTTCTCTGTTCTTGGAGGTTCAATTGTCCTCAAAATTCAATTAACTATCCTCTGTATCTAACATTTGGTATCAGAGCAAGGCTTTCCTTGGCCATGGCTGAAACACGATCCACAACTATTGCTACACAGGAGGCTTTGGCTTCACTACGAACTGCAAGTGATCATCATGGTAAAGAAATTCAAGAAATGCGCACGATCCAAGAAGTGCATACACGCACTATGAATGAGATGAATCAACAACTAGCAATCCTGGTACAGAGGTATCATGGCTCTGATCCAGGTGGATTGTCCTAGTCTTCAACGCAGGATGAACAAAGGCACTTCAATTCATCAACAATGGCTATGACACGTCCTGTGAGATTGGAGTTCCCAAGGTTCACTGGAGAAGACCCTGCAAGTTGGATATATAAGGCCAACCAATACTTTAAGTATCACAATACACCAACTGCGGAGAAATTGATGTTAGCTTCGTTTCACATGGAGGGAGAGGCTCTGGTTTGGTTCCAGGACAGTGAAGAGGTAGGTCTCTTTGCTAATTGGGAGGCGTTGATCCAAGCCTTACATGTTAGATTTGGTACTACGGCTTATGATGATCCTATGGAAACATTGACTAGACTGAGACAAACTACTTCAGTGTCATTGTACAAGGGTCAATTTGAGGTGCTATCCAACAGAATTAAGGGATTATCAAATACTCACAAGTTAAGCTGCTTCTTAAGTGGATTAAGGGACGAGATAAGGCTGCCAGTGAGAATGCTTAATCCTAGATCCTTAAATGAGGCTTTTGGTTTGGCAAAGATCCAGGAGGAGTATAATTTGAGTTGCAGGAAGTACTCCAAATTTCAGGGTGATCAAGGGAAACCTTCAATTCTGGGAGCTCCTCCAAAAGCTCCTCCTCTATTAGAGTCTAGACCAAGGCTACCTATTAAGAGGATTTCCCCTGCTCAAATGGAAGAGAGGAAGAAGAAAGGGCTGTGTTACAACTGTGATGAGAAGTGGGCTCCGGGTCACAAATGCAAGAGTGCTATGTTGTTCTTATTGGACTATGTAGAGTTAGTCCAGGAAAATGCAAATGCTGGGGTTCACTTAGCTGAATTGGAGGAAAATGGTTACACATGTCAGGCTGGACAAGTTGAGCAAGCTAAGGAAGAGGCAGAGATTACCCTTTATGCATTGAGTGGCACTCCTACTTCGGGTACAATGAGAGTCATGGGAAGGGTTAATCAGAGATCCTTGGTGATCTTAATTGATTCAGGAAGCACCCATAATTTCATTGATGCTGCCCTTGTTCCACAGTTACATATCCATGTAGACACTTCCCAAATTTTGGAAGTGAAGGTTGCTAATGGTGCTGTAATTAAGACTCAAGGCATTTGTAAGGCAGTACCTATCCGGATGCAGGGAGAGACATTTATGGTCCACTTACATGTGCTACCAATGGGAGGGTGTGATTTAGTTTTGGGCACTCACTGGTTAGGAACCTTGGGGGTCATCCAGTGGGATTTTAAACTACTCACAATGAGTTTTTATCATGAGCACAGACTGGTACAATTAAGAGGATTGAAGAATGCTACTTCTCAATTGCAAGATGGGGATAACTTTTTGAAGCAACCAGTGAAGAAGGGACTGATTCTTCAGATTTCAGTCCTATTGCAGCCTCAATTGATGTATGCAGATGGACAGGACCAAACTCCTAAAGTGATTGCTGCATTGCTGCTAGAGTACAAGTCTGTCTTTGCTACTCCAGAAGGTCTGCCTCCTCTAAGAGATCATGAACATCATATCACTCTAAAGGATGGAACTCAAGCTGTGTCTCAAAGGCCTTACAGGTATCCCTATTATCAAAAAAATGAAATTGAGAGCATTGTTAAGGAATTACTCTCTGTGGGGTTTATCAGAAATAGTAGTAGTCCCTTTGCCTCACCTGTGCTTCTGGTTAGGAAGGCTAATGGTTCATGGAGAATGTGTATTGATTATAGAGCTTTGAACCAAGAAACCATTAAGGATAAGTACCCCATACCTGTTATTGATGAATTGTTAGATGAACTATTTGGTGCTACTGTTTTTTCTAAGTTGGATTTGAGATCCGGATATCACCAAATTAGAATGAGAGAGGAAGACATCCCAAAGACTGCTTTTAGGACTCATGAGGGTCACTATGAGTTCTTAGTGATGCCATTTGGTTTAACCAATGCACCATCAACTTTCCAATCACTTATGAACTCAATTTTTAAACCTTACCTAAGGCAGTTTGTTTTGGTATTTTTTGATGACATCCTAGTGTATAGCAAGGACCTGGCTGCCCATGTTACTCATCTTAAATTGGTGTTGGACACATTGGTGAATCACCAATTGTATGCCAAAAAATCAAAGTGTGTCTTTGCTTGTAGAGAGGTGGAGTATTTGGGACATTTAATCTCTGGTGAAGGGGTAAAAACAGACCCAAGGAAGACTGCTGCTATGCAGCAATGGCCTATTCCTCATGATGTAAAGGCCTTAAGGGGTTTTTTGGGCTTGACTGGTTACTACAGGAAGTTTGTGAAGGGGTATGGGTTGATTGCAGCCCCTTTAACTGCCTTGTTAAGAAAGGATTCATTCATTTGGACTCCTGCAGCCTCACAAGCCTTCCAATCACTCAAGGAGGCTATGTCAAGTCCTCCTGTGTTAGCCCTACCTGACTTCACTAAACCATTTGTGGTGGAATGTGATGCTTCCGGATTGGGTGTTGGGGCTGTGTTAATGCAGAACCAAAGGCCCATTGCTTATCACATCCAAGCCTTGAAAGGGAAAGCACTTGCTCTTTCAACTTATGAGAAGGAGCTGCTGGCTTTAGTGGTAGCTGTGAAGAAATGGAGGCCTTACCTCCTTGGCAGACCATTTGTCATCAAAACAGACCATCAAAGTCTGAAATATCTGTTGGAACAAAAGATTGGTACCCCTGCTCAGCAAAAGTGGATCACCAAACTACTTGGTTATGCTTTTATAGTTGAGTATAAGCATGGTAAGGAAAATGTAGTTGCTGATGCACTTTCAAGAAGGGAAGATACTGGACTTGTTGAAACTGACTGCAGTAAAGTGGGTACTCTTTGCATTATATCCTTTCCTACTCCTAATTGGCTTGATGATTTGAGAGCAAGTTATGTCACTGATCCATCCCTGCAGCAGCTCATTCAAGCTATTAAGTCTGGGCAGACTGTTCCAGTGGGATTTACATTTTGCAATGATCTGTTATTTTATAAGGGCAGACTGTATTTGGGAAGTTCTAATCAATCTCTAAAGACTTTAGTCTTGCAGCAAGTACATGACAGTCCTCTAGGGGGTCATTTTGGTTACTTGAAGTCCTTCCATAGACTTAAACAGGACTTTACTTGGCCTAGTATGGGAACATACTTGAAGAAATTGATTAAGGAATGTGATGTATGCCAGAGGTTGAAGAATGAAACTTGCTTCCCTGCTGGGTTGTTACAGCCTTTGCTCATTCCAGCTAGGCCTTGGCTTGATATTAGCATGGATTTTGTAGAGGGGTTACCTAAATCTCAGCAGAAGTCAGTGGTGTTTGTTGTTGTGGATAGGTTTACTAAATACGTTCACTTTATTCCATTAGCTCACCCTTATACTGCTGCTAAGGTTGCTCAGTTGTTTATGCAGCATGTTTTTAAGTTACATGGCCTGCCTTCCACCATTGTAAGTGACAGAGATCCAGTTTTTACTTCAAAATTCTGGTCTGAATTGATGAAACTCCAAGGAATTGGCCTAGCTATGTCATCTTTTTACCACCCTCAAACTGATGGTCAAACCGAGGTTGTGAACAAGAGTTTGGAGCACTATTTGAGGGCTTTTGCTGCTGACAGACCTCATGCTTGGGTGGACTGTCTTCCCTTAGCTGAGTTTTGGTTCAACACTAACTTCCATTCTTCCATTAAGCTTACTCCATTTGAAGCCCTTTATGGATATCCCCCTCCTAAGTTGGTGGACTATGTTCCAGGCACTACAAGGGTTGCAGCTGTTGATTTACTTTTGCAGGACAAGCAGCAACTCTTCTCATTGCTTAAGTCCAATTTAGCTGCTGCACAGGAGAAGATGAAGTGGTTTGCTGATAAGAAAAGGGTCGATAGGTCCTTTGCTGTGGGAGATTGGGTGTATCTCAGACTGCAACCTTACAAGCAGTCTTCAGTTCAGTCCAAGAAGTTTGGCAAGTTAGCTCCTCGTTTTTATGGACCTTATCAGGTTGTACAGAAGGTGGGAGAGGTGTCCTACAAGCTTGATTTACCTGCAGGTTCACAGATTCATCCTGTGTTTCATGTGTCCAACCTTAAGGGTAAGCTGGGTGCTCAGGTGGTTCCTAGGCCTGCTTTACCTGCTGGCTCTGTGGACCAAATTTTAAACCCTGAACCTGTGGCTATTTTAGCTACCAGATCACATCAGCTAAGGAGTAGGCTTATCACTCAAGTACTGGTGCGGTGGCAAGATGAGAGCAAGGATGATGCTACTTGGGAGAATCTTTTTGTTTTGCAGCAAAAGTTCCCTCACCTTGTGGACAAGGTGCTTTGAAGGGGAGGAAATTGTTAGGAATGAATAAATGAGCAAGGTATTAAGGTGTGTGTTGCTGCACTATGGGGGCGTGTGATGTTGCATGGGGGGTGCTTATGAGTTGCTTGTACAGGATGCGCAGGAAGGGTGCACCAACTGCTGATGTGGAAGGCAGGAGCAGCTGATGAGGGGGGTCATCCAGAGGCTGCCAGCGTGTGTCCTCAATGCTAGAATGATGCAAGTAGTGGCTTAGTTGGCATTCCATAGTTGTTAGCATTAGACATTGTGTTCACACTGGTGATGGCAACAAACTAAGAGTTAGTTATGGTTAGTTGTTAGGATAGACAGCTGGTTGACAGCTGCCTTGGCCATTAGGCAGTTAGAGGAACGATGCGTGAAGGGTATTAGAAGGTGTGGGAAGAAATGAATTGTATCACAGACTTAATTCCAATTTTACTCTTCAATTCTTATTCACTTCTTCTCTCCAATATCTTTCTCATCTCTTCTCTGTTCTTGGAGGTTCAATTGTCCTCAAAATTCAATTAACTATCCTCTGTATCTAACAGTGTCCCATCCCGTTTCGGCTTGAAAAGAAGCCATAATGATGTTTTTTAATTTTTTGAATTTTTTTGCTATAGTTTTGGAATTATCTATTCCGGGTTGGATTGGAACTGATCGGAACGATAAGTTTTTTTTTCTCTCTTTCTTTGCCTCTCCCGACCCGTTTTGGCTTGAAATGAAGCCACAATGACATTTTTTAATTTTTTTAATTTTCTTGATTTTTTTTAATTCTTTATTCAAAGTTGGGTAGGAACTGAGCGGAACGATAATTTTCTTTTCGATTCTTTCTCAACCTCTCCCGACCCGTTTCAGCTTAAAATGAGGACATAATGATGTTTTTTTAATTTTTTGAATGTTTTTGGAATTTTCTATTCCTGGCCGGGTAGTAACTGATCGGAACGATAATTTTTTTTTCTCTTTTCCAGCGAGTCCTTTCCGGTTTTGGCTTGAAAAGAAGCCATAATGATGTTTTTTAATTTTTAAAATTTTTTAGCTATTTTTTTGGAATTTTGTATTCCTAATCGGGTAGTAACTGATCGGAACGATAATTTTTTTTTTCTCGTTCTTAGCGAGTCCTGTCCCGTTTTGGCTTGAAAGGAAGCCATAATAATGTTTTTCGATTTTTTTAATTTTTTTGCTATTGTTTTGGAATTCTCTATTCCGGGTCGGGTATGAACTGATCGGAACGATATTTTTTTTTTCTTTCTTTCTCGGCCTCTCCCGACCCGTTTTGGCTTGAAATGAAGACATAATGATGCTTTTTAATTTTTTTAATTTTTTTGCTATTTTTTGAGAATTTTCTATTCCTGGTCGAGTAGTAACCGATCGGAACGATAATTTTTTTTTTTCGCTTTGTCTGTGGGTCCCGACCCGTTTCGGCTTGAAAAGAAGCCATAAAGATGTTTTTTAATATTTTGAATTTTTTTCTATTTTTTTGGAATTCTCTATTCCGGGTTGGATACTAATTGATCGGAACGATAATGTTTTTTTTTTTTACTCTTTCTCTGCCTCTCCCGACCCGTTTTGGCTTGAAATGATGCCACAATGATGTGTTTTAATTTTTTAAATTTTCTTGCTATTTTTTTTTAATTCTCTATTCCAAGTTGGGTAGGAACTGATCGGAACGATAATTATTATTTTTTTTTCATTCTTTCTTTGCCTCTCCCGACCCGTTTTCGCTTGAAATGAAGACATAATGATGATTTTTAAAATTTTGAATTTTTTTGCTATTTTGTTGGAATTCTCTATTCCGGGTCGAGTAGGAACTGATCGGAATGATAATTTTTTTTTCCTCTCTTTCTCAGCTAGTCCCGTCCCGTTTTGGCTTGACAAGTAGCCATAATCGTGTTTTTTAGTTATTTGAATTTTTTTGCTATTTTTTTTGGGAATTCTATAGTCCGGGTCTAGTAGGAACTGGTCGGAATGAGAATTTTTTTTTTTTCTCTTTCTCGGCCTCTCCCAACCCGTTTTGACTTGAAATGAAGACATAATGATGGTTTTTAATTTTTTTTTAATTTTATTGCTATTTTTTTGAAATTCTCTATTCGGGTCTGGTAGGAACTGATCGGAACGATAATTTTTTTTTTTTCTCTCTTTCCTGGCCTCTCCCAACCCATTTTGGCTTGAAATGAAGAAAAAATGATTTTTTTTATTTTTTTGAATTTTTTTGCTAATTTTTGGGAATTTTCTATTCCTGGTTGGGTAGTAACTAATTCGAACGATAATTTTTTTTTCTCTTTCTCAGCGAGTCCCACCCCGTTTCGGCTTGAAAAGAAGCCATAATGATGTTTTTTAGTTTTTCGAATTTTTTTGCTATAGTTTTGCAATTCTCTATTCCGGGTTGGATTGGAACAGATCGGAATGATAAGTTTTTTTTTTCTCTTTCTTTTCCTCTCCCGACCCGTTTTGGCTTGAAATGAAGCCACAATAACATTTTTTAATTTTTTTAATTTTCTTGATATTTTTTTTTTAATTTTCTATTCCAAGTTGGGTAGGAACTGAGCGGAACGATAATTTTCTTTTCAATTCTTTCTCGACCTCTCCCGACCCGTTTTGGTTTAAAACAAGGACATAATGATGTTTTTTAATTTTTTGAATTTTTTTGCTATTGTTTTGGAATTCTCTATTCCGGCTAAAGTAGGAACTGATTGAAACGATAATTTTCTTTTTCTCTCTTTCCCGGCCTCCCGACCCGTTTTGGCTTGAAATGAAGACATAATGATGCTTTTTAATTTTTTGAATTTTTTTGCTATTTTTTGAGAATTTTCTATTCCTGGTCGAGTAGTAACCGATCGGAACGATAATTTTTTTTTCGCTTTGTCTGTGGGTCCCGACCCGTTTCGGCTTGAAAAGAAGCCATAAAGATGTTTTTTAATATTTTGAATTTTTTTCTATTTTTTTGGAATTCTCTATTCCGGGTTGGATACTAATTGTTCGGAACGATAATGTTTTTTTTTTTTTTCTCTTTCTCTGCCTCTCCCGACCCGTTTTGGCTTGAAATGATGCCACAATGATGTGTTTTAATTTTTTAAATTTTCTTGCTATTTTTTTTTAATTCTCTATTCCAAGTGGGGTAGGAACTGATCGGAATGATAATTTTTTTTTTTTCATTCTTTCTTTGCCTCTCCCGACCCGTTTTCGCTTGAAATGAAGACATAATGATGTTTTTTAAATTTTTGAATTTTTTTGCTATTTTTTTGGAATTCTCTATTCCGGGTTGAGTAGGAACTGATCGGAAAGATAATTTTTTTTTTCCTCTCTTTCTCAGCTAGTCCCGTCCCGTTTTGGCTTGACAAGTAGCCATAATCGTGTTTTTTAGTTATTTGAATTTTTTTGCTATTTTTTTTGGGAATTCTATAGTCCGGGTCTAGTAGGAACTGGTCGGAATGAGAATTTTTTTTTTTTCTCTTTCTCAGCCTCTCCCAACCCGTTTTGAATTGAAATGAAGACATAATGTTGGTTTTTAATTTTTTTTAATTTTACTGCTATTTTTTTGAAATTCTCTATTCGGGTCTGGTAGGAACTGATCGGAACGATAATTTTTTTTTTCTCTCTTTCCTGGCCTCTCCCAACCCATTTTGGCTTGAAATGAAGACAAAATGATTTTTTTTATTTTTTTGAATTTTTTTGCTAATTTTTGGGAATTTTCTATTCCTGGTTGGGTAGTAATTAATTCGAACGATAATTTTTTTTTCTCTTTCTCAGCGAGTCCCACCCCATTTCAGTTTGAAATGAAGCCATAATGATGTTTTTTAGTTTTTCGAATTTTTTTGCTATAGTTTTGCAATTCTTTATTCCGGGTTGGATTGGAACAGATCGGAATGATAAGTTTTTTTTTCTCTTTCTTTTCCTCTCCCGACCCGTTTTGGCTTGAAATGAAGCCACAATGACATTTTTTAATTTTTTTAATTTTCTTGATATTTTTTTTTTAATTTTCTATTCCAAGTTGGGTAGGAACTGAGCGGAACGATAATTTTCTTTTCAATTCTTTCTCGACCTCTCCCGACCCGTTTTGGTTTAAAACGAGGACATAATGATGTTTTTTAATTTTTTGAATTTTTTTGCTATTGTTTTGGAATTCTCTATTCCGGGTCGGGTATGAACTGATCGGAACGATAATTTTTTTTTTCTCTCTTTCTCTGCCTCTCCCGACCTGTTTTGGCTTGAAATGAAGACATAATGATGTTTTTTAATTTTTTGAATTTTTTTCCTATTTTTTGAGAATTTTCTATGTCTGGTTGGGAAGTAACTGATCGGAACGATAATTTTCTTTTTCTCTCTTTCTCGGCCTCTCCCGACACTTTTGGACTTCAAATGAAGCCATAATGATGTTTTTTAATTTTTTTTTTGAATTTTTATGCTATTTTTATGGAATTCTCTATTACTGGTCGGTTAGGCACCGATCAGAACAATAATTTTTTTTCTCCCTTTCTCAACCTCTCCCGACCCGTTTATGCTTGAAATGAAGCCATTAGGATGTTTTTTAATTTTTTGAATTTTTTCGCAATTTTTTTTAAAATCTCCATTCCGGGCCAGGTAGTAACTGATCGGAATGATAATTTTTTTTACACTCTTTCTCGGCATCCCTAGAACCGTTTTGGCATGGAATGAAGACATAGTGATGTTTTTTAATTTTTTTAATTTTATTACTATTTTTTTGAAATTCTCTATTCCGGCTAAAGTAGGAACTGATTGAAACGATAATTTTCTTTTTCTCTCTTTCCCGGCCTCCCGACCAGTTTTGGCTTGAAATGAAGACATAATGATGCTTTTTAATTTTTTGAATTTTTTTGCTATTTTTTGAGAATTTTCTATTCCTGGTCGAGTAGTAACCGATCAGAACGATAATTTTTTTTTTCGCTTTGTCTGTGGGTCCCAACCCGTTTCGGCTTGAAAAGAAGCCATAAAGATGTTTTTTAATATTTTGAATTTTTTTCTATTTTTTTGGAATTCTCTATTCCGGGTTGGATACTAATTGATCGGAACGATAATGTTTTTTTTTTTCTCTTTCTCTGCCTCTCCCGACCCGTTTTGGCTTGAAATGATGCCACAATGATGTGTTTTAATTTTTTAAATTTTCTTGCTATTTTTTTTTAATTCTCTATTCCAAGTGGGGTAAGAACTGATCGGAACGATAATTATTTTTTTTTTTCATTCTTTCTTTGCCTCTCCCGACCCGTTTTCGCTTGAAATGAAGACATAATGATGTTTTTTAAATTTTTGAATTTTTTTGCTATTTTTTTGGAATTCTCTATTCCGGGTCGAGTAGGAACTGATCGGAACGATAATTTTCTTTTTCTCTCTTTCTCGGCCTCTTCCAACACTTTTGGACTTCAAATGAAGCCATAATGATGTTTTTTAAACTTTTTTTGAATTTTTATGCTATTTTTATGGAATTCTCTATTACTGGTCGGTTAGGCACCGATCAGAACAATAATTTTTTTTCTCCCTTTCTCAACCTCTTCCGACCCGTTTTTGCTTGAAATGAAGCCATTGGGATGTTTTTTAATTTTTTGAATTTTTTCGCAATTTTTTTTAAAATCTCCATTCCGGGCCAAGTAGTAACTGATCGGAATGATAATTTTTTTTACACTCTTTCTCGACATCTCTAGAACCGTTTTGGCATGGAATGAAGACATAGTGATGTTTTTTAATTTTTTTAATTTTATTACTATTTTTTTGAAATTCTCTATTCCGGCTAATGTAGGAACTGATCGAAACGATAATTTTCTTTTTCTCTCTTTCCCGGCCTCCCGACCCGTTTTGGCTTGAAATGAAGACATAAGATGCTTTTTAATTTTTTGAATTTTTTTGCTATTTTTTGAGAATTTTCTATTCCTGGTCGAGTAGTAACCGATCGGAACGATAATTTTTTTTTTCGCTTTGTCTGTGGGTCCCGACCCGTTTCGGCTTGAAAAGAAGCCATAAAGATGTTTTTTAATATTTTGAATTTTTTTCTATTTTTTTGGAATTCTCTATTCCGGGTTGGATACTAATTGATCGGAACGATAATGTTTTTTTTTTTCTCTCTTTCTCTGCCTCTCCCGACCCGTTTTGGCTTGAAATGATGCCACAATGATGTGTTTTAATTTTTTAAATTTTCTTGCTATTTTTTTTTAATTCTCTATTCCAAGTGGGGTAAGAACTGATCGGGACGATAATTATTTTTTTTTTTCATTCTTTCTTTGCCTCTCCCGACCCGTTTTCGCTTGAAATGAAGACATAATGATGTTTTTTAAATTTTTGAATTTTTTTGCTATTTTTTTGGAATTCTCTATTCCGGTCGAGTAGGAACTGATCGGAACGATAATTTTCTTTTTCTCTCTTTCTCGGCCTCTCCCGACACTTTTGGACTTCAAATGAAGCCATAATGATGTTTTTTAAACTTTTTTTGAATTTTTATGCTATTTTTATGGAATTCTCTATTACTGGTCGGTTAGGCACCGATCAGAACAATAATTTTTTTTCTCCCTTTCTCAACCTCTCCCGACCCGTTTTTGCTTGAAATGAAGCCATTAGGATGTTTTATAATTTTTTGAATTTTTTCGCAATTTTTTTTAAAATCTCCATTCCGGGCCAGGTAGTAACTGATCGGAATGATAATTTTTTTTACACTCTTTCTCGGCATCTCTAGAACCGTTTTGGCATGGAATGAAGACATAGTGATGTTTTTTAATTTTTTTAATTTTATTACTATTTTTTTGAAATTCTCTATTCCGGCTAAAGTAGGAACTGATTGAAACGATAATTTTCTTTTTCTCTCTTTCCCGGCCTCCCGACCCGTTTTGGCTTGAAATGAAGACATAATGATGCTTTTTAATTTTTTGAATTTTTTTGCTATTTTTTGAGAATTTTCTATTCCTGGTCGAGTAGTAACCGATCGGAACGATAATTTTTTTTTTCGCTTTGTCTGTGGGTCCCGACCCGTTTCGGCTTGAAAAGAAGCCATAAAGATGTTTTTTAATATTTTGAATTTTTTTCTATTTTTTTGGAATTCTCTATTCCGGGTTGGATACTAATTGATCGGAACGATAATGTTTTTTTTTTTTCACTTTCTCTGCCTCTCCCGACCCGTTTTGGCTTGAAATGATGCCACAATGATGTGTTTTAATTTTTTAAATTTTCTTGCTATTTTTTTTTAATTCTCTATTCCAAGTGGGGTAAGAACTGATCGGAACGATAATTATTTTTTTTTTTCATTCTTTCTTTGCCTCTCCCGACCCGTTTTCGCTTGAAATGAAGACATAATGATGTTTTTTAAATTTTTGAATTTTTTTGCTATTTTTTTGGAATTCTCTATTCCGGGTCGAGTAGGAACTGATCGGAATGATAATTTTCTTTTTCTCTCTTTCTCGGCCTCTCCCGACACTTTTGGACTTCAAATGAAGCCATAATGATGTTTTTTAAACTTTTTTTGAATTTTTATGCTATTTTTATGGAATTCTCTATTACTGGTCGGTTAGGCACCGATCAGAACAATAATTTTTTTTCTCCCTTTCTCAACCTCTTCCGACCCGTTTTTGCTTGAAATGAAGCCTTTGGGATGTTTTTTAATTTTTTGAATTTTTTCGCAATTTTTTTTAAAATCTCCATTCCGGGCCAGGTAGTAACTGATCGGAATGATAATTTTTTTTACACTCTTTCTCGACATCTCTAGAACCGTTTTGGCATGGAATGAAGACATAGTGATGTTTTTTAATTTTTTGAATTTTATTACTATTTTTTTGAAATTCTCTATTCCGGCTAAAGTAGGAACTGATCGAAACGATAATTTTCTTTTTCTCTCTTTCCCGGCCTCCCGACCCGTTTTGGCTTGAAATGAAGACATAAGATGCTTTTTAATTTTTTGAATTTTTTTGCTATTTTTTGAGAATTTTCTATTCCTGGTCGAGTAGTAACCGATCGGAACGATAATTTTTTTTTCACTTTGTCTGTGGCTCCCGACCCGTTTCGGCTTGAAAAGAAGCCATAAAGATGTTTTTTAATATTTTGAATTTTTTTCTATTTTTTTGGAATTCTCTATTCCGGGTTGGATACTAATTGATCGGAACGATAATGTTTTTTTTTTTTTTCTCTTTCTCTGCCTCTCCCGACCCGTTTTGGCTTGAAATGATGCCACAATGATGTGTTTTAATTTTTTAAATTTTCTTGCTATTTTTTTTTAATTCTCTATTCCAAGTGGGGTAAGAACTGATCGGAACGATAATTATTTTTTTTTTTCATTCTTTCTTTGCCTCTCCCGACCCGTTTTCGCTTGAAATGAAGACATAATGATGTTTTTTAAATTTTTGAATTTTTTTGCTATTTTTTTGGAATTCTCTATTTCGGGTCGGGTAGGAACTGATCGGAATGATATTTTTTTTTTTCCTCTCTTTCTCAGCTAGTCCCGTTCCGTTTTGGCTTGACAAGTAGCCGTAATCGTGTTTTTTAGTTATTTGAATTTTTTTGCTATTTTTTTTGGGAATTCTATAGTCCGGGTCTAGTAGGAACTGGTCGGAATGAGAATTTTTTTTTTCTCTTTCTCGGCCTCTCCCAACCCGTTTTGACTTGAAATGAAGACGTAATGTTGGTTTTTAATTTTTTTTAATTTTACTGCTATTTTTTTGAAATTCTCTATTCGGGTCTGGTAGGAACTGATCGGAACAATAATTTTTTTTTTCTCTCTTTCCTGGCCTCTCCCAACCCATTTTGGCTTGAAATGAAGACAAAATGATTTTTTTTATTTTTTTGAATTTTTTTGCTAATTTTTGGGAATTTTCTATTCCTGGTTGGGTAGTAACTAATTCGAACGATAATTTTTTTTTCTCTTTCTCAGCGTGTCCCACCCCGTTTCGGTTTGAAATGAAGCCATAATGATGTTTTTTAGTTTTTCGAATTTTTTTGCTATAGTTTTGCAATTCTTTATTCCGGGTTGTATTGGAACAGATTGGAATGAGAAGTTTTTTTTTCTCTTTCTTTTCCTCTCCCGACCCGTTTTGGCTTGAAATGAAGCCACAATGAAATTTTTTAATTTTTTTAATTTTCTTGATTTTTTTTTTTTAATTTTCTATTCCAAGTTGGGTAAGAACTGAGCGGAACGATAATTTTCTTTTCAATTCTTTCTCGACCTCTCCCGACCCGTTTTGGTTTAAAACGAGGACATAATGATGTTTTTTAATTTTTTGAATTTTTTTTCTATTGTTTTGGAATTCTCTATTCCGGGTTGGGTATGAACTGATCGGAACGATAATTTTTTTTTTCTCTCTTTCTCTGCCTCTCCCGACCTGTTTTGGCTTGAAATGAAGACATAATGATGTTTTTTAATTTTTTGAATTTTTTTGCTATTTTTTGAGAATTTTCTATTTCTGGTTGGGAAGTAACTGATCGGAACGATAATTTTCTTTTTCTCTCTTTCTCGGCCTCCCCCGACACTTTTGGACTTCAAATGAAGCCATAATGATGTTTTTTAATTTTTTTTTGAATTTTTATGCTATTTTTATGGAATTCTCTATTACTGGTCGGTTAGGCACCGATCAGAACAATAATTTTTTTTCTCCCTTTTTCAACCTCTCCCGACCCGTTTTTGCTTGAAATGAAGCCATTAGGATGTTTTTTAATTTTTTGAATTTTTTTCTATTTTTTTGGAATTCTCTATTCTGGGTTGGATACTAATTGATCGGAACGATAATGTTTTTTTTTTTTTTTCTCTTTCTCTACCTCTCCCGACCCGTTTTGGCTTGAAATGATGCCACAATGATGTGTTTTAATTTTTTAAATTTTCTTGCTATTTTTTCTAATTCTCTATTCCAAGTTTGGTAGGTACTAATCGGAATGATAATTTTTTTTTTCTTTCTTTCTCGGCCACTCCCGACCCGTTTTCCTTTGAAATGAAGACATAATGATGTTTTTAAAATTTTTGAATTTTTTTGCTATTTTTTTGGAATTCTCTATTCCTGGTCGAGTAGGAACTGATCGGAACAATAAATATTTTTTTTCCTCTCTTTCTCAGCTAGTCCCGTCCCGTTTTGCCTTGACAAGTAGCCATAATCGTGTTTTTTAATTATTTGAATTTTTTTGCTATTTTTTTTTGGAATTCTATAGTCCGGGTCTGGTAGGAACTAGTCGGAATGAGAATTTTTTTCTCTCTTTCTCGGCCTCTCCCAACCCATTTTGACTTGAAATGAAGCCATAATGATGTTTTTTAATGTTTTTGAATTTTTTTGCTATTTTTTTTTAGTTCTCTATTCCTGGTCGGTTAGGCATCGATCGGAACGATAATTTTTTTTTCCTCTCTTTCTCAGCTAGTCCCGTCCTGTTTTGGCTTGAAATAAAGCCATAATGATGTTTGTTAATGTTTTTGAATTTTTTTGCTATTTTTTTGGAATTCTCAATCCCAAGTCGATTAGGTACCGATCAGAACGATAATTTTTTTTTCTCTCTTTATCAGCCTCTCCTGACCCGTTTTGGCTTGAAATGAAGCCATTAGGATGTTTTTTAATTTTTTGAATTTTTTGCAATTTTTTTTAATTCTCTATTCCGGGTCGGGTAGGAACTAATCGGAATGATAATTTTTCTTTACACTCTTTCTTGGCCTTTCCCGACCCGTTTTGGCTTGAAATGAAGACATAATGAGGGTTTTTAATTTTTTTTAATTTTATTGCTATTTTTTTGAAATTCTCTATTCGGGTCAGGTAGGAACTGATCGGAACGATAATTTTTTTTTTTCACTCTTTCCTGGCCTCTCCCAACCCATTTTGGCTTGAAATGAAGACAAAATGATGTTTTTTATTTTTTTTGAATTTTTTTGCTAATTTTTGGGAATTTTCTATTCCTGGTTGGGTAGTAACTAATCCGAACGATAATTTTTTTTTCTCTTTCTCAGCGAGTCCCATCCCGTTTCGGCTTGAAAAGAAGCCATAATGATGTTTTTTAGTTTTTTGAATTTTTTTGCTATAGTTTTGGAATTCTCTATTCCGGGTTGGATTGGAACAGATCGGAATGATAAGTTTTTTTTTCTCTCTTTCTTTGCCTCTCCCGACCCGTTTTGGCTTGAAATGAAACCACAATGACATTTTTTAATTTTTTTAATTTTCTTGATTTTTTTTTTTAATTTTCTATTCCAAGTTGGGTAGGAACTGAGCGGAACGATAATTTTCTTTTCGATTCTTTCTCGACCTCGCCCGTCCCGTTTTGGCTTAAAATGAGGACATAATGATGTTTTCTAATTTTTTGAATTTTTTTGCTATTTTTTTGGAATTTTCTATTCCTGGCCGGGTAGTAACTGATCAGAACGATAATTTTTTTTTTTTCTCTTTCCCAGTGAGTCCTGTCCAGTTTTGGCTTGAAAAGAAGCCATAATGATGTTTTTTAATTTTTAAAATTTTTTAGCTATTTTTTTGGAATTTTGTATTCCTGATCGGGTAGTAACTGATTAGAATGATAATTTTTTTTTCTCGTTCTTAGCGAGTCATGTCCCGTTTTGGCTTGAAAAGAAGCCATAATGATGTTTTTCGATTTTTTTAATTTTTTTGCTATTGTTTTGGAATTCTCTATTCCGGGTCGGGTATGAACTGATCGGAATGATAAATTTTTTTTTTTTTTTCTGTCTTTCTCATCCCCTCCCGACCTGTTTTGGCTTGAAATGAAAACATAATGATGTTTTTTAATTTTTTGAATTTTTTTGCTATTTTTTGAGAATTTTCTATTTCTGGTCGAGAAGTAACTGATCGGAACGATAATTTTTTTTTTCTCTCTTTCTCGGCCTCTCCCGACACTTTTGGACTTCAAATGAAGCCATAATGATGTTTTTTATTTTTTTTTAATTTTATGCTATTTTTATGGAATTCTCTATTACTGGTCGGTTAGGCACCGATCAGAACAATAATTTTTTTTCTCCCTTTCTCAACCTCTCCCGAACCGTTTTTGCTTGAAATGAAGCCATTAGGATGTTTTTTAATTTTTTGAATTTTTTCACAATTTTTTTTTAAATCTCTATTCCGGGCCAGGTAGTAACTGATCGAAATGATAATTTTTTTTTACACTCTTTCTCGGCATCACCCGACCCGTTTTGGCTTGAAATGAAGACATAGTGATGTTTTTTAATTTTTTGAATTTTATTGCTATTTTTTTGAAATTCTCTATTCCGGCTCAGGTAGTAACTGATCGAAACGATAATTTTCTTTTTCTCTCTTTCCCGGCCTCCCGACCCGTTTTGGCTTGAAATGAAGACATAAGATGCTTTTTAATTTTTTGAATTTTTTTGCTATTTTTTGAGAATTTTCTATTCCTGGTCGAGTAGTAACCGATCGGAACGATAATTTTTTTTTTCGCTTTGTCTAATTACTGGTCGGTTAGGCACCGATCAGAACAATAATTTTTTTTCTCCCTTTCTCAACCTCTCCCGACCCGTTTTTGCTTGAAATGAAGCCATTAGGATGTTTTTTAATTTTTTGAATTTTTTTCTATTTTTTTGGAATTCTCTATTCTGGGTTGGATACTAATTGATCGGAACGATAATGTTTTTTTTTTTTTTTCTCTTTCTCTACCTCTCCCGACCCGTTTTGGCTTGAAATGATGCCACAATGATGTGTTTTAATTTTTTAAATTTTCTTGCTATTTTTTCTAATTCTCTATTCCAAGTTTGGTAGGTACTAATCGGAATGATAATTTTTTTTTTCTTTCTTTCTCGGCCACTCCCGACCCGTTTTCCTTTGAAATGAAGACATAATGATGTTTTTTAAATTTTTGAATTTTTTTGCTATTTTTTTGGAATTCTCTATTCCTGGTCGAGTAGGAACTGATCGGAACAATAAATATTTTTTTTCCTCTCTTTCTCAGCTAGTCCCGTCCCGTTTTGCCTTGACAAGTAGCCATAATCGTGTTTTTTAATTATTTGAATTTTTTTGCTATTTTTTTTTGGAATTCTATAGTCCGGGTCTGGTAGGAACTAGTCGGAATGAGAATTTTTTTCTCTCTTTCTCGGCCTCTCCCAACCCATTTTGACTTGAAATGAAGCCATAATGATGTTTTTTAATGTTTTTGAATTTTTTTGCTATTTTTTTTTAGTTCTCTATTCCTGGTCGGTTAGGCATCGATCGGAACGATAATTTTTTTTTCCTCTCTTTCTCAGCTAGTCCCGTCCTGTTTTGGCTTGAAATAAAGCCATAATGATGTTTGTTAATGTTTTTGAATTTTTTTGCTATTTTTTTGGAATTCTCAATCCCAAGTCGATTAGGTACCGATCAGAACGATAATTTTTTTTTCTCTCTTTATCAGCCTCTCCTGACCCGTTTTGGCTTGAAATGAAGCCATTAGGATGTTTTTTAATTTTTTGAATTTTTTGCAATTTTTTTTAATTCTCTATTCCGGGTCGGGTAGGAACTAATCGGAATGATAATTTTTCTTTACACTCTTTCTTGGCCTTTCCCGACCCGTTTTGGCTTGAAATGAAGACATAATGAGGGTTTTTAATTTTTTTTAATTTTATTGCTATTTTTTTGAAATTCTCTATTCGGGTCAGGTAGGAACTGATCGGAACGATAATTTTTTTTTTTCACTCTTTCCTGGCCTCTCCCAACCCATTTTGGCTTGAAATGAAGACAAAATGATGTTTTTTATTTTTTTTGAATTTTTTTGCTAATTTTTGGGAATTTTCTATTCCTGGTTGGGTAGTAACTAATCCGAACGATAATTTTTTTTTCTCTTTCTCAGCGAGTCCCATCCCGTTTCGGCTTGAAAAGAAGCCATAATGATGTTTTTTAGTTTTTTGAATTTTTTTGCTATAGTTTTGGAATTCTCTATTCCGGGTTGGATTGGAACAGATCGGAATGATAAGTTTTTTTTTCTCTCTTTCTTTGCCTCTCCCGACCCGTTTTGGCTTGAAATGAAACCACAATGACATTTTTTAATTTTTTTAATTTTCTTGATTTTTTTTTTTAATTTTCTATTCCAAGTTGGGTAGGAACTGAGCGGAACGATAATTTTCTTTTCGATTCTTTCTCGACCTCGCCCGTCCCGTTTTGGCTTAAAATGAGGACATAATGATGTTTTCTAATTTTTTGAATTTTTTTGCTATTTTTTTGGAATTTTCTATTCCTGGCCGGGTAGTAACTGATCAGAACGATAATTTTTTTTTTTTCTCTTTCCCAGTGAGTCCTGTCCAGTTTTGGCTTGAAAAGAAGCCATAATGATGTTTTTTAATTTTTAAAATTTTTTAGCTATTTTTTTGGAATTTTGTATTCCTGATCGGGTAGTAACTGATTAGAATGATAATTTTTTTTTCTCGTTCTTAGCGAGTCATGTCCCGTTTTGGCTTGAAAAGAAGCCATAATGATGTTTTTCGATTTTTTTAATTTTTTTGCTATTGTTTTGGAATTCTCTATTCCGGGTCGGGTATGAACTGATCGGAATGATAAATTTTTTTTTTTTTTTCTGTCTTTCTCATCCCCTCCCGACCTGTTTTGGCTTGAAATGAAAACATAATGATGTTTTTTAATTTTTTGAATTTTTTTGCTATTTTTTGAGAATTTTCTATTTCTGGTCGAGAAGTAACTGATCGGAACGATAATTTTTTTTTTCTCTCTTTCTCGGCCTCTCCCGACACTTTTGGACTTCAAATGAAGCCATAATGATGTTTTTTATTTTTTTTTAATTTTATGCTATTTTTATGGAATTCTCTATTACTGGTCGGTTAGGCACCGATCAGAACAATAATTTTTTTTCTCCCTTTCTCAACCTCTCCCGAACCGTTTTTGCTTGAAATGAAGCCATTAGGATGTTTTTTAATTTTTTGAATTTTTTCACAATTTTTTTTTAAATCTCTATTCCGGGCCAGGTAGTAACTGATCGAAATGATAATTTTTTTTTACACTCTTTCTCGGCATCACCCGACCCGTTTTGGCTTGAAATGAAGACATAGTGATGTTTTTTAATTTTTTGAATTTTATTGCTATTTTTTTGAAATTCTCTATTCCGGCTCAGGTAGTAACTGATCGAAACGATAATTTTCTTTTTCTCTCTTTCCCGGCCTCCCGACCCGTTTTGGCTTGAAATGAAGACATAAGATGCTTTTTAATTTTTTGAATTTTTTTGCTATTTTTTGAGAATTTTCTATTCCTGGTCGAGTAGTAACCGATCGGAACGATAATTTTTTTTTTCGCTTTGTCTAATTACTGGTCGGTTAGGCACCGATCAGAACAATAATTTTTTTTCTCCCTTTCTCAACCTCTCCCGACCCGTTTTTGCTTGAAATGAAGCCATTAGGATGTTTTTTAATTTTTTGAATTTTTTTCTATTTTTTTGGAATTCTCTATTCTGGGTTGGATACTAATTGATCGGAACGATAATGTTTTTTTTTTTTTTTCTCTTTCTCTACCTCTCCCGACCCGTTTTGGCTTGAAATGATGCCACAATGATGTGTTTTAATTTTTTAAATTTTCTTGCTATTTTTTCTAATTCTCTATTCCAAGTTTGGTAGGTACTAATCGGAATGATAATTTTTTTTTTCTTTCTTTCTCGGCCACTCCCGACCCGTTTTCCTTTGAAATGAAGACATAATGATGTTTTTAAAATTTTTGAATTTTTTTGCTATTTTTTTGGAATTCTCTATTCCTGGTCGAGTAGGAACTGATCGGAACAATAAATATTTTTTTTCCTCTCTTTCTCAGCTAGTCCCGTCCCGTTTTGCCTTGACAAGTAGCCATAATCGTGTTTTTTAATTATTTGAATTTTTTTGCTATTTTTTTTTGGAATTCTATAGTCCGGGTCTGGTAGGAACTAGTCGGAATGAGAATTTTTTTCTCTCTTTCTCGGCCTCTCCCAACCCATTTTGACTTGAAATGAAGCCATAATGATGTTTTTTAATGTTTTTGAATTTTTTTGCTATTTTTTTTTAGTTCTCTATTCCTGGTCGGTTAGGCATCGATCGGAACGATAATTTTTTTTTCCTCTCTTTCTCAGCTAGTCCCGTCCTGTTTTGGCTTGAAATAAAGCCATAATGATGTTTGTTAATGTTTTTGAATTTTTTTGCTATTTTTTTGGAATTCTCAATCCCAAGTCGATTAGGTACCGATCAGAACGATAATTTTTTTTTCTCTCTTTATCAGCCTCTCCTGACCCGTTTTGGCTTGAAATGAAGCCATTAGGATGTTTTTTAATTTTTTGAATTTTTTGCAATTTTTTTTAATTCTCTATTCCGGGTCGGGTAGGAACTAATCGGAATGATAATTTTTCTTTACACTCTTTCTTGGCCTTTCCCGACCCGTTTTGGCTTGAAATGAAGACATAATGAGGGTTTTTAATTTTTTTTAATTTTATTGCTATTTTTTTGAAATTCTCTATTCGGGTCGGGTAGGAACTGATCGGAACGATAATTTTTTTTTTTCACTCTTTCCTGGCCTCTCCCAACCCATTTTGGCTTGAAATGAAGACAAAATGATGTTTTTTATTTTTTTTGAATTTTTTTGCTAATTTTTGGGAATTTTCTATTCCTGGTTGGGTAGTAACTAATCCGAACGATAATTTTTTTTTCTCTTTCTCAGCGAGTCCCATCCCGTTTCGGCTTGAAAAGAAGCCATAATGATGTTTTTTAGTTTTTTGAATTTTTTTGCTATAGTTTTGGAATTCTCTATTCCGGGTTGGATTGGAACAGATCGGAATGATAAGTTTTTTTTTCTCTCTTTCTTTGCCTCTCCCGACCCGTTTTGGCTTGAAATGAAACCACAATGACATTTTTTAATTTTTTTAATTTTCTTGATTTTTTTTTTTAATTTTCTATTCCAAGTTGGGTAGGAACTGAGCGGAACGATAATTTTCTTTTCGATTCTTTCTCGACCTCGCCCGTCCCGTTTTGGCTTAAAATGAGGACATAATGATGTTTTCTAATTTTTTGAATTTTTTTGCTATTTTTTTGGAATTTTCTATTCCTGGCCGGGTAGTAACTGATCAGAACGATAATTTTTTTTTTTTCTCTTTCCCAGTGAGTCCTGTCCAGTTTTGGCTTGAAAAGAAGCCATAATGATGTTTTTTAATTTTTAAAATTTTTTAGCTATTTTTTTGGAATTTTGTATTCCTGATCGGGTAGTAACTGATTAGAATGATAATTTTTTTTTCTCGTTCTTAGCGAGTCATGTCCCGTTTTGGCTTGAAAAGAAGCCATAATGATGTTTTTCGATTTTTTTAATTTTTTTGCTATTGTTTTGGAATTCTCTATTCCGGGTCGGGTATGAACTGATCGGAATGATAAATTTTTTTTTTTTTTTCTGTCTTTCTCATCCCCTCCCGACCTGTTTTGGCTTGAAATGAAAACATAATGATGTTTTTTAATTTTTTGAATTTTTTTGCTATTTTTTGAGAATTTTCTATTTCTGGTCGAGAAGTAACTGATCGGAACGATAATTTTTTTTTTCTCTCTTTCTCGGCCTCTCCCGACACTTTTGGACTTCAAATGAAGCCATAATGATGTTTTTTATTTTTTTTTAATTTTATGCTATTTTTATGGAATTCTCTATTACTGGTCGGTTAGGCACCGATCAGAACAATAATTTTTTTTCTCCCTTTCTCAACCTCTCCCGAACCGTTTTTGCTTGAAATGAAGCCATTAGGATGTTTTTTAATTTTTTGAATTTTTTCACAATTTTTTTTTAAATCTCTATTCCGGGCCAGGTAGTAACTGATCGAAATGATAATTTTTTTTTACACTCTTTCTCGGCATCACCCGACCCGTTTTGGCTTGAAATGAAGACATAGTGATGTTTTTTAATTTTTTGAATTTTATTGCTATTTTTTTGAAATTCTCTATTCCGGCTCAGGTAGTAACTGATCGGACCGATAATTTTCTTTTTCTCTCTTTCCCGGCCTCTCCCGACCTGTTTTGGCTTGAAATGACACATAATGATGCTGTTTAATTTTTTAAATTTTTTTGCTATTTTTTGAGAATTTTCTATTCCTGGTCGGGTAGTAACTGATCAGAACGATAATTTTTTTTTTCGCTTTCTCTATGAGTCCCGACCCGTTTCGGCTTGAAAAGAAGCCATAAAGATGTTTTTTAATATTTTGAATTTTTTTGCTATTTTTTTGGAATTCTCTATTCCGGGTTGGATACTAATTGATCGGAACGATAATGTTTTTTTTTTTTCTCTTTCTCTGCCTCTCCCAACCCTTTTTGGCTTGAAATGATGCCATAATGATGTGTTTTAATTTTTTAAATTTTCTTGCTATTTTTTTTAATTCTCTATTCCAAGTTGCGTAGGAACTAATCGGAACAATAATTCTTTTTTTTCATTCTTTCTCGGCCTCTCCCGACCCATTTTCATTTGAAATGAAGATATAATGATGTTTTTTAAATTTTTGAATTTTTTTGCTATTTTTTTGGAATTCTCTATTCCGGGTCGAGTATGAACTGATCGGAACGATAATTTTTTTTTCTGTCTTTCTCGGCCTCTCCCAACCTGTTTTGGCTTGAAATGAAGACATAATGATGTTTTTTAATTTTTTGAATTTTTTTTCTATTTTTTGAGAATTTTCTATTTCTGGTCGGGAAGTAACTGATCGGAACAATATTTTTTTTTTTCTCTCTTTCTCGACCTCTCCCGACACTGTTGGACTTCAAATGAAGCCATAATGATGTTTTTTAGTTTTTTTGAATTTTTATGCTATTTTTTTGGAATTCTCTATTACTGGTCGGTTAGGCACCGATCAGAACAATAATTTTTTGCTCCCTTTCTCAACCTCTCCCGACCCGTTTTTGCTTGAAATGAAGCCATTAGGATGTTTTTTAAATTTTTGAATTTCTTCACAATTTTTTTTTAAATCTCTATTCCGGGCCAAGTAGTAACTGATCGGAATGATAATTTTTTTTTACACTCTTTCTCGGCATCTCCAGACCCGTTTTGGCTTGAAATGAAGACATAGTGATATTTTTTAATTTTTTGAATTTTAATGCTATTTTTTTTGAAATTCTCTATTCCGACTCAGGTTGTAACTGATCGGAACGATAATTTTATTTTTCTCTCTTTCCCGGCCTCTCCCGATCCGTTTTGGCTTGAAATGAAGACATAATGATGCTTTTAAATTTTTTAAATTTTTTTGCTATTTTTTGAGAATTTTCTATTCCTGGTCGGGTAGTAATTGATCAGAACGATAATTTTTTTTTTTCACTTTCTATGTGAGTCCCGACCCGTTTCGGCTTGAAATGAAGCCATAAAGATGTTTTTTAATATTTTGAATTTTTTTGCTATTTTTTTTGGAATTCTCTATTCCGGGTCGAGTAGGAACAGATCGGAACGATAATTTTTTCTTCCTCTCTTTCTCAGCTAGTCCCGTCCTGTTTTGGGTTGACAAGTAGCCATAATCATGTTTTTTAATTTTTTGAACTTTTTTGCTTTTTTTTTTTTGAAATTCTATAGTCCAGGTCTGGTAGGAACTGGTCGGAATGAGAATTTTTTTTTTTCTCTTTCTCTGCCTCTCCCAACTCGTTTTGACTTGAAATGAAGCCATAATGATGTTTTTTAATGTTTTTGAATTTTTTTGCTATTGTTTTGGAATTCTCTATTCTGGGTCGGGTATGAACTGATCGGAACGATAATTTTTTTTTCTGTCTTTCTCGGCCTCTCCCAACCTGTTTTGGCTTGAAATGAAGACATAATGATGTTTTTTAATTTTTTGAATTTTTTTTCTATTTTTTGAGAATTTTCTATTTCTGGTCGGGAAGTAACTGATCGGAACAATATTTTTTTTTTCTCTCTTTCTCGACCTCTCCCGACACTTTTGGACTTCAAATGAAGCCATAATGATGTTTTTTAGTTTTTTTGAATTTTTATGCTATTTTTTTGGAATTCTCTATTACTGGTCCGTTAGGCACCGATCAGAACAATAATTTTTTGCTCCCTTTCTCAACCTCTCCCGACCCGTTTTTGCTTGAAATGAAGCCATTAGGATGTTTTTTAAATTTTTGAATTTCTTCACAATTTTTTTTTAAATCTCTATTCCGGGCCAAGTAGTAACTGATCGGAATGATAATTTTTTTTTACACTCTTTCTCGGCATCTCCAGACCCGTTTTGGCTTGAAATGAAGACATAGTGATGTTTTTTAATTTTTTGAATTTTAATGCTATTTTTTTGAAATTCTCTATTCCGACTCAGGTAGTAACTGACCGGAACGATAATTTTCTTTTTCTCTCTTTCCCGGCCTCTCCCGATTCGTTTTGGATTTAAATGAAGACATAATGATGCTTTTAAATTTTTTAAATTTTTTTGCTATTTTTTGAGAATTTTCTATTCCTGGTCGGGTAGTAATTGATCATAACGATAATTTTTTTTTTCGCTTTCTCTGTGAGTCCCGACCCGTTTCGGCTTGAAATGATGCCATAAAGATGTTTTTTAATATTTTGAATTTTTTTGTTATTTTTCTGGAATTCTCTATTCCGGGTTGGATACTAATTGATCGGAACGATAATGTTTTTTTTTTCTCTTTCTCTGCCTCTCTCGACCCGTTTTGGCCTGAAATGAAGCCACAATGATGTGATTTAATTTTTTAAATTTTTTGGCTATTTTTTTTAATTCTCTATTCCAGGTTGGGTAGGAACTGATCGGAACGATAATTCTTTTTTTTCATTCTTTCTTGGCCTTTCCCGACCCGTTTTCGCTTGAAATGAAGACATAATGATGTTTTTTAATTTTTTGAATTTTTTTGCTAGTTTTTTGGAATTCTCTATTCCGGGTCGAGTAGGAACTGATCGGAACGATAATTTTTTTTTCCTCTCTTTCTCAGCTAGTCCCATCCCGTTTTGGCTTGACAAGTAGCCATAATCATGTTTTTTAATTTTTTGAACTTTTTTGTTATTTTTTTTTGGAATTCTATAGTCCGGATCTGGTAGGAACTGGTCGGAATGATAATTTTTTTTCTCTCTTTCTCGGCCTCTCCCAACCCGTTTTGACTTAAAATGAAGCCATAATGATGTTTTTTAATATTTTTGAACATTTTTGCTATTTTTTTGGAGTTCTCGATTCCTGATCGGTTAGGCACCGATCGGAACGATAATTTTTTTTTTCTCTCTTTTACAGCCTCTCCCAACCCGTTTTGGCTTGAGATAAAGTCATAATGATGTTTTCTAATTTTTTGAATTTTCTTGCTATTTTTTTTTAATTCTCTATTCCGGGTCGGGTACGAACTGATCAGAACGAAATTTTTTTTTTTTTTTTTCATTCTTTCTCAGCCTCAATCGACCCATTTTGGCTTGAAATGAAGACATAATGATGTTTTTTAATTTTTTGAAATTTTTTGCTATATTTTGGAATTCTCTATTATGGGTCGAGTAGGAACTGATCGGAACGGTAATTCTTTTTCTCTCTCTTTCTCGGCGTCTCCCGACCCATTTTGGCTTCAAATGAAGCCATCATGATGTTTTTTAATTTTTTTAATTATTTTGCTATTTTTTTGGAATTCTCAATCCCTAATCGATTAGGTACCGATCGGAACGATAATATTTTTTTCTCTCTTTATCAGCCTCTCCCGACCCGTTTTAGCTTCAAATGAAGCCATTAGGATGTTTTTTAATTTTTTGAATTTTTTTGCAAATTTTTTTTAATTCTCTATTCCGGGTCGGGTAGGAACTGATCGGAATGATAAATTTTTTTATACTCTTTCTCAGCCTTTCCCGACCCGTTTTGGCTTGAATTGAAGACATAATCATGTTTTTTAATTTTTTGAATTTTATTGCAATTTTTTTGAAATTCTCTGTTCGGGTTGGGTAGGAACTGATCGGAACGATAATTTTTTTTTCTCTCTCTTTCTTGGCCTCTCCCGACCCATTATGGCTTGAAATGAAGACGTAGTGAGGTTTTTCAATTTTTTGAATTTTTTGCTATTTTTTGGGAATTTTCTATTCCTGGTTGGGTAGTAACTGATCGGAACGATAATTTTTTTTTTCTTTATCAGCGAGTCCTGTCCCATATCGGCTTGAAAAGAAGCCATAATGATGTTTTTTAATTTTTTGAATTTTTTTGCTATATTTTTGGAATTCTCTATTCCGAGTTGGATAGGAACTGATCGGAACGATAATTTTTTTTTTCTCTCTTTTTTTGCCTCTCCCGACCCGTTTTGGCTTGAAATGAAGCCCCAATGACGTTTCTTAATTTTTTAAATTTTCTTGCTTTTTTTTTTAATTCTCTCTTCCAGGTTGGGTAGGAATTGATCGGAACGATAATTTTTTTTTCGATTCTTTCTCAACTTCACCCGACCCATTTCGGCTTGAAATAAGGACATAATGATGTTTTTTAATTTTTTTAATTTTTTTGCTATTTTTTCGGAATTTTCTATCCTTGGCCGGATAGTAGCCGATCGGAACGATAATTTTTTTTTTTCTCTTTCCCAGCGAGTCCTATCCCATTTTGGCTTGAAATGTAGCCATAATGATGTTTTTTTATTTTTTTGCTATTTTTTTGGAATTCTCTATTCCGGGTCATGTAGGAACTGATCGAAATGATAATTTTTTTTTTCTCTCTTTCTCAGCAAGTCCCGACCCGTTTTGGCTTCAAAATGAAGCCATTGTAATGTTTTTAATTTTTTTTGAATTTTCTTGCTATTTTTTTGGAATTCTCTTTTCCTGGTCGAATAGGCACAAATCGAAACGTTAATTTTTTTTTTCTCTTTCTCAGCCTCTGCCGACTCGTTTTGGCTAGAAATTAAGCCATTAGGATGTTTTTTAATTTTTTGAATTTCTTTGCATTTTTTTTTTTTAATTCTCCTTTCCAGGTCGAGTAAAAACTGATCGGAATGTTTTTTTTTTTTTTTCACTCTTTCTCGCTCTCTCCCAACCCATTTTGGCTTGAAATGAAGACATAATGATGTTTTTGAATTTTTTTGCTATTTTTTTGGAATTTTCTTTTCCTCGTCGGGTAGTAACTGATTGGAACGATAATTTTTTTTTCTCTTTCTCAACAAGTCCCGTGCCGTTTTGGCTTGAAAAGAAGCCATAATGATGTTTTTTAATTTTTCGAACTTTTTTGCAATTTTTTTGGAATTCTCTATTTCAGGTTGGGTAGGAACTTATCGGAATGATAATTTTTTTTTTCTCTCTTTCTCGGCCTCTCCCAACCCATTTTGACTTGACATGAAGCCATAATGATGTTTTTTTAATTTTTTTTAATTTTTTTGCTATTTTTTTTTAATTCTCTATTCCTGGTCGTTTAGGCACCGATCGAAACGATAATTTTTTTTTTCTCTCTTTTACAGCCTCTCCCAACCCGTTTTGGCTTGAGATAAAGTCATAATGATGTTTTCTGATTTTTTGAATTTTCTTGCTATTTTTTTTTAATTCTCTATTCCGGGTCGGGTACGAACTGATCGGAACGAAATTTTTTTTTTTTGTTTTCATTCTTTCTCAGCCTCAATCGACCCATTTTGGCTTGAAATGAAGACATAATGATGTTTTTTAATTTTTTGAAATTTTTTGCTATATTTTGGAATTCTCTATTATGGGTCGAGTAGGAACTGATCGGAACGGTAATTCTTTTTCTCTCTCTTTCTCGGCGTCTCCCGACCCATTTTGGCTTGAAATGAAGCCATCATGATGTTTTTTAATTTTTTTAATTATTTTGCTATTTTTTTGGAATTCTCAATCCCTAATCGATTAGGTACCGATCGGAACGATAATATTTTTTCTCTTTATCAGCCTCTCCCGACCCGTTTTAGCTTCAAATGAAGCCATTAGGATGTTTTTTAATTTTTTGAATTTTTTTGCAAATTTTTTTTAATTCTCTATTCCGGGTTGGGTAGGAACTGATCGGAATGATAAATTTTTTTATACTCTTTCTCAGCCTTTCCCGACCCGTTTTGGCTTGAATTGAAGACATAATCATGTTTTTTAATTTTTTGAATTTTATTGCAATTTTTTTGAAATTCTCTGTTCGGGTCGGGTAGGAACTGATCGGAACGATAATTTTTTTTTCTCTCTCTTTCTTGGCCTCTCCCGACCCATTATGGCTTGAAATGAAGACATAGTGAGGTTTTTCAATTTTTTGAATTTTTTGCTATTTTTTGGGAATTTTCTATTCCTGGTTGGGTAGTAACTGATCGGAACGATAATTTTTTTTTTCTTTATCCGCGAGTCCTGTCCCATATCGGCTTGAAAAGAAGCCATAATGATGTTTTTGAATTTTTTGAATTTTTTTGCTATATTTTTGGAATTCTCTATTCCGAGTTGGATAGGAATTGATCGGAACGATAATTTTTTTTTTCTCTCTTTTTTTGCCTCTCCCGACCCGTTTTGGCTTGAAATGAAGCCCCAATGACGTTTCTTAATTTTTTAAATTTTCTTGCTTTTTTTTTTAATTCTCTATTCCAGGTTGGGTAGGAATTGATCGGAACGATAATTTTTTTTTCGATTCTTTCTCAACTTCACCCGACCCATTTCGGCTCGAAATAAGGACATAATGATGTTTTTTAATTTTTTTAATTTTTTTGCTATTTTTTCGGAATTTTCTATCATTGGCCGGATAGTAGCCGATCGGAACGATAATTTTTTTTTTTCTCTTTCCCAGCGAGTCCTATCCCATTTTGGCTTGAAATGAAGCCATAATGATGTTTTTTTTATTTTTTTGCTATTTTTTTGGAATTCTCTATTCCGGGTCGGGTAGGAACTGATCGAAATGATAATTTTTTTTTCTCTCTTTCTCAGCAAGTCCCGACCCGTTTTGGCTTCAAAATGAAGCCATTATAATGTTTTTAATTTTTTTTGAATTTTCTTGCTATTTTTTTGGAATTCTCTTTTCCTGGTCGAATAGGCACAAATCGAAACGTTAATTTTTTTTTTCTCTTTCTCAGCCTCTGCCGACTCGTTTTGGCTAGAAATTAAGCCATTAGGATGTTTTTTAATTTTTTGAATTTCTTTACATTTTTTTTTTTTAATTCTCCTTTCCAGGTCAGGTAAAAACTGATCGGAATGTTATTATTTTTTTTTCACTCTTTCTCGCTCTCTCCCAACCCATTTTGGCTTGAAATGAAGACATAATAATGTTTTTGAATTTTTTTGCTATTTTTTTGGAATTTTCTATTCCTCGTCGGGTAGTAACTGATTGGAACGATAATTTTTTTTTCTCTTTCTCAACAAGTCCCGTGCCGTTTTGGCTTGAAAAGAAGCCATAATGATGTTTTTTAATTTTTCGAACTTTTTTGCAATTTTTTTGGAATTCTCTATTTCAGGTTGGGTAGGAACTTATCGGAATGATAATTTTTTTTTTCTCTCTTTCTCGGCCTCTCCCAACCCATTTTGACTTGACATGAAGCCATAATGATGTTTTTTTAACTTTTTTTAATTTTTTTGCTATTTTTTTTTAATTCTCTATTCCTGGTCGGTTAGGCACCGATCGAAACGATAATTTTTTTTTCTCTCTTTTACAGCCTCTCCCAACCCGTTTTGGCTTGAGATAAAGTCATAATGATGTTTTCTAATTTTTTGAATTTTCTTGCTATTTTTTTTTAATTCTCTATTCCTAGTCGGTTAGGCACCGATCGAAACGATAATTTTTTTTTTCTCTTTCCCAGCCTCTCCCAACCCGTTTCGGCTTGAGATAAAGTGATAACGATGTTTTCTAATTTTTTTAATTTTCTTGCTTTTTTTTTTTAATTCTCTATTCTAGGTCGGGTACAAACTGATCGGAAAGATAATTTTTTTTTTTTTTTTATTCTTTCTCGGCCTCTCCCAACCCGTTTTCGCTTGAAATTAAGACATAATGATGTTTTTTAATTGTTTGAATTTTTTTGCTATTTTTTTGGAATTCTCTATTCCGGGTCGAGTAGGAACTGATCGGAACAATAATTTTTTTTCTCTCTCTTTCTTGGCCTCTTCCGACCCGTTTTGGCTCGAAATGAAGCCACCGTGATGTTTTCTAATTTTTTGAATTTTTTTGCTATTTTTTTGGAATTCTCAATTCCCTGTCGGTTAGGAACCAATCAGAACGACAATTTTTTTTTCTCTTTACCAGCCTCTCCCGACCCGTTTTGGCTTTAAATGAAGCCGTTAGGATGTTTTTTAATTTTTTTGAAATTCTCTATTCTGGGTCGGGTAGGAACTGATCAGAACGATAATTTTTTTTCTCTCTCTTTCTTAACCTCTCCCAACCTGTTTTGGCCTGAAATGAAGCACTAATGATGTTTTTTAATTTTTTAAATTTTTTTGCAATTTTTTTGGAATTTTCTCTTCCTAGTACGGTAGTAACGGATCGGAATGATAATTTTTTTTTTCTCTTTCTCAGCTAGTCCCATCCCGTTTTGACTTGAAAAGAAGCCATAATGATGTTTTTTAATTTTTTGAATTTTTTTGCTATTTTTTTGGAATTCTTTATTCCTAGTCGGGTAGGAACTGATCAGAACAATAATTTTTTTTCCCTCCCTTTCTCAGCTAGTCCCGTCCAGTTTTGGCTTGAAAAGTAGCCATAATCATGTTTTTTAATTTTTTGAACTTTTTTGCTATTTCTTTTGGAATTCTATAGTCTGGGTCGGGTAGGAACTGGTCGGAACGAGCAGTTGTTTTCTCTCTTTCTCGGCCTCTACCGGCCCATTTTGACTTGAAATGAAGCCATAATGATGTTTTTTAATTTCTTTGAATTTTTTTGCTATTTTTTTGGAATTCTCTATTCTTGGTCGATTAGGCACCGATCGGAACGATAATTTTTTTTTCTCTCTTTCTCAACCTCTCCTGACCCGTTTTGGCTTGAGATAAATTCATAATGATGTTTTTTAATTTTTTGAATTTTCTTGCTATTTTTTTTTTAATTCTCTATTCTAGGTTGGGTACGAACTAATTGGAACGATAAATTTTTTTTTTTCGTTCTTTCTCGGCCTCTCCCGACCCGCTTTCACTTGAAATGAAGACATAATGATGTTTTTTAATTTTTTGAATTTTTTTTTGCTCTTTTTTTGAAATTCTCTATTCCGGGTCGAGTAGGAACTGATCGAAATGATAAAAAAATTTTTTTTCTCTTTCTCGGCCTCTCCCAACCCGTTTTGGCTTGAAATGAAGCCATCATGATGTTTTCTAATTTTTTGAATGTTTTTGCTAATTTTTTGGAATTCTCAATTCTTGGTCGGTTAGGTACCAATCGGAACGATAATTTTTTTTTTCTCCTTATCAGCCTCTTCCAACCTGTTTTGGCTTTAAATGAAGCCATTAGGATGTTTTTTAATTTTTTGAATTTTTTTGAAATTCTCTATTCTGGGACGGGTAGGAACTGATCAGAACGATAATTTTTTTTTCTCACTTTCTCGGCCTCTCCCGACCTATTTTGGCGTGAAATGAAGCACTAATGATGTTTTTTAATTTTTTGAATTTTTTTTCTATTTTTTTGGAATTTTCTCTTCCTAGTCCAGTAGTAACGGATCGGAATGATAATTTTTTTTTTTTCTCTTTCTCAGCTAGTCCCATCCCGTTTTGACTTGAAAAGAAGCCATAATGATGTTTTTAATTTTTTGAAATTTTTTGCTATTTTTTTGCAATTCTTTATTCCAAGTCGGGTAGGAACTGATCGGAACAATAATTTTTTTTCCCTCTCTTTCTCAGCTAGTCCCGTCCAGTTTTGGCTTGAAAAGTAGCCATAATCATGTTTTTTAATTTTTTGAACTTTTTTGCTATTTTTTTTGGAATTCTATAGTCTGGTTCGAGTAGGAACTGGGCGGAACGAGCAGTTGTTTTCTCTCTTTCTCGGCCTCTCCCGACCCATTTTGACTTGAAATGAAGCCATAATGATGTTTTTTAATTTCTTTGAATTTTTTTACTATTTTTTTGGAATTCTCTATTCTTGGTCGGTTAGGCACCGATCGGAACGATAATTTTTTTTTCTCTCTTTCTCAACCTCTCCCGACCCGTTTTGGCTTGAGATAAATTCATAATGATGTTTTTTAATTTTTTTCAATTTTCTTGCTATTTTTTTTTTAATTCTCTATTCTAGGTCGGGTACGAACTGATTGGAACGATAAATTTTTTTTTTTCGTTCTTTCTCGGCCTCTCCCGACACGTTTTCACTTGAAATGAAGACATAATGATGTTTTTTAATTTTTTGAATTTTTTTATGCTATTTTTTTGAAATTCTCTATTCCGGGTCGAGTAGGAACTGATCGGAATGATAAATTTTTTTTTTCTCTCTTTCTCAGCCTCTCCCAACCCGTTTTGGCTTGAAATGAAGCCATCATGATGTTTTCTAATTTTTTGAATGTTTTTGCTAATTTTTTGGAATTCTCAATTCTTGTTCGGTTAGGTACCAATCGAACGATAATTTTTTTTTTCTCCTTATCAGCCTCTTCCAACCTGTTTTGGCTTTAAATGAAGCCATTAGGATGTTTTTTAATTTTTTGAATTTTTTTTGAAATTCTCTATTCTGGGACGGGTAGGAACTGATCAGAACGATAATTTTTTTTTCTCACTTTCTCGGCCTCTCCCGACCTATTTTGGCGTGAAATGAAGCACTAATGATGTTTTTTAATTTTTTGAATTTTTTTGGAATTTTCTCTTCCTAGTCCGGTAGTAACGGATCGGAATGATAATTTTTTTTTTTCTCTTTCTCAGCTAGTCCCATCCCGTTTTGACTTGAAAAGAAGACATAATGATGTTTTTTAATTTTTTGAATTTTTTTTTGCTATTTTTTTGAAATTCTCTATTCCGGGTCGAGTAAGAACTGATCGGAATGATAAATTTTTTTTTCTCTCTTTCTCAGCCTCTCCCAACCCGTTTTGGCTTGAAATGAAGCCATCATGATGTTTTCTAATTTTTTGAATGTTTTTGCTAATTTTTTGGAATTCTCAATTCTTGGTCGGTTAGGTACCAATCGGAACGATAATTTTTTTTTTCTCCTTATCAGCCTCTCCCAACCTGTTTTGGCTTTAAATGAAGCCATTAGGATGTTTTTCAATTTTTTGAATTTTTTTGAAATTCTCTATTCTGGGACGGGTAGGAACTGATCAGAACGATAATTTTTTTTTCTCACTTTCTCGGCCTCTCCCGACCTATTTTGGCGTGAAATGAAGCACTAATGATGTTTTTTAATTTTTTGAATTTTTTTGCTATTTTTTTGGAATTTTCTCTTCCTAGTCCGGTAGTAACGGATCGGAATGATAATTTTTTCCCTCTCTTTCTCAGCTAGTCCCGTCCCGTTTTGGCTTGAAAAGTAGCCATAATGATGTTTTTTAATTTTTTGAACTTTTTTGCTATTTTTTTGGAATTCTATAGTCTGGGTCGGGTAGGAACTGGTCGGAACGAGCAGTTGTTTTCTCTCTTTCTCGGCCTCTCCCGGCCCATTTTGACTTGAAATAAAGCCATAATGATGTTTTTTAATTTCTTTGAATTTTTTTGCTATTTTTTTGGAATTCTCTATTCTTGGTCGGTTAGGCACCGATCGGAACGATAATTTTTTTTTCTTTCTTTCTCAACCTCTCCTGACCCGTTTTGGCTTTAGATAAATTCATAATGATGTTTTTTAATTTTTTGAATTTTCTTGCTATTTTTTTTTTATTCTCTATTCTAGGTCGGGTACGAACTGATTGGAACGATAAATTTTTTTTTTTCGTTCTTTCTCGGCCTCTCCCGACCCGTTTTCACTTGAAATGAAGACATAATGATGTTTTTTAATTTTTTGAATTTTTTTTTGCTATTTTTTTTAAATTCTCTATTCCGGGTCGAGTAGAAACTGATCGAAATGATAAATTTATTTTTTCTCTCTTTCTCGGCCTCTCCCAACCCGTTTTGGCTTGAAATGAAGCCATCATGATGTTTTCTAATTTTTTGAATGTTTTTGCTAATTTTTTGGAATTCTCAATTCTTGGTCGGTTAGGTACCAATCGGAACGATAATTTTTTTTTTCTCCTTATCAGCCTTTCCCGACCTGTTTTGGCTTTAAATGAAGCCATTAGGATGTTTTTTAATTTTTTGAATTTTTTTGAAATTCTCTATCTGGGACGGGTAGGAACTGATCAGAACGATAATTTTTTTTTCTCACTTTCTCGGCCTCTCCCGACCTAGTTTGGCGTGAAATGAAGCACTAATAATGTTTTTTAATTTTTAGAATTTTTTTGCTATTTTTTTGGAATTTTCTCTTCCTAGTCCGGTAGTAACGGATCGGAATGATAATTTTTTTTTTCTCTTTCTCTGCTAGTCCCATCCCGTTTTGACTTGAAAAGAAGCCATCATGATGTTTTTTAATTTTTTGAATTTTTTTGCTATTTTTTTGCAATTCTTTATTCCTAGTCGGGTAGGAACAGATCGGAACAATAATTTTTTTTCCCTCTCTTTCTCAGCTAGTCCCGTCCAGTTTTGGCTTGAAAAGTAGCCATAATCATGTTTTTTAATTTTTTGAACTTTTTTGCTATTTTTTTTGGAATTCTATAGTCTGGGTCGGGTAGGAACTGGTCGGAACGAGCAGTTGTTTTCTCTCTTTCTCGGCCTCTCCCGACCCATTTTGACTTGAAATGAAGCCATAATGATGTTTTTTAATTTCTTTGAATTTTTTTGCTATTTTTTTGGAATTCTCTATTCTTGCTCGGTTAGGCACCGATCGGAATGATAATTTTTTTTTCTTTCTTTCTCAACCTCTCCTGACCCGTTTTGGCTTTAGATAAATTCATAATGATGTTTTTTAATTTTTTGAATTTCCTTGCTATTTTTTTTTAATTCTCTATTCTAGGTCGGGTACGAACTTATTGGAACGATAAATTTTTTTTTTCTTTCTTTCTCGGCCTCTCCCGACCCGTTTTCACTTGAAATGAAGACATAATGATGTTTTTTAATTTTTTGAATTTTTTTTTGCTATTTTTTTGAGATTCTCTATTCCGGGTCGAGTAGGAACTGATCGGAATGATAAATTTTTTTTTTCTCTCTTTCTCGGCCTCTCCCGACCTAGTTTGGCGTGAAATGAAGCACTAATAATGTTTTTTAATTTTTTGAACTTTTTTTGCTATTTTTTTGGAATTTTCTCTTCCTAGTCCGGTAGTAACGGATCGGAATGATAATTTTTTTTTTCTCTTTCTCAGCTAGTCCCATCCCGTTTTGACTTGAAAAGAAGCCATAATGATGTTTTTTAATTTTTTGCTATTTTTTTGCAATTCTTTATTCCTAGTCGGGTAGGAACTGATCAGAACAATAATTTTTTTTCCCTCTCTTTCTCAGCTAGTCCCGTCCAGTTTTGGCTTGAAAAGTAGCCATAATCATGTTTTTTTAATTTTTTGAACTTTTTTGCTATTTTTTTTGGAATTCTATAGTCTAGTTCGAGTAGGAACTGGTCAGAACGTGCAGTTGTTTTCTCTCTTTCTCGGCCTCTCCCGACCCATTTTGACTTGAAATGAAGCCATAATGATGTTTTTTAATTTCTTTGAATTTTTTCGCTATTTTTTTGGAATTCTCTATTCTTGGTCGGTTAGGCACCGATCGGAACGATAAATTTTTTTTTTCTCTTTCTCAACCTCTCCCGACCCGTTTTGGCTTGAGATAAATTCATAATGATGTTTTTTAATTTTTTGAATTTTCTTGCTATTTTTTTTTTTATTCTCTATTCGAGGTCGGGTACGAACTGATTGGAACGATAAATTTTTTTTTCCGTTCTTTCTCGGCCTCTCCCGACCCGTTTTCACTTGAAATGAAGACATAATGATGTTTTTTAATTTTTTGAATTTTTTTTTGCTATTTTTTTGAGATTCTCTATTCCGGGTCGAGTAGGAACTGATCGGAATGATAAATTTTTTTTTTCTCTCTTTCTCGGCCTCTCCCAACCCGTTTTGGCTTGAAATGAAGCCATCATGATGTTTTCTAATTTTTTGAATGTTTTTGCTAATTTTTTGGAATTCTCAATTCTTGGTCGGTTAGGTACCAATCGGAACAATAATTTTTTTTTTTCTCCTTATCAGCCTCTCCCGACCTGTTTTGGCTTTAAATGAATCCATTAGGATGTTTTTTAGTTTTTTGAATTTTTTTGAAATTCTCTATTCTGGGACGGGTAGGAACTGATCAGAACGATAATTTTTTTTTCTCACTTTCTCGGCCTCTCCCGACCTATTTTGGCGTGAAATGAAGCACTAATGATGTTTTTTAATTTTTTGAATTTTTTTGCTATTTTTTTGGAATTTTCTCTTCCTAGTCCGGTAGTAACAGATCGGAATGATAATTTTTTTTTTCTCTTTCTCAGCTAGTCCCATCCCGTTTTGACTTGAAAAGGAGCCATAATGATGTTTTTTTATTTTTTGAATTTTTTTGCTATTTTTTTGGAATTCTTTATTCCTAGTCGGGTAGGAACTGATCGGAACAATAATTTTTTTTCCCTCTCTTTCTCAGCTAGTCCCGTCCAGTTTTGGCTTGAAAAGTAGCCATAATCATGTTTTTTAATTTTTTGAACTTTTTTGCTATTTTTTTTGGAATTCTATAGCCTGGGTCGGGTAGGAACTGGTCGGAACGAGCAGTTGTTTTCTCTCTTACTCGGCCTCTCCCGGCCCATTTTGACTTGAAATAAAGCCATAATGATGTTTTTTAATTTCTTTGAATTTTTTTGCTATTTTTTTGGAATTCTCTATTCTTGGTCGGTTAGGCACCGATCGGAACGATAATTTTTTTTTCTTTCTTTCTCAACCTCTCCTGACCCGTTTTGGCTTTAGATAAATTCATAATGATGTTTTTTAATTTTTTGAATTTTCTTGCTATTTTTTTTTTAATTCTCTATTCTAGGTCGGGTACGAACTGATTGGAACGATAAATTTTTTTTTTTCGTTCTTTCTCGGCCTCTCCCTACCCGTTTTCACTTGAAATGAAGACATAATGATGTTTTTTAATTTTTTTAATTTTTTTTCGCTATTTTTTTGAAATTCTGTATTCCGGGTCGAGTAGGAACTGATCGGAATGATAAATTTTTTTTTTTTTCTCTTTCTCAGCCTCTCCCAACCCGTTTTGGCTTGAAATGAAGCCATCATGATGTTTTCTAATTTTTTGAATGTTTTTGCTAATTTTTTGGAATTCTCAATTCTTGGTCGGTTAGGTACCAATCGGAACGATAATTTTTTTTTTCTCCTTATCAGCCTCTCTCGACCTGTTTTGGCTTTAAATGAAGCCATTAGGATGTTTTTTAATTTTTTGAATTTGTTTGAAATTCTCTATTCTGGGAGGGGTAGGAACTGATCAGAACGATAATTTTTTTTTCTCACTTTCTCGGCCTCTCCCGACCTATTTTGGCGTGAAATGAAGCACTAATGATGTTTTTTAATTTTTTGAATTTTTTTGCTATTTTTTTGGAATTTTCCATTCTTGGTCAGTTAGTAACTGATCGGAACGATAAATTTTTTTTCCCCTCTTTCTCAGCTAGTCCCATCCCGTTTTGGCTTGAGAAGAAACCGTAATGATGTTTTTTATAATTTTGAAATTTTTTGCTATTTTTTTGGAATTCTCTATTCCTGGTCAGGTAGGAACTGATCGGAACGATAATTTTTTTTTTCTCTCTTTCTCAGCTAGTCCCGTCCCGTTTTGGCTTGAAAAGTAGCCATAATCATGTATTTTAATTTTTTGAACTTTTTTGCTATTTTTTTTGGAATTCTATAGTCTAAGTCTGGGAGGAACTGATCGAAGCGAGAATTTTTTTTCTCTCTTTCCCGACCTCTCCCAACCCGTTTTGGCTTGAAATGAAGCCATAATGATGTTTTTTAAATTTTTGAATTTTTTTGCTTTTTTTTTTTTTAATTTTCTATTCCGGGACGGGTAGAAACTTATCAGAACAGTAATTTCTTTTCTCTCTTTCTCTGTCTCACCCAACTTGTTTTGGCTTGAGATGAAGCCATAATGATGTTTTTTAATTTTGTTGCTATTTTTTTTGCATTCTCTTTTTCGGATTGGGTAGGAACTTGTCAGAACGATAATTTTTTTTCTCTCTTTCTCGGCCATTCCCAACCCAGTTTGGCTTGAGATAAAGTCATAATGATGTTTTCTAATTTTTTGAATTTTCTAGCTATTTTGTTTTAATTCTCTATTCCGAGTCGGGTACGAACTAATCAGAATGATAATTTTTTTTTTTTTTTCATTCTTTCTCGGCCTCTTCCAACCCGTTTTCGCTTGAAACGAAGACATAATGATGTTTTTTAATTTTTTGAATTTTTTTTCTATTTTTTTGGAATTTTCTATTCCTGGTCGGGTAGTAACTGATCGGAACGATTACTTTTTTTTTCTTTCTCTGCGAGTCTCGTTCCGTTTTGGCTTGAAAAGAATCCATAATGATGTTTTTTAATATTTTGAATTTTTTTGGAAATCTTTATTCCGGGTCGAGTTGGAACTGATTGGAATGATTAATTTTTTTTCCTCTCTTTCTCGGCCTCTCCCGACCCATTTTGACTTGAAATGAAGCCATAATAATGTTTTTTAATTTTTTTGAATATTTTTGCTATTTTTTTGGAATTCTCTATTCCTGGTCGGTTAGGCACCGATCGGAACGATAATTTTTTTTCTCTCTTTCTCAGCCTCTCCCAACCCGTTTTGGCTTGAGATAAAGTCATAATGATGTTCTCTAATTTTTTGAATTTTCTTGCTATTTTTTTTTAATTCTCTATTCTTGGTCGGGTATGAACTGATTGGAACGATAAATTTTTTTTTTTTTCATTCTTTCTCAGCCTCTCCCGACATGTTTTCGCTTGAAACGAAGACATAATAATGTTTTTTATTTTTTTGAATTTTCTTGCTATTTTTTTGGAATTCTCTATTCCGGATCGAGTAGGAACTGATCGGAACGATAATTTTTTTTTTCTCTCTTTCTCGGCCTCTTCTGACCCGTTTTGCCTTGAAATGAAGCCACCATGATATTTTTTAATTTTTTGAATTTTTTTGCTATTTTTTTGGAATTCTCAATTCCTGGTCGGTTAGGTACAAATCGGAACGATAATTTTTTTTTTTCTCTTTATCAGGCTCTCCCGACCCGTTTTGGCCTTAAATGAAGCCATTAGGATGTTTTTTAATTTTTTGAATTTTTTTGAAATTCTCTATTCCGGGTCGGGTAGGAACTGATTGGAACGATAATTTTTTTTTCTCTCTTTCTCAGCCTATCCCGCCCTGTTTTGGCGTTAAATGAAGCACTAATGATGTTTTTTAATTTTTTGAATTTTTTTGCTATTTTTTTGGAATTTTCTATTCTTGGTCGGGTAGTAACTGATTGGAACGATAATTTTTTTTTTCTCATTCCCAGCGAGTCCTGTCCCGTTTTGGCTTGAAAAGAAGCCATAATGATGTTTTTTGATTTTTTCGATTTTTTGCTATTTTTTTGGAATTCTCTATTCCGGGTCGGGTAGGAACTGATCGGAACAATAATTTTTTTTTCTCTCTTTCTCGGCCTCTCCCGACCCGTTTTGGCTTGAAATGAACTATAATAATGTTTTTTAGTTTTTTGAATTTTTTTACTATTTTTTTGGAATTCTCTTTTCCTGGTCGGTTAGGCACAAATCAGAACGATAATTTTTTTTTTCCTCTTTCTCAGCCTTTGCCGACCCGTTTTGGCTTGAAATGAAGCCATTAGGATGTTTTTTAATTTTTTTGCAATTTTTTTTTTAATTCTCTTTTCCGGGTCGGTTAAAAACTTATCGAAATGTTAATTTTTTTTTCACTCTTTCTCGCTCTCTCCCGACTCGTTTGGGCTTGAAATGAAGACATAATGATGTTTTTTAATTTTTTGAATTTTTTTTCTATTTTTTTGGAATTTTCGATTCCTCGTCGGGTAATAACTGATTGGAACGATAAATTTTTTTTTTCTCTTTCTCAGCAAGTCTCATCCCGTTTATGCTTGAAAAGAAGCCATAATGATGTTTTTTAATTTTCTTAATTTTTTTGCAGTTTTTTTGGAATTCTTTATTTCGGGTTGGGTAGGAACTGTTCGGAACGATAATTTTTTCTTTCTCTCTCTCTCGGCCTTTCCCAACACATTTTGACTTGAAATGAAGTCATAATGATGTTTTTTAATTTTTTGAATTTTTTTTTGCTATTTTTTTGAGATTCTCTATTCCGGGTCGAGTAGGAACTGATCGGAATCATAAATTTTTTTTTTTTCTCTCTTTCTTGGCCTCTCCCGACCCGTTTTGGCTTGAAATGAAGCCATCATGATGTTTTCTAATTTTTTGAATGTTTTTGCTAATTTTTTGGAATTCTCAATTCTTGGTCGGTTAGGTACCAATCGGAACGATAATTTTTTTTTTTTCTCCTTATCTGCCTTTCCCGACCTATTTTGGCTTTAAATGAATCCATTAGGATGTTTTTTACTTTTTTGAATTTTTTTTGAAATTCTCTATTCTGGGACGGGTAGGAACTGATCAGAACGATAATTTTTTTTTTCTCACTTTCTCGGCCTCTCCCGACCTATTTTGGCCTGAAATGAAGCACTAATGATGTTTTTTAATTTTTTGAATTTTTTTGCTATTTTTTTGGAATTTTCTCTTCCTAGTCCGGTAGTAACGGATCGGAATGATAATTTTTTTTTTCTCTTTCTCAGCTAGTCCCATCCCGTTTTGACTTGAAAAGTAGCCATAATGATGTTTTTTAATTTTTTGAATTTTTTTGCCATTTTTTTGGAATTCTTTATTTCTGGTCGGGTAGGAACTGATCGGAACGATATTTTTTTTTCCCCTCTCTTTCTCAGTTAGTCCCGTCTCGTTTTGGCTTTAAAAGTAGCCATAATCATGCTTTTTAATTTTTTGAACTTTTTTGCTATTTTTTTTGGAATTCTATAGTCCGGGTCGAGTTGGAACTGGTCGGAACGAGCAGTTGTTTTCTCTCTTTCTCGGCCTCTCTCCACCCATTTTGACTTGAAATGAATCCAAAATGATGTTTTTTAATTTTTTTTGAATTTTTTTGCTATTTTTTTGGAATTTTCTATTACTGGTCGGTTAGGCACCGAACGGAACGATTTTTTTTTCTCTCTTTCTCAGCCTCTCCCGACCCGTTTTGGCTTGAGATAAAGTCATAATGATATTTTCTAATTTTTTGAATTTTCATGCTATTTTTTTTTAATTCACTATTCCAGGTCGGGTACGAATTGTCAGAACGATAAATTCTTTTTTTCATTCTTTCTCGGCCTCTCCCGACCTGTTTTCGAATGAAATGAAGACATAATGATGTTTTCTGTGTTTTTTGAATTTTTTTGCTATGTTTTTGGAATTCTCTATTCCGAGTCAAGTAGGAACTGATTGGAGCGATAATTTTTTTTCTCTCTTTCTCGGCATCTCCCGACCCGTTTTGGCTTGAAATGAAGCCATCAGATGTTTTTTTAATTTTTTTGCTAATTTTTTGTAATTCTCAATTCTTGGTCGGTTAGGTATCAATCGGAACGATAATTTTTTTTTTCTCCTTATCAGCCTCTCCCAACCCGTTTTGGCTTTAAATGAAGTCATTAGGATGTTTTTTAATTTTTGGAATTTTTTCAAAATTCTCTTTTCCGCGCCGGGTAGGAACTGATCGGAACGATAATTTTTTTTTTCCCTCTTTCTCGGCCTCTCCCGACCTATTTTCGCGTGAAATGAAGCACTAATGATGTTTTTTAATTTGTTGAATTTTTTTGCTATTTTTTTGGAATTTTCTATTCTTGGTCAGGTAGTAACTGATCAGAACGATAATTTTTGGAATTTTCTTTTTTTTTTTTTCCTCTTTCTCAGCTAGTCCCATCCCGTTTTGGCTTGAAAAGAAGCCATAATGATGTTTTTTATATTTTTGAATTTTTTTGCTACTTTTTTGGAATTCTCTATTCCTGGTCGGGTAGGAACTAATCGGAATGATAATTTTTTTTTCCTCTCTTTCTTAGCTAGTCCCGTCCCGTTTTGGCTTGAAAAGTAGCCATAATCATGTTTTTTAATTTTTTGAACTTTTTTGCTTTTTTTTTTGGAATTCTATAGTCCGAGTCTGGTAGCAATTGGTCGGAATGACAATTTTTTTTTTCTCTTTCTCGGCCTCTCCCAACCCGTTTTGGCTTGAAATGAAGCCATAACGATGTTTTTTAATTTTTTGAATTTTTTTGCTATTTTTTTGTTATTCTTTATTCCGGATTGGGTAGGAACTTGTCAGAACGATAATTTTTTTTTTCTCCCTCTCTCGGCCTCTCCCGACCCGGTTTGGCTTGAGATAAAGTCATAATGATGTTTTCTAATTTTTTGAATTTTCTAGCTATTTTGTTTTAATTCTCTATTTTGTTTTATTGTCCATGTACAGTGTTCCTTCTTGGGGATTCTTGGTCCAAACTGCTCTGTTAGCCCTGGACGATGCCTTTGGACGAACTAGAGTTGGACTCATTTTTCTGCTCCCCTATCAGTTGCCCCTTTGTGCAAGGGGTCGTCCAGGATATTATTGTGATTTTAAGAAAGTTTCACTTTTTGTGAGCTACGTGTCGCGACACTATTGGTTGGTTAGTTGTGTTGATCCCATTTCCCAAAGGAATTGCCACGTGTCAATTTTTGAATGGCGAATGTCGTTTCAATGACCCTGTTGCTGGGGCCTATAAATAGTGCATTCTCTTTCATGCCCTTTACTTTCCTCTCATTTTCCCTTCTGCCATCTCGTCCAAGAGTCTCGTCTAGCCCTCATCCTAGTCCTATCAGGTATTTCTCCTTTCTTTTTAGGTTTTCATCTTAAATCTTTCTGCGTTTCATCATGTCTTCATCCAGTAGTATAGAGAGGGAAATAGACGAGTACCAGGACGTTTCTTCAGGGAGTGAGGGTAGTGAGGATAGTGTAGATAGTTCGTCCTGTAACGATTCCTCCGACGAACATTACTCGTCTGGGGTTCCTGGCATTTCCCTAGAGGAATTTCAGGAATTACAACGTAGGATGGCTTCTGGGTCCGGGGCTAGCTCGTCCAGACAGCCATCTAGTCCTCCTTAAGACGAGGAAGATATCATTTATAGTTGTGCCCCAGAGGTAGCATCCACCTTAGACGATGCCAAGTTAAAAACTATTGTAGATAGATACCAAATTTCAAAAGAGCTTAACCCTCGTCTACCCAAGGTTGGAGAATGGTGTTGTTCTCCTTCCTCTGGTCTAGGGTTATATACTTCTTACCTTTTAGCTGGCCTTAGGTTTCCTTTAAATTCCTTCTGTAGAGATCTCTTCCAAAGATTGAGTATTGGACCTAACCAGCTCAACCCCAATGGTTGGAGGACGATAGTTGCCATGCAAGTGTTATGGCGTGAGGCTCTGGAAGGGAACCGTCCAATTACGGTGGACGAGTTCCTTTACTGTTATAAGCCCTCAGAAATAAAAAAATCTGCTGGTTTTTACCAGTTCTCGTCCAGGGGCTCCTATTACAGTTTAATAAAGGGTCGTAGCTCGTCCGACCGGTTTTGGAAACAAGAATTTTTTATTATTTCTGGAAAATGGGCTAGGGACCCAGCTGTTGTGGGTAGTCCCTCCTTCCCACCTTTTACCAGCCCTCTAGGTCGTCTTCGTCCTGAGGGTATGTTTTCTTTTCATTTCATTTCATTTCTTCTTTCATTTTTCCATCTTTCACTTGTCTAACTCTCTTGGTGATGCAGCTATTGTTCGTCCACGCTTGGAAAAATTTTATCTAGATCGGATAGACGTGGTTCGTGCCTTCCCTGAGAGGACTTTCCACTATTTAGTAACCCTCAGTCGTCTAGTAGCTTGGGGACTTGGCCCAGTGCCAACTGCAGAGAACCTTGGTCACGAGGAGACTACTCATCGACGTAAGTATCGTCTTCTCCATTTCATTTCCATATCTTTTTTTTTTTTTTTTTTAGCTGATTTCCCTCGTCATAGGGATAACTACAATGAGGGAAAATAAAGAGAAAACAGTGACCAGTGGGGACGAGGATGCTGCAGCACCCCCATTGGTCTAAGTGGCTTCCGTCTAGGCTGGGAAGAGGAAGTATAAGACGATATCCAGTGCTGTGGGCCTGGACGATCTCCCAAGTCGTCGTGGTCCCAAGAAGCAGAAATCAAGTAAGACTTCCCTTCCCAAGGTTCCCAAGTTTACACCTTTAACAGTGAACTTGGACGAACCTCTGGTGGACGTGGAGCCCGTCCAAACAGTTCATCCCGTCCAGAGTGATCCTCCCCCTCAGCCTAAAGCTTCTCCCAAGCCTAGCTTGTCTGAGGCCTCTGATCGTCCTTCGAATCTAGTTCTGGACGAGAGCTATGTGTGGAGGACGTTCAAAGGAATCGTCACTAACCGTGAGGTGAACGAGTGCTATAACATGTCAGTGAAGGAGTTTGAACATCCACGACCTTTTTAAGGTAGGTCTTTCTCTCGTCCTTGTGAAAAGATTTTTTTTTTTTTTTATGAATAGAATGTTTAACTCCTTTTCGTCCATATGCAGGCTATGTCAAAATTCTATACAGCAACTTGCCAAGCTAAGGAGCTCGCTGTAGAGGCCAAGACGGCTAAGGACAAAGCCAAGGAGCTGAACAATGAAATTCTGCTGAAGAAGGGGGAAGTCCTTAGGTTGACCGAGGATTATAATCGTCTACAAGGAAGTGAGATGAAGCTGAAGAACGAGGTGGAGGAGCTTAAAGCTGATAACTTGGAGAAGGATAGCCGTATCGTCCATCTCAAAGGGCAAGTCGCAGAGTTTACCTCATCCTTAGAGAAAGCACGTGAAGAATTCATAGCAACCTTTAAGAGGTCTGACGAGTACAAGAATCGTCTAGACAGCCACTATGCAGCTGGCTATGAGGACTTTCGTGCTGATGCTAAGGAGGCATATCCTGACTTGGACTTCAATTCTTTCAAGCTTCCCCTCGCTACAGAAAGTTCCTTGCTGCAGATGAGTTCTGAGGACATCAATATAATGGACGATGCTAACACTGAGGTGAACCATGACGACCCCAAGACAAGCTTGCCCAAGTGACAGTATTTTTGCTTAGAAAATTTATTCTATTTTTATTCTTTTATTTTCCTGGAAGTGCCCAGTGTTTTGGGCTTTGTTTTACTTTTTTTTTTTTTTTTTAAAGTTCTTGTAAGTACAATTGTCTCGTCCAAGATTATGGACGAGCCTTATATACAATAGTTTTATTTTTACAAGTAAAGGGTTTTTTGGACGTGGGTCGTCCACCCTTTTTGAGATTTTATGAGCATCTTCTATTTTCATATTGCATTTGAATATATACATTTCCAGCTTTATGTATGAAATTCAGTTTGCCTCGTCTTGAGTATGGGGGTGAATTTTGATTACATCACCAAGATAGAGCAAGTTGATTCCTTTTAGCCCATGTATAGTTCGTCTATGAATGGCTTCTTTTTTCATTAGATTTATTTACCATTCAAATTTAGGGACGATCATTTTATCGTCCTTGATAAGACCTCAGCAATTTCTCGTTCAAATAATGGATTGTTATGCTGGTTCAGTCTTAGCTCGTCCATGATTTGGACGGTCACATCTTTGATTTCATCTCGTCTTGAGCTTTAGATGGATATACCTTTATCTCAGGTTTTATCTCATCTTATGCTTTGGACAGATGTATCTTTGTTTCATTTTTAGCTCAGGTTTCATCTCGTCTTTAACTTTGGACGAACATACCTTGTTTCATTTGAAAGTTTATGGACGTATATCCTTGCGTCCAGGATTTCATTCATCCATGCTTATTTTTCATTCTTGTGGATTAGTTTGAATGTATATACAAACATGAAGGATTCCAATAGTATACTTGAAAATACATCATATATATACTTGAAGATCCAAACTTATGTAAACATTCGTCCACAGGCATGGCACATGCTCGTGAGCTAGTGCCTTATTGAATTAAAAATACAAACCAACTCGTCCATGAATAGCACAAAAGTGAAAACACTAATGTACTTTCTAAGGGATTATTAAAATACTTAAAACACATTATAGTAGTAAATAAACATGACATACTTCTGCCCGTCCAGCTGTCTCATCCAAGGCCACTCTCATCAAGAGTTGGCACTTATTGATGGTATTTCCTTAGATGCTCAACATTCCAAGGGTGTTCTAGCCTTCGTCCATCCAAAGCTTCCAAATAGTAGGATCCTTGCCTCTTGCAGTTGATAACTCTATAAGGTCCTTCCCAATTTGGCCCAAGTTTTCCGTAGGCCGGGTTTCTTGTTACCAAGGTAACCCTCTTCAGGACGAGATCCCCAATTTTGGAACGCCTAGGCTTCACCATGGCATCATATTGTCTAGACATAAGATTTTTGTACCTCGCCGTTCTTTGTTCTGCATCCATCCTGACTTCATCCATGAGGTCAAGGTTAAGACGGAGCTGTTCTTCGTTTTCTTCAGCTTGATACTTCCTCACCATGTGGCTCATCATGTGTACTTCTGCTGGTATAACTGCCTCACTTCCAAAGGCTAGTTTAAAAGGAGTTTCCCCTGTCGGAGTTCTCACTGTCGTTCTGTAAGCCCATAAAACACCTGGCAACTCATCCGGCCATACTCCCTTTGCCCCTTCGAGCCGAGTCTTGATGATATTCAACAAGGATCGGTTTGCTGCTTCTGCCTGGCCATTGGCTTGTGGGTGGGAGGGCGAGGAGTAGTGATTCCTAATTCCAAGCTGTTCACAGAATTCCCTGAAAGGTGTATTGTCGAACTGTCGTCCATTGTCAGACACTAGTACCCTAGGTACCCCGAATCTGCATACAATGTTCTTCCAGACGAAGTTCTTGACATTCTGTTGTATAATTTTTGCTAAGGGTTTGGCTTCCACCCATTTTGTGAAGTAGTCTATTCCTACCACCAGAAATTTCATCTGCCGAGTTCCAGTTTGAAAGGGCCCCAAAATGTCTAGTCCCCATTGCACGAAAGGTCAAGGGGCCATCATTGGCGTGAGATACTCTGCTGGCTGTCTAGGAATGTTGCTGAAGCGCTGACATTGATCACATACTTTAACATATGCCTTAGCATTAGCTTGGATGGTTGGCCAGTAGAACCCGCTGCGGATGACTTTATGGACGAGTGATCTGGCTCCCGAATGGTTACCACATGCTCCTTCATGAACGTCCCTCAACATGTAGTTTGCCTCGTCCAGAGCCAAACATCTTAAGAGAGGTTGGGAGAAACCTCTTTTGTATAACACTTCGTCCATAAGTATGTACCTGGCTGATTTGACCTTGAGCTTTCTTGCTTCGTCCTTTACTTCTGGAAGCCTTCCGTCCTTCAAGTACGACACTATTGAGGTCATCCAATTTTCGTCACCCTCTATCTGCAGCATCTCTGGAAGGTCTATACTTGGCATGTATTGTACTGCATCCAACTCATCCACTGTTTCGCTTGCAGGTGCTTCTTTTGCCAGAATATCTGCTTCCATGTTCTCTTCCCTCGGGATTTGAATGAAATCAGCTTTTTTGAATTTCTTTACAAGGCGCACTACCTTCTTTAAGTATTTCTTCATTCTGTCTTCCTTGGCTTCACATATCTCATTTACTTGGCCTATGACCAACTGAGAGTCTCCCAAAACAAGTATTGAGTCTGCTTCTACAGACTTGGCCAACTCCAATCCCTTTAACAGGGCTTCATACTCCGCTTCATTATTAGTAGTCTGTTATTGCAAACGAGTTTTGTACTTTAACTTGTCTCCTTCTAGGGACTGCAAAACAACTCTGATTCCTCCAGCATACAACGTAGACGATCCGTCTACATGGACGACCCATTTTTTATCGTAACCTCCTTCCCCCAGGTCCTCGTAATTCGGAGTGAACTCTGCAATGAAATCTGCTAGGGCTTGAGCTTTTATTGCGTTTCTCGGTTGGTACCGAATGTCGAATTCACTAAGCTCCACCGCCCATTGAATCAGCCGTCCTACGGCTTCCAGTTTGTTCATTGCCTTCTTGAGCGGATGGTCTGTCATGACATTGATGACATGAGCTTGGAAGTAATGTCTTAACTTCCTGGAAGCTGTTATCAGTGCAAAAGCCAATTTCTCCATAAGGGGATACCTTCCCTCCGCTCCTCTGAGTGCTCGGCTAGTGTAGTACACAGGTTTTTGTACTCTTCCTTCCTCTCTGATTAGAGCTGAACTTACGGCATGTGGTGACACCGCTAAGTACAGGTACAGTTCTTCTCCTTGCACGGACGGACTTAATAATGGAGCTCTTGTGAGATAGTCTTTCAGGTCTTGGAAAGCCTTTCGACACTCGTCCGTCCATTCGAATGCCTTCCTGAGGACTTTGAAGAAAGGTAGACACTTGTCTGTGGCTTTCGAAACAAACCTGTTCAAAGTAGCAACTCGTCCAGTGAGGGATTGGACTTCTTTGATATTTTTTGGTGGCTTCATGTCTAATATGGCTTGGATCTTGTCTGGGTTCGCCTCGATTCCTCTTTGCGAGACCATGAAGCCCAGAAACTTTCCTGATGATACTCCGAATGCACATTTGCTTGGGTTCAATTTCATCTTATACCGCCTAAGTGTTTCAAAAGTTTCCTGTAGATCGTCCGAATGGCTTCCCTTGTCTACGCTCTTCACAAGCATGTCATCGACATAAACCTCTACATTCCGTCCTATCTGTGGACGAAACATATGATTTACCAACCTTTGATAAGTTGCTCCCGCATTCTTCAGATCGAAGGGCATCACTTTGTAGCAAAACAAGCCTTGGCTGGTGATGAAGGAAGTCTTCTCTTTATCAACTTCATCCATCTTGATCTAGTTGTATCCTGAAAAGGCGTCCATGAAGCTCAGCAATTGATGGCCAGCTGTAGAGTCCACCAATTGATCAATACGTGGCAAATGATAACTATCCTTGGGACATGCTTTGTTCAGGTCAGTGAAATCTACGCACATTCTCCATTTGCCACTTGCTTTCTTCACCATCACCACATTGGCCAACCAATCTGGGTAATAGACTTCCTTAATGAACTGCGCCGTGGTCAATTTCTGAAGCTTTTCCTGGATTGCCTTATCTCGCTCCGGAGCGAATACCCTCTTCTTCTGGCGAACAGGCTTAAAAAAGGGGTACACGTTCAATTGATGAGTGATTACACTTGGATCGATTCCCGGCATGTCGTCATGACACCATGCAAAAACGTCAATACTCTTTCTTAGGAACTGGATGAGGTCTTCTCTTGCTTTCTCCTTTATACCTGTTCCAATTCTGGTGAATTTCTCGGGATCATCTTCTTGTAAAAGAACATTTTCTAATACTTCTGTGGGTTCTGCAACAACCCTTATTTCCTCAATACTCAATGTCTGCACTTGCTCGTCCAAAGCCATCATGGCTAAGTAGCATTCTCTAGCTGCCAACTGATCTCCTTGTGCTTGGCCTATCCCGTACTCCGTAGGAAATTTGACTGATAGATGGTAGGTAGATGTTATCGCCTTCCAACTGTTCAGGGTTGGTCTTCCGATAATGGCATTGTACGAAGACGAACAGTCCACCATGAGGAAATTCACTTCCCTAGTTATCTGCTGTGGGTATGACCCTACCACTACTGGTAATGTAATGGTGCCCACAGGCTGCACCTTCATTCCTCCAAACCCTATCAGTGGTGAGCAAACTGGACGAAATTGATCCCGCCCAAGCCTCATCTGTTGGAAGGCAGGATAGTACAATATGTCTGCTGAGCTTCCATTGTCAACCAACACTCTCCTAGTTGTATAATCTGCAATAAGCAGAGTAATGACAATCGCATCGTCATGCGGGTGATGGATCCTCTCAGCATCTTCGTCGGTGAAGGAAATGGCAGGTTCGTCCATCGAATTTGTCCTTGGAGATCGTCCAGAGAGCTGGACGTTCTGTACCACTTTGAGATACGTTTTTTTCGATTTGGAAGATTGCCCCATTGAGTTCCCTCCAATGATAATCCTTATCTCTCCAAGTGGGGGCCGGGATGATTCCTCCATTTTTCCTTTCAACTTCTCATCTCTATGATCCCTTCCGACGAAGTGCCTCAACTTTCCTTGTTTAATCAAATTCTCAATTTGCTGTTTCAGATCGTAACATTCATTCGTGTCATGCCCATGGTCCCTGTGGAAGCGACAATATTTATTCTTATTGCGCTTATTGGGATCTCCCTTCATCTTCTCTGGCCATTTTAGAGAAGGGTCGTCTTTGATTTGCATGAGCACCTGATCAAGTGGAGCATTCAAGGGCGTATAGTTTTGACTTCTTCCCGAAGGACCAGTCTTCCTGTTATCTCGTTCCTTTTTATCTTCCGTCCGTCCCTTCTTTAGACGAGGGCCTTGTTCTGAGTGGCGTGCTGGATGTGCTTCCATCCTTTCAGCTCTTTTCCTCTTCTTGGCTATGATCGCATCTTCTGCATTCATGAAGTTCTGAGCCGAATGAACTAGCTCGGCCATGGTTTGAGGCTCCTTCTCATACAGCTTGTGGATAAATAGATCAGAATTAATCCTGTTGTGGAAGGCCGCCAATAGAAGCTTGTCGTCAACCTCGTCCACACTAAGGGCTTCTCTGTTGAAGCGGGTGATGAATGACCGCAGGCTTTCGTTCTCCCCTTGCTCTATGGTCAGCAAGCTGGACGAAGAACGCCTGTGTCTCTGTCCCCCAATGAAATTGTTAACAAACAATTTGCTTAACTCTTCAAAAGAACTTGGGGGTATTTTGCTGAACCAAACTCGTGCTGGGCCTTTAAGGGTGGTTGGGAAGGCTTTACACATGATTTCGTCAGGAACCCCTTGAAGGTGCATTGTGGTCTTGAAAGTAGCAATGTGATCAAACGGGTCACGTGTTCCATCGTACGAATCCAGGGAAGGCAGTTTGAATTTTGGTGGTAGAGGATGACAATTGATGGAAGCCGTAAAGGGAGAGTCAGTTCTGTGGACCAAATCTTCTATGGGATTCGTCCTCCTCATGTTCTCTTTCATTTCCTCCATGAATTTCTTCATTTGATCCATCTCTTCTTTCACTGTCCGTGAAGTAGTGCCTCTGAACTGACTTCCAATCTCAGGGTTTTCTCTATCACCATGACCTTGTGTTTGTCCTCCTCCTTCATGTTCCTCACGTGTCTGTCTTCTCTGATTGATCTCCATTCTTAACTCCTGGTTTTGGCGAGTCAACTCCGCCATTGCAGCCGCCATAGATTGCACATGCTGAACAGACGACGTCTGCATGGCTGGTGCAGATTGGCGATCACGTTGGGGATCACTTGAAGCGCCTCTGCTTCCCTAATGGCCTAGGCTAGTAGCCCTCGACTTGGTCCTGACCATCCTAACCCTTTGTTACGGAAAAGAGAGTTGTAAAACCTCTGCGTCCCCACAGACGGCGCCAACTGATATCGCTCCGAATCAGTGAGGTGGATGATCTGGTTTCGGTGGACTACCAATGGTGGTGAAAGGCCTACAAAAAGCAAACGCAGTCAAAGAGGAGACCGGGGATGTCCGGCTAAACCCCCTCCGATGACAAAGTTAGTCTCACAAGAATGGAGTTTTGGATATGTAGGAGTCAAGTCTTAGAATATTTTCTTACCTTCCTCGAGTTCAGACCGGTCCTTTATATAGAGATCCTTGGGACGGTTATTTGTCCAAATAACCTCCCCAAGATTTGTGGAAGCCAACGAGTACGGAGTTAACTTCCTCAACAGCTATTAAAATTGTAACCGCTAACGGAAGTTAACTTGAGGGATTCGTGACGATAGTTACGGATTTAGTAATTGCTATGGAGAGTGGAAACTTTTCCAAGTGCTGTGCATTCGTCCGTCTAGCTTAAGAAGGCTAGGTCGTCCATGGACATGTGGAGATCGTCCATGGACGACCTTCATGGACGACTTCAATTAACGACCTCCACGGACGACTTCATCGTCCTCGGGAGACTTCGCTGATCAAGTGTGGTGTTATTGTCCGTGTACATTGTTCCTTCTTGGGGATTCTTGGTCCAAACTGCTCTGTTAGCCCTAGACGATGCCTTTGGACGAACTAGAGTTGGACTCATTTTTCTGCTCCCCTATCAATAACTAAATTATTATTAATTTTTGATTTAAAAATCAGAACAAACTAAATTATTTTTTAAACAATATAAACTGTCAAAAGGAGAAGCAAACGCTGTCGTTCTAAAAAAACCCATAAACCCCTCTCGCACCAGACACTGCCGCTCGAGCCAGAGCTCCAGAAGGACAAAACCTGAGCAATTCATTTCTAAGATATATATATATATATATATATATATATATATATATATATATATATTTGTAATAAAATAAAAAAAGTCATGAAATAAAAAAGCAGATCTCTTCTGATTTTGCAATGAAAGTGAAACACAGCGTGGGCGAGCTCAAAGTCCACACACAGCGCAGAATGAAGATGAGAGACGCCGTGCTATGCGTATTGATCGCACTCTTCTCTTCTCTCTCACCTGCTTCCGCTGATTCCATCCATGGCTGCGGTGGCTTCGTCGAGGTCAATCACTATTCACTATGCTCTAACTTTTCGATACCACTCCATTTGGTTAAGAAAAGTATAGGATAAAATTCGAATCGTTTTATCAGGTTTGAATTGAAATTTTCAGTAATCAAACGGAGGATTGGTTGTAATATAAAACACAAATTTCTGAGAAATCATGGATCTGAATTTGGCGCTGATCTCTTCTCTTTTGGATTCTGCCAATCTGCTAGTTTATTTCCGTGTTTTCTTCATTTTTTGTTGCAGTAATTAGTTATAATTCGCAATCTATGAGTTCTTACTCTTTCTGAATTCGAGTTGTTTATTTTAATTAATTCTAATCTCTGAAATTTTTTGTATTTGTTTGTTGCAGGCTAGTAGGTATATGATGAATTCGAGGAAGCCGAATGATGCGAAAATGGACTATTCTCACATTTCGGTATGTATTTGTGATTTTAAGCTTTTCTTGTATATTACTGAATTGAGTCCTTTGATGGCATCCGTAATCCTCGAACTGAGGCGAGGGAATGAAATGTTTGAAAGAAAAATGTATAATTATCGCTTTGTCGTAGCTTAGCGTTTTAATTTGGAAGTGTATGCTTTGGTCGCGTTAATAATGTTAAAAGGGCATTGGCATGGGTAGACAATAGTTAACATGGTGACCTTAAAAGGAAAGGAAGTCAAAGGCGTTGTATTTAGTTTGTTTGAATTTGTTCGCGCTTGATGTGTTTTGATATGGTTTGAATTGTAGGTCGAGCTTCAAACGGTGGATGGTTTGGTAAAGGACAGAACTCAGTGTGCCCCTAATGGCTACTACTTTATTCCAGTATATGACAAGGTAAACAATTAGAATACTGATCCATATTTCTTGTTTGTGTGCTTATTGTTAAGTTATTCTCATTGAAATAGTTATATATGTTGCAGGGTTCTTTTGCAATTAAGATTAATGGACCGGAAGGATGGGCATGGGACCCAGAGAAGGTTTAGTGATTGCATTGTTAATTTATGTCAAATTTTCTCAAGCAAAGTGCACTTTTTCTCCTTTGTGTGACATGTGGCCTATGTTTTCTAAAATCGAGTCGGGATATATTCTTTACAGGTTCCTGTTGTTGTTGACGATACTGGTTGCAATAGCAATGAAGATATAAATTTCCGTTTCACAGGGTTTGTTTTGATTGATTCTTGTTATAATTTCTGTGCTTGGGCTTGCTCTAAATTTCAGTATGATTTACAACTTGAAAGTTTTTTATGTTGTAGGTTCACCGTCTCTGGTAGGGTGGTGGGAGCTGTTGGTGGTGAGAGCTGTTCTAATAAAAATGGAGGTCCTTCAAATGTAAATGTTGAACTTTTGTCTCCTAGTGGTGATCTCATTTCTTCTGTATCAACATCATCGGTGGGGAGTTACTTGTTTACAAATATTCTTCCAGGTATGAAAGTTTGCATAGTGCATTTTTGTTAATATGATGAACGCGTTTTTACTCCATGTGGCAACTTCTTCAAACAAAACACCATTAAAGCTCCCAACCTATCCTAAAGTATTTTTTAACAAAGAGGTTGTTTTTTAGAAAAGTTAGATGACTTTGAATCTCAGATTCTCAATGAAATTTCATGCATGCTATAGCACATGCAGTGATCCAATTGTCTACTGGGATTGCACTTGTGATTATTTACTCCAAGTGAATTTAATTTTAAAGAGCACCAAAAGTTTTCCTGATAATTCTCTCTCTCTCTCTCTCTCTCTCTCTCTCACACACACACATTTTTTTTTTTTTTAAACAAATGGGAATTCTGTTTTTGATGACATCCTTCTTTGGGTGCAGGGAAATACGAATTGCGTGCTTCGCATCCTGACCTGAAAGTTGAAGTTAGAGGTTCCACGGAGGTCTTCTGCTTTTTCTTTCACTTTGTTCATACCTCTTCCATTTCTCGCTATTCTTCTTCTTTTCTCTTTCTCTCTCTCTCACACAACAATAACAAAAACAACAACAACAACCAATCCTTAGTCCCCAAGTTTGGGCTCAGTAATGAATCTTCAACAGACAAATCAGTGTGCCATTAATGATTTTCTACCATTTTATTCTATCTGAAGTCATGCTCTCAGTAGCTCCTTGATTGACATGTCTTTTTTTACTACTATTACTACTACTAATATACGTGTGTGTATATTATTGATGTATGTATGTGAGGCATTATTGTTGATGAGCATGTAAATTCTACATTCTCACTCATTTGGGAAGACACTTCTTGCAGGTGGAACTGGGGTTTGGAAATGGACTAGTTGAAGACATTTTCTTTGTCCCTGGTTATGATGTCCGAGGGTTTGTTGTTGCTCAGGTAATTATTTTTTTAGAGACAACAGTTGCATAACAGTGCTATTTTTTTTTTTTCCTTTTAATTTTTTATTGTTAATTTGTTTAAAAATCCATGTATTAGTAGGGGATCTGAAGGCCAATTGTGCATTCATGATTTATATCTATAACTGTTTTGCTTACAACAAGTGGGTGAGGGGGGATTTGAACCCAGGTTCTTTACATGAGAAGAATCAAGTGATGCCACTGAGCCACAAGGCTGTTGTCTTTATGTCTATAACTGTTTCTTGTAAGTTTATTTATCAATTTGCTTCCAAAGGTTAGCATTTTCACTTGATTTGAGATCAGCCATATTATGATGATTTGTTTGGTAATATAATTTTCCCACTATCCTCTTAGAAGATATTATGTACATCAATGTTTATCGTAATTAGGTGTTCTGTTAAAGTATGATATTGGACTTAGTAGTTAAATTTGCTCATCACTTGCTGACTGATTATGCTTCACATTTGCATCCTTCTATATAAGCTGAAAGCCTTTTGTTACCTTTTGGTAGGGAAATCCAATCTTGGGAGTTTATATTTATTTATACTCGGATGATGTCTTAGAGGTAGGTTGTCCCCAAGGTTCTGCTAATGTCCTAGGATCGAGAAAGGCTCTCTGTCATGTTGTATCTGATGCTGATGGATTGTTCACATTTAAATCAATACCTTGTGGTAATTCCCTATATGGCTGTCTATTTTTCATTCTAGTTACTAGCACATTCTCTCAAATGTTTGAATTACTTACAGGAAGTTACGAGCTCATACCTTACTACAAGGGTGAAAACACAGTATTTGATGTTTCACCTACCGTTGTGTCAGTGTCTGTTGAGCATCAACATGTGACCATTCCTCAAAAGTTTCAGGTAAGCCATATGGTTGCCTACGTGGTTGAAACATAATATTTTCTCCTATTATGGTATTTGTTCACCATCCTTTTGCTGTCTTTCTTGTTCCATTAGATTTTTGTAGGCATGTTGTAAAATTGTCTGTAAATTCTGAGGTAAACTTGTTTTGATTTAAAACTTAAGACTTGGTAACAAAGAAAAATTTGTCAAATAAAATTGTGTATGCTAATAGTAGATATGCAAATTATAGTATGTATATATTACTCTTCTTATTCTCATTTGCTGTACTTAGCCTTACACATGCTAAAAATTGTTTGATTATACAGGTGATTGTTAGTATGCTTATCCTATGTTTGGTTTTGTGATTATGTGAATATATTAACATGCAGAATCCTTGAATAGGTCACTGGATTTTCTGTTGGAGGCCGTGTAGTTGATGGAAATGACATGGGAGTGGACTGTGTCAAAATTATAGTTGATGGTCATGAAAGGTCGATCACTGACAAACAAGGGTATTACAAACTTGACCAGGTAAATACTTTATAAAAGATGGTTAAATGTGTGCGTTTGTGTAGAGCTTGACTAGCTATTATTCTGCACATGCTTTCAATATCCAAGTTTAATTGATCTATTTGGCTGTTCATTTCTTTCACAGAAAAATCAGTTAGTTCAGAAATTTTTGAGTGGCATTCATCTGTATTATGCTGATTATGTTATTCTTTGGCTCTATATATCTGTTTGTCCTCGGTTATATTTAAAGAAGAAATATGAGCTGGCATCTTTATGATGTTTATGTCAGTCTCTTATGAGACACAGTCTGCATGTTGTAGTTGTAGTCACAGATTCAATAAGTTGGCCTATAAATTGGTGGTGAATTAAACAGTACTATTTTTACTAATTATCACCACTCCACAGGACTGGGTAGGTAGGGATTGATAAGGATTTTATTTATTTATTTATTTTTTCCTGTATGGAAATCATACTGTGTTAGATATGGGAGGCTTCTTCCCCTCCATCTGCATCCCCACACCCAAAAAAAAAATCTGATGACTTTTTCTAGCTCTATATGACAAATGAATTAAAGTCTTTTGGCTTGTTCAGCTAGAAAATATGGGGAGTTTTTATTTTTTTATTTATTTTAATAATAAAAATAAAGATAAAACAGCTCAACCATCTTGTCCTAGTGTATCAAAAAATTTGTGGATTTTTTTTGCATTTTCTTTTACAATAGAAACCAATTTATTTCCATGTCTCTGGACAGAAGGTCTGCATTTATATTTTATAACTTGACTTAAACCGTTACTACAACAATCTTACACTATCTCTTGCGTGTGTGACTGTTCCTGTGAATATGGTTATTCTGTCAATCACTTAAACGTTTTGTTATTTGATTCATGTCTTTGATATTGGTTGAGGTGCCTAGGCTTGAGAAAAGTTTTATTACCATAATGCAATTTGTTTATTGTAAATTTGACATACATTAAGTATAAGATCATTTTATCTTATATTCAAGTATTATCTTCTTGTGTTTCCAATTTGTTGTGTTTTAGGTTACGTCTAATCGCTATACAATAGAGGCCATAAAGGAGCATTACAAGTTCAACATATTGAAGGATTATATGGTAAAGTAAAGCAAAGTGCATAATTGTATCTTGAATCTTTAGTAAGGTCCTTTTGTGATAATTGAAATTGACAGCGGTCAGTTATTTACATTTTCATTTAGCTCAATGAACTGGTTTATGTCTCAATTGTAATGAATTACATTATTATCCTTTTCTCTTTCCTAACTTGGCTTGCTTGTTTAGGTGTTACCAAACATGGCTTCAATTGCAGATATGAAAGCAGTTTCCTATGATGTCTGTGGTGTGGTTAGGATGGTTAGTGCTGGTTACAAGGCAAAGGTAAACCCCGAATTTTTTCGTATGATTTTTTATACTTTGCATGTCAATTAAACTCGTTGTTGAGCTTGTATTCTAGGTAGCTTTGACTCATGGACCAGAGAATGTCAAACCTCAAGTGAAACTGACAGATGGAAGTGGAAATTTCTGCTTTGTGGTATGTAAGCCTGAAGCTCAATGACGTAGTGCTCTTAAATTGCTTACAGTATATTGTAATTTTGTTCCGATTTTGACATAGCTAAAGTTCAAAAAGTCATTCACAGAGTTGTTTCTTTTGACAATCTGAAGTCTCATTAAATGGTTTTAGTTTTATGGTGTTTCTAGGTCAACAGAAGCCAGTAAGGCGTTTTTGTTAAATTTTACAAAGCTTCTTATGCTTTTTATCTTATGGTTTTTCTTTTTGATAAGAGTTCCCCCCCCCCCCCCCCCCCCCCACCCCCCAGCGGCAGCTGGAATCAGTAACAAGATTTGAAAATAAGTATGTCAACCAAGATACAGAAAAGACAAACAATCGGAATCAAAAGCAAAGGAGCACGAATTTGCCTGTTTTTATCCAAATAAACTGTCCACTAACCCCAACTTCGATTTGAGCTGAATTACGGAAAGTTCTTTTGTCTTCAAAATTGTTCATATTCCTCTCTGCAAACTTTCCGCATCAGACAAGATGGAATAGTTCTCCAGATTGTCGGCTTATCCTTTCTACCACAGAGACCAGCCCAGCTGACAAGTAGATCCTTCACTCTCAAAAGCATCACCAAAGTTACGTCAACAAGGGATACTGTGAAATCCCATAACTCTCTAGCAACACTACAATGGAGGAGTAAATGGTCAATAGTTTCTCCATCAGACTTGCACATGCTACGCCAATCAGGAATATTAATTCCACTTTTTCGCAAATTATCAGCAAGAATTTTTCCCTTCATTGTAGCCCATGCAAAGAATCCAACATGAGGGGGAGACTTAGCAAGTTATACTGTCTGCCAAGGGAAACTTTTGCGGTTTATCCCCTCCACTTCTCAAAACTTCATAATAAGTACGTACTTTGAAGCCCTGAACCTTAGAAATAGTTTTGATCATCCTATCCTCTTAAGATTGGGGCAACTTAATAGAATACAAATCATGGATAGCAGCTCATGGCCAAATTCTCACTTTGGATAATCTTATGCTCTGTGGTCGCCCATTGGCAAATTGTTGTTGTATGTGTTGTTGTAATGAGGAATCTGTGGATTATCTTGTTATTTTTTGTCCGTTAGCTCATTCAATGTGGATGCATATGCTTCAGTTGTTTGGGATTGATTGGGTCATGCCAGGTTCGGTTGCAGAGTTACTATGTTGTTGGCACCATTGGCTTGGGAAATATAATTCCGATATTTGGAATTTGGTACCAGGCTGTTTGATGTGGACTATTTGGACTAAACATAGTTGGCGTTCTTTTGAGGATATCGAGAAATCACTGGTCCAGTTGTTAGATTTGTGCCAACGGACTCTCTTCGATTGGTCTTGGTGTTGGGGTCTTTCGGATTGTTCTACTATTATTGATTTTCTTTTGTCTCATAGAATAGGTTTTTGATTCCTTTATTTATTTTTATTTTTTTGATAGGTAAGAAGCAAATATATTCAATAAAATGCTAGATGCAAAAAAGCACTAGCAAAACAAAACGTACAAGAACAGAAAGAAGAGAACAAACATAGGAGAATAAAAACATTAGGAACAAAGAAGAAGAGAGCTAAGGAAGAGCGGGATCGAATCACTAGATGTGAGTCCCTAAGCCCTAGCCCAATCAAAAAGGGAACCAGAAAAGAGAGTGAGCATTTAGTCATCGGATCTATCCAAATCCTCAAAGTTCGTTGATTGCATTCCCTCCAAACACACCACATCAGACACAATGGAATTAAATTCCAAATGTGAGATGAACACTTCCCCAACCAATTCCACCAGCTAAAAAGGAGATCTGACACCGTGCCAGAGGGGACCCATGAAATCCCAAAGGTTCTATAGACAAAGCACCACAACCGATAAGCCTTACCACAATGTAACAACAAGTGATCCACTCTCTCCCTGCAGCGCTGACACATAATACACCAATCAACGAAGTTGTAGCCCTTAAGCCTCAAATTATCTCCTGTGAGAATCCTATCCCATGCTGTTGTCTAAGCAAAGAAAGAGACATGTCGGGGTGCCTTAACCTTCCAAATACCTTTCCATGGAAAGACAATGGAAGAAGAACCATGAAGCTTGTGATAAAAGGAGCGGATAGTAAAATCCCCACTCTTTGTCAATTTCCATCTCATACGATCACCCTCAGTTACAAGGGGTTGATTGGGTGCCAAGACTCGGAAGAAATCAACCACCACTTCTGCCTCCCAATCATTAGGACTCGGGATGAAGCGAACATCCCAAGTTCTCCTATTCCCCTCTCCTTGGCACAACAAAGATGATTCTATGAAGGCTTCTTTGTTTGCAGCAAAAGTGTACAAGATCGGAAAAGCCAACTGGAGAGGAAGGTCTCCACACCACCTGTCCATTTAGAAGTCCACTCTATTCCCCATCCCAATCTCAAAGTGGACGTTTTTGCAAAACATTTCCCAACCCTTCCGGATACTTCTCCACAGACCACACCCATGAGCACCTCTTCCCAACCTAGAGATCCATCGCCCCCATTCTTCCCCAAGTTTCGAAGCTACCACCCTCCTCCACAACCTACTTTCCTCGGTCCCAAAACGCCAAAGCCACTTTCCAAGTAAGGCTTTATTGAACGTGGTTAATTTCCTAATACCCAAACCGCCATTAGCCATAGGCATGCTCGCCTTATCCCAACTCAACAAATGTGTCTTGGAGTCACCCCATAAGAAGTCCCTTTGCAGCTTCTCAATTTTGTTCGCCACATGTGTAGGAATAGTGAAAAGGGATGAGAAATATGTAGGGAGGCTAGATAGCGTGCTTTTAAGCAAATTCAGTCTGCCACTTTTTGACGAATACAACTTCTTCCAACCTGCTAACTTTCTTTTAATTTTCTCTAATACAGGGTTCCAAATAGAGGGGGCTTTGTGGGACGCCCCCAACGGCACACCAAGATAAGTCATTGGCAGGGTCCCAACCCTACAACCCAATAACTCTGCCAAAACATGCACATTATTTACCTCTCCTATAGGACACGTCTTTATTAACATTATTTGTTTTCTATGTTGTTCTTTGTTCATTATCGTGAACTCTATGTATCTTTTCTTCTTTTCTATTAATAATATTACTTTCTTACCTATCAAAAAAAAAAATCATGGATTACAACTCCCTCATGCACAGCCCGAGTAAAAGTTGCTTTCCAGTGAGCACAATCGCAGAAAGCGAAATAATCAGCCACCTTGGTCTCCTCGTCCCTAGAAATCTGGGAAAAGCTCCAGAGCTCTATCCTTGAACATCCTCTCACCTCACCATTGATCAATACCAAAAAAAACACGTGCCCCTGTTCCCATTGAGTGGATATATTTCTGTTTTAGAACTGATCTTCTGATCCTTGGTTGATGCAAGATCATGAGCAATCAGAACAGGGGAGCTCGCAGTTATTTGTTTCTCATCTCATTTAATTGGTTGATTGTGAATTTGACTAAAGTTGGTTATTTGCTTGACATGGCTATTGTAAAATCAACTGGAAAACATATACATGTCATGCAGTCGTTAATAAAGACAAGCACAAAAGGCAAACATATTTTTGAGTAGCTTTTCATTAAAGTTTATCAAGTAATCAGGTCCAAAGGTAATGCCACTGTAATTACCATAACCATGTTGGTTCACAATTTTAAGTTCTCATAATTATTATAATAAAGCTGCTAATGTCTTGTAAAATGATATTTTTTGTGGTATTTTGATTTTTCCTTGTTGTCTTTCATACGTACATTTATTAAAGTTAATGTCCCCTTCTCTGATCAATATACATCTCTCTCCTTTATCTATAATCTGTCCAGGTTTCACCAGGTGAATATCGCTTATCTTCTATGGCAGCGACACCTGAGAGTGCTCCTGGACTCATGTTTTTGCCATCTTATGTTGATGTTATGGTCAAAAGTCCATTGTTGGATGTTGAATTTTCTCAGGTAATATCTCTCAAGAATTAAAGTATTTAAGGTCCTTTTGCTTCTTTATACTACCATACTATGAAGTTGGTTGGTTGTCTGGCTATGACAATTGTCTTTTTGGTCTGTTATAAAGGCACTAGTCAATGTACTTGGAACTGTAGCCTGCAAGGAGAAATGTGGCCCATCAGTTTCTGTTACCCTTTTGAGATTGGCTGGTAAACGCACTGAAGAGAGAAAGACAGTTAGTTTGACAGATAGCAGTAGTGAATTTCTCTTTTCAAATGTCATTCCTGGAAAATACAGGCTTGAGGTATAATTCTTGTTCTCTCCTGTCTATATATTCCCATAGCATTTTTTTTTTTTTTCAGCATGTTTCTTGTTATGAATATAAATATCAAAACATTCATGCAGAATTGAGGTTAATTTGTTTAAGTTTCTGAATGCTGTTTTTATTCTATGTTAATTTATCTTTAAATGGTTTACTATTTTAGGTCAAGCATAACTCTGCAGAAGCACTGTCTAGGGAAGATAATTGGTGCTGGGAGCAGAGCTCCATTGATTTGGATGTTGGTGCTGAGGATGTAAATGGAATTGTATTTGTTCAGAAAGGTTTCTGGGTTAAGGTTATCTCCACCCATGATGTAGATGCTTACATGGCTCAAGCAGATGGATCAACGGTGAACTTGAAAATTAAGGTAGTTTCTCTTCATTAAATTTCCCAATCTAAAATCCCTATAACTATTCTGGAATCGTATGTATTTTCAAGAAAAATTGATTTCTATTCCTTCATGTGAACTGCAGAAAGGTTCCCAGCAGATATGTGTAGAATCTCCTGGATTGCATGAACTTCATTTTGTTAACTCATGTATTTTCTTTGGGAGCTCATCAATGAAGATCGATACATTGAATCCATCGGTACATAGTTTATATAGTCTTTTATTATTATCGGAAGTCTAAGTACTTTATTGATATTAATATCATTTATCTTTTTCCTTCATCATCCATTTATCTCTGTAGCCTGTCTTTCTGAAAGGAGAAAAGTATCTACTTAAAGGACAAATCAATGTTGAGTCTGGGACACTTGGTGGTGAATATGAATTACCTGAGAGTATTGTTGTGGACATTCTGAATGGTGGGGGCGAGGTTATTGATGGTACCACAGCTAAACTTAGTTCCATTGAGAAGGATCAAACAAGTGCTGCCATTTATGAGTATTCTATATGGGTTAATCCTGGAGACAAACTCGCTGTTCTTCCTCGGGACTCAAGGTGTATACATTTAGCTGCTTTCTGAGAATTGTGTCATCAAGTGCTTTACTGTTTACTAAGTGGTGGACTGAAGTAATTCAAGTATTTTATTTGTGTAGGTGTTGACTGTTTCAATTACCATCTCATTGCTTTTTGAAGCAGCTTTAGCCTTTTGCTCCTCCACCCCTTGGATTTTATATATACATTTATTTTTTTGGATGTGTAATGTTATATCATTCTGATTTGATTGTTAGAGAACTTAGTTTAACAGCTCACAATAATGATAACTTGCGTTTACTGCACTTTTTGTGGCACTGACTTAAGTTGTGATGTGTTGCAGGGATAATGGGGTGAAGAAGATCTTGTTTTATCCTAGACAACGTCATGTAAGCATCATTTTATATATATATATATATATATATATTCATTTCAAATTTTTTTCTGTCGAGCTTCATTCTAAAATTATGTTATGTTAGGTCTTGGTGACAAGTGATGGTTGTCAAGCTCCTGTTCCTGCATTTTCTGCTCGACTGGGCTTATATATTGAAGGATCAGTGTCTCCCCCACTTTCTGGTGTTCATGTTAGGATTCTTGCTGCTGGAGATAGCCACATTGCTGCTCTCAAGAGTGGTGAATCAGTACTTGAAACTACCACAGAGATTGATGGTTCCTTCATTGGGGGGCCTCTATATGATGACATAACTTACAGCGTTGAGGCTTCAAAGGTAAGGAATGTCTCATGATATGATTTCTGTAATGACAAATTCTTTTGCAATAAAATATATTTTAAGTGGTGTGCTTTCTGTAACTATCTTAAATAGTGATCTATCACTTCCATTCCTAGATATTTCATGTTTAAATTTGAATAATGCTTATGTCATTAATAAATGGGTTCATTATTTCTTTTGTTAGAGGTTTACCCATTGGATAGAATTTAATGTATTTTCTGTATATTTGTTTCCTGTGACTGCAATTCAATGCTATCTTACCTCATGTTTTTCACTTTCTGCAGCCTGGCTATCATCTAAAACGGGTTGGACCTCATTCCTTTTCTTGTCAGAAGCTTGGTCAAATTTCTGTACACATATATTCTGAAGATGATGCTAAAGAACCTATTCCTTCTGTGCTGCTATCATTGAGTGGTGATGAGGGTTATAGGAATAATTCAGTATCTGGGACTGGTGGAACCTTCCTTTTTGATAACTTATTCCCTGGAACTTTCTACCTGCGTGCCCTGCTGAAGGTACCCTATTAGAATGAGCGTTTTTAATAACATTTCATGCAAATAGTATACTTTTTGTTTGTTTTTGCACTTTTGTTATTTCCCCCTCTTTTATGTCTTTTCTTCAGTTTAATGATGCTGCATTCAAAATTAGAAACTAGGGAATTTCTGATAAATTCTTTGAGTTCTAGTTCATTTTGTAGGACTATTGAGTTTGTTCATCCACCAGAATCCATCATTCTGCAGCCCTCAGTTTCGAGATTTAACACAATATAATGATATTATTTTAAATCACTTATGGTTAAAAGTAAGGATTGATGGTGTGACCTACTTCTGCCATATAAACTGTGGAAAGAAATTGAATATGACTGAAATTATGGTTGTTCTATCTGCTGTAGCTAAGATTATTTTAACAACCTGACTCAACTAATGAATAATTGGGTTTTTTTTCTTCCCTCTTTTTTCCTGTAGGAGTATGCTTTCTCGCCTCCTGCTCAGACAATAGAACTTGGTTCTGGGGAGTCTAGAGAAGTCATTTTTCAGGCCACCCGTGTTGCTTACAGGTCTTCTATTGACTCTACTCTCCTTCCTTCAGTCGATTCTTTCTTCTCTCAATATAGCCATGCTGTGATAATGCAAACATATGAGAGTTTTTATGTTGCCTTAGCACTGATTTGCCTTGACAGATCATAATCTCTATCAGAGAGAATTTGAAAATCGAAGGTTCATTCCTTAGTTTGTGCTCTTTGATGAAATGAATTAGTTTGGAATTTATATTGAACTCTTGGCAATCAACTATTTTCTGACATTACCAAACAATAAAAGTTAACGCAAGCTTTCCCCTTCATCTACAATGAAAATCAAAATGGAAAGATATTATGAATTAACTATGACTTCTATTTCATTCTCTATTTTGAACTTGTTACAGTTGCTGGATATCATGAATTTAGAAAATACATCATATGCTATAAAATAAAAGTTGTCTACACATCATGCTTGTGCCAAGTGGCTCAACTTCTGTATTACACGTCATATAAAGGGCTTTTTGGCCATGTGGTTCGTTATTTTAGATGAAATTTTATTATCAAAATTTCAAGTTGCTTGTTAATTGTTATATTAGTTACCCTAGGTAAAACTTTATTACCTAAGTTTCAAGAAATTTAAATAAAATTTATTTAATATTTATACATTTTCAATGAATGTATTACTTATAAAAAAAGAAAAGAAAAGAGAAGTGTCTTGGTATATGTAATTAAATGATACATTTGCATAAAATGCCTACATAATTAAGATCATCAGGGGGGTGTAATTTTGGGGGAAAAACAAACTTCTTGAAAGTAATAAATTAATCACTCCTTAAAATTTTGTAATCACAAATCTGTCCTTTCACCCCTTATGATTATCTATTATGACTATCTAGTCTGAAACTCAAGTATATTCTGTTGTAACTTTGACTTGAAGTTAATGTATGAAATAATTTTTTGACTTTGCATTGTATCTAAACAAGCACGCACGATCCAAGTTTTGAATGCATTTCTCTGACACTGTAGCTAAAATTTTTCTCCATAATATTGCTTCCTTCCCCCCCTCATGGGCTTAAGACCCACCTGACGCTTAAAAAAAGGGGGGATTTTCTTTTCAATGTACATGACGCTTCTGTGAGACACTGAGGTGGTTTTAACTTTCCACAGTGCCATGGGTGTGATCACTTTGCTGTCTGGTCAACCAAAAGAAGGTGTTTCAGTTGAAGCTCGATCCAAGTCAAAAGGTTACTATGAGGAGACTGTGACAGATTCATCTGGAAGTTATCGTCTGAGAGGGCTTCATCCTGACACTACATATGTAATCAAAGTAGTGAAAAGGGATGGTCTGGGTAGCCCTAGAATTGAGCGTGCATCTCCAGAATCCATTGCTGTTAAGGTTAGTTGTAGCTAATATTTTCAATAGAAGTACATACAAAATTTCAAATACTAATATCTTTTACGAGTTTGCTGCCTATACGTGAACTCTAATTTGAGCATGCTGTTGATTTTTGTAGGTTGGATCTGAGGATATCAGGAGATTAGATTTTCTGGTCTTTGAACAGCCAGAAATGACCATTTTAAGTTGTCATGTTGAAGGAAAGAGAATAGAGGAACCAAATTCACATCTAATGGTGGAAATAAAGTCAGCTATTGACATGTCTAAGGGGTCTGTCTACGACCTGCCACCTTCTAACTTCTTCCAGGTGAAGGACCTGCCAAGGGGTAAGCACTTACTGCAGCTACGATCTAGTCTCCCATCAAGCACCCACAAATTTGAGTCTGAGATTATTGAAGTTGACTTGGAGAAGAATACCCAAATTCATGTTGGCCCACTCAGATACAGAGTTGAAGAAAATCACCATAAGCAGGTTTGTTTCATGCTGATGTCAACGTGTTAGCATTCAAACATGTCTTCTAAACTTTCTGGATAGCGATGGTTGTGATCAGGAGATTTGCAGAGCTCTCATATTGTATTTTGCCATTAGCTTAGTTAAACACTTGCTAATTTCATGGTACTCGTTGAGTGCATTTCTTCTGGGCATATTTTTGGACAGAATGATCCAATGCGCTCTTTAGCTCTAATGACAATCCTCCCATAATATTGGGTTTGGATTTGGAGGGGGTGGGGGGAGAAGTGTGGGTACAAAACCCACTAGCTGCTTGTGTAACTGACTAATAATTTAATTTAATTTTTTTAAAAAGCATTAGACTAAAATGAGTTCTTTCCTTCTTCTTTTTTGAAAAAATATTACTTTCCTTCTTTATTTCTTTCTTTTGTTAATTTTCTTCTTCTTCTTCCATGTCCTACAGGAGTTGACTGCGGCACCAGTCTTTCCTCTTGTTGTTGGGGTTTCAGTGGTTGCCTTGGTTATCAGTATGCCAAGGTAATTGTAATATTATTTTCCCTATAAAAACACTTTTACTTGGTTGTGAACTTTTAGTTCTCATGTAGATACTTAAAATGTTCTTATTTTATGCCTCAAATGTAGATTAAAGGAATTATATCAATCCACGGTGGATATACCAACTCCAGGATTCACCACAACTTTGAAGAAGGAACCACGAAAGCCAATTTTGAGAAAGAAGACCTATTGAATACACTTTTTGTGCCTATACAAGACAGGCAATTTTTGTAGTAAATCTAATTTTCTGTTTCAATTTTGAACACGGGCTAACCTGGGGGAGAGGATTAGTGTTTTCTATAATAGTAATTAGAGTAGTTTCTTTTTAAACTCTTAAGGTCAAATCTGATTAAATGTGGAATTAGGGTTCATTCATCTTTGATGGTTGTTATTCATATTCTCACGTCTAGATTCCTGATTGATTGTGCATCAAAACTTTGACACTTGTTAAGGCCCTGGTACTGTATCATACAATTTAGCAATTTGTGACAAGTGGTAAACTCAGATACTTGATTTGCAATTTGTGGAATTCGAAGCATTTCTGTGCTTTATCCGTATGTGATGTCTTCTCTTATCTGGTCAAGTAAATGTCTAAAACCATGTTAAAGAATGCCATGGATAGGTAGAACTTAGCTGAGAGAGGACTTGTGGGGACAGAATGCCATAACAATCTCTTAACCTTTTTATTTTAATTTAATTAAAATAGCAGTAGTTGTATTAAGGAACTAGATTACTAGTTCTTGCTGTACAAATGTGTGAAGAAGTCAGGGGCCTCCTCTAGTCAGACGTGAAACTCATTTACTCTACCAGCCCAGTTTACCAATTGAGTTGCCACTCTATTACATTTTGTTACAAGCATAGTTAACAGACCCTCCCATTACAGCAAATTTTTTATTTTATTTTATTTTATTTTATTTTATCTTATTACTATGTTTTTTGAATTATTTATTTGGTGGTGGTGGCCCTGGTGGGGGAGAATTGTGTTAAACTGCTAATCAATGTGCAAGATGGAGTAGTATTTTTTATTATTATTATTTTTTTTTGTTTGAGCAAAAGATGGAGAAGTTATGTTGCTTCAATAAACAACTTTTTTGGTATTCATTATGGTAAAGCAATCATGGGAATTGAAATTGTTTTTCTCATTTTATTTCCACTTAAAAAGAATCAGATGAATTCTTCAGAAAGAATCATCAAATTCGTTCAAAGGATACCTTTGGTTCGTGATTCAATTATAATCACTAGGTCAATGTGTTATACTTATACCTTTGGTTCGCGTTTCGATTATAAACGTTGGGTCAGAGTTTCTATAAAAAATCTGAATTTTAGCTTTTTTGGGCAAGTAAAGCGTGTCGATTGAGGTTCGCATCATATGTGGAACGTGTTATGAACATATGTTATTTAGAATTGGCTAATCCTTTGATAAAATGCACTGTACTTGTAATTGGGTAAATCGATGATGTGTTTAGTACTTCAAGAAATATGTTGTTCAAGCCAAGTATTAAAGCCATGAAGATTGAACCAAGAAACAATTAAAGAAAAGCTATTAATTAAAGTTGGACAGATTCTCGACGGCTGCTTGACAGATATATCTGTCGAGGTCTCGTAGATAGCTTGACAACTGTATCTATCGAGAATTACAAAATCAGAATTTTCAGATCTGGTTTTTGGCCCATGCTGACATGTATGTGTAGGGTTTCTTTTCTCACAACCCTAGACATATATAAGGCTTATTTTAAAGGCCGTCACATAATGGAATACAAGGAGAACACATGCAAAAAGTGACCGAGTGCCTTATTCTCTCTGAAAGAAGCTATTGCATCTTTGCGCCTTAGGGTTTTGTAACCAAGTGCTTCTTGATCTTCATTGTTGAAGAACTTTGTAGCCAACATCTTCCTCAAGTTGGTGTGTTAGTCACATATTAGGAGCCGTGCATCAATTGGTTAGTCATGTACTGGAATCTGTGCAAAAGGGTGGCGTTCATATATTGAAGAGTTTAGAGGTTCTGAAGCGGTAAAAGGTTTCTACTGTAAGTTCATTTACGAGGATTGTAGAGTCTAGGGACAAAGGTTTTGTACTAAATCTGAAACTTCTCTTTATTATAGTGAATTGCTTTTCGGGAAGGTTTCCCCCTAGTTTTTTTTTACTGTGAAATTAGTTTGTTTCATTGGTTTTCCTAAATCATCATATTTTGTCTTATTTACTTTTCTGTTGTGCATAATATTGACATGATATTGATGTTTTTTTTATTTATTAAGTTTTATTCATAATAAATATAACTAACAACTTGAGATTAAAACTTGTTAATTCTATCAATCGGGGTCTATATTTTCCAACAAGTGGTATCAAAACGGGTACACCGTAATAGAATCAATTTCCCGAGTGTGATCTTTGACCCCGTTGTCATGGATTGTGGACAATCTCTTTTGATTTCTCCTCTATTTGATGGCACTAATTGAAGTTCGTATGAAAGTTTTTTTTAGGTTCTAGGTGAAAAAGTATGGCAAGCTATTGAAGTTGGCTTAATTCAGCCAAAGGAAACGCTAGTGGATTGGGATGAAGCAACAATCATAGTAGCAAATTTCAATAGTAGGGCCTTGAATGCTTTGTTTTGTGGGTGACCAATGAGAAATTCAAGAAAACATCACCCATAGAAGTTGCCAAGGAAGCATGGACCATTCTTGAGATCAGCCATGAAGGTACAAGGGCAGTAAAGACCGTGAAGCTTCAAAGACTTACTAGTTGTTTTGAAGAAATAAGGATGGAGAATGATGAGACCTTTGATGAATTCTATGCTAAACTCAAGAACATTGTGAATTCTTCCTTCAACATTGGAGAATCTATAGTAGGATCCAAAATTGCGAGGAAAATCCTTAGGTCCTTACTTGAAAGATTCCATGCCAAGATCACTGCCATTGAAGAAGTGGAGGACGTTGATCAAATTCCTTTGATTAAGCTTGTAGGGAATGTTAGGTTCTAAGACTTTAGGAACTAAATGTATCAGAACTTCAACTTGTAATGTGTTGGCAAACCTTGATCAAAACTTAGAGTCTAGATTTAGGCTACTTAAAGTGTGTTTATTTGTAAAGTTGGATACGAGTGACTGCAGGATTTATTGGACTAAATCTACAAGGCTTAATCGATCGAAAATTAGACTCGATCAATCGAACCTCGTGCAGATTATTTTCTCTGCAAAATTTCCAACTCAGCCCATGCCTGATTTGACGTGTAGGGTTTCATGTTTTACTCCAAGTATAAAAGGAAAAACCCTAACTACGTTTTAGAAGTCTTTTGATGTGCTGTGTGTAAATCTCTTATGAGATCTAGAGGTGTTTACCATACACATTTAGGGTTATCAAGATCAAGATTATATCAAGAACTTGGTAATTGCTTCAATTGCTGCATAAAGAATTTAAAGAAGATCTGAAACCTTTGAGAGGAGTCTCAAAGTCACAAGTGGGAGTACTTGTGGTTATAATGGATCAAGGAAAGAAGTAGTCCGTGGACTCGGAGCTATCACGTGGTCGTGGTAGTAAATTTTCTACATGAGGTAGTAATAGAATGTTAGTGGTTTAAGTTCTATTGTAAAAATTTCAATTCTTTCATAGTAAATTTGTTTTACCTTGAGGATAGCTAGGTTAAATCCTTCTAAGTTTTTTACCGGTTTGGTTTTCCTGGGTTACCATATTGTGTGTTCTTTATATTTCCGCATTATTTACATGATATGATTTGATTATGTTAACCTAAATCTGAATAATTTATCTAAATAATCACTTGGCTAAATAACTAAGTTAATCAACTTGTGTTTTAAGGGGTCTAAAAACGTATAAGGAACCTTCAAACCTATGAGATGAGATTAGGTTTAATGGGAAAATGTGGAAAGAGTAAAAACTTAGCTCTAAAGGGTAGAGGAAGAGATTGATGACTTTGAAGATGAAGATAAAAGCGAAGATGAAGATGAAGATGATGATGAGGATGAGGATTTAACCTTCATAGCTGATGAGATAATCAAGCTTCTTCAATATAGGAAAAATGATAAGGACAAACCTCCTAGGAAATCTAAATCCTCTTGGAAAGGTAAGAGTGAGAAACCTCTTATCCAATGCCATGAGTGAAAAGATTTTGTCATATGAGGATAGAGTGCCCAAACTACCTTATGAAGGAAAAGACCAAGAAGTCAAAAGATAAAGGGTTGGTTGCTACCTGGAGTGATACTAAGAATGACTCTTCTGATGAGTATGTGGATGAGTGTGGACACTATAGCTTTTGCTGCCATAACCAATAAGGTGATTGTGGAGAGTGCTATTGATAGTGAAGATTCTTTTGATGATGAAGTACCCAAGAAGATAACTCTTCAGGAAGCCTATAATAAGCTATGCACTGAATTCATAAAATCTGAAAAGACTTCTCATCGTTGTAGAAAAGAGCTTAATGAGGCAATAACTGAAAAATTTGATCTATTAGTAAAATTAGATGAGACTACAAGGTTGGTTGAGACTCTTGTTGTGGAGAACGCCTCATTAGAAGAGAAGGTCAAGAATCTTGAGGTTGAGCTTAGTCAAGCTAGAACTCAAATAGAGAGGATGTCTAGTGCAAAACTTGATGAGGTATTGAGTGCTCAAAAGTCTAGTTTTGATAAGACTGACTTAGGATATGCTGTTTCCTTCGACCTTTCCTCTTCCACGACTTTTGGATCAAAGACTGTCTTTGTGCTCCAATTTGAGAAATGTGATAAAGGTATAAAATCCATAACTGATTTGTCTAATTCTAAATCCTTTGTTAGACCTCATGTTTGTCACCATTGTGGTGTTTCTGGATACATTCGTCCTAATTGTTTTAAGTTGTATCCTCAAAAGCAAGTATCCAAACGGTCACAATTTTCCTCTCAAGGACCTATACCTTTGTTTGGAGAGTTATTAAAAACTTTGAGCATTTTAACTCATTTTCAGGAAAATTCTAATTCTTCTATGTCCTTTAGTAGACATATTAGGAGACGTGCCTTTTCATCTTCACGGCCAAAGACTCATGCTGTGTGGGTGAGAAAAGAGCCTAAAACTTAATTGTCTTTTCTGTTTGTCCTTTACTTTAATTCTTTCTATCTAAAGTAGAACTCTCTTTACTTGATTTCTTATCTACTTTGGAATCATGCTTTCATGCATTTACATCTTGCTTTCATGCATTTGCATCTTGCTTTCATGCTTTCATGTTGTTTGTCTATTTTTGTTTGATTGTTTTGTTTTTCAAAATAAAAAGAGAAAAATCATTTTTTTTTATAACAAAAACAGTGTGTGTTTGTGTATATTGGTACTTGTGTACCTTGGATGGCCATTGAAATAAAGTTCTCTAAACTTTGTGTCTTTTGTAGTTTAGATGAACATCTCTATACACAACTAAGCAAATGAGTTTTGTGGCTTGTGTTTATGATGAGTAAGATTAAGTAATCTTTTGTACTTAACACTTGTATCACTCTTTTTGACAGGATGGACTAGAAAATCTTAAGAGAAAGGCATAAATAACCATCTCACAACTGTTGCCTGCCAATCATGAAATGACATCTGTATGCTTTTGCATAGCAAAAGTGCAATGTCAAAAACTTAATATCATTGGGTATTTCTTTTCTATCTCTTATATATCCATGCATGATATGTTTTACATAAAAAAATATGCAAAGAAAATAAAAGCAAAAAGAATTAAAATGCTTTTTATATGATTGCAAACATGTCTTCTAGGAGATGTGAGAGTTATAGGATGTACCTTAAAGGTGATAGTCTCCATCAAGTAGTTATGATCGTGCGTGAGTTAAAGTGATTTTCTTATATCTCAAATCGTCATAACTTGTAGACACTTATGCAATCTTGTAATGTTTTTCACACACAACACGCAATATTCTTTACTACTCTTGATACATGTGTAGGTACAATGTGATTTGGCCATCACAAGGAATACATGTGTTAATGTATGCTCACTAAATTGTCTTGACTTGTTTTTGAAATATAAAATTGATTTAACTTGTTTAGTGTGTGTGTTTTGGATCTAAATGCTTGTCATTTTTCTTGTTGAGAGATGATTTTGAGAGATTACAATGTTGTTTGGATCTTTGGTTGGGTAGCATGCTTGATTGCATTCTTGTTTGTGTTTTTCTCTTCTTTGAAAAACTGTTTTTGCACATCTTGACAGCTTCTCGATACCTCTCAACAACTAAGCTATCTATATTAAGCTCTTTAATCTTCCTTTCCCAACAGAAGTTAACGTAATTTCGATCCATCAAGCTTTCTAGACTTTGTCTCGATAGCTTCTTGACAGATTCTCGATCCATCGAGAAACCTTCTGTCTGGCCGATAGATCCTTGATAGATTCTCGATCCATCGAGGTTGGCTTCTGCTAGATAGCAGCTCAACAGCTTCTCGATTTGTCGAGATTCTATTGCATGCATTACTTTTCACATGTTTTGCATCTTTCTATTATCTTGTCATCCATAGCATCTTGTTTCATTATATTCATGCATTTATATGGATTCCTTGTGCCCCCTTGATCATTTTTTATCATCTTTATATTTCTCGAGTGAAGCTTTATAGCTTCTTGTACCCTTTTTCAATCATGACAAAAAGGGGGAGAAAATGTGGTTTCTTTTTAAGATTCTACATGTTAGGGGGAAAAATACATGCCATTGTAAGGGGGAGTTGTGTTTCATCTTGTTAGGGGGACTTTTTACCTCGTTGTTTTAGGAGCTTCTTTTAGCTTCTTGTACACCAGTCTTGTGACCATGTTTACATACATTGTGCTTATCTTTGATATATATATATATGATGTATGTCTTCTTCACCTACCTCTACATATGTTGTTTCTATTCTCTCTTTATACACATGTTTCTTTATTATGTGCAATATTTTATTTCTGTTTCACACTAAGATGCCTTGATGAGTTTTGTTTAAAGTGTTTCAGAAATATAGGTTGTCAAAATCTTCCATACCATGAACTATTTTCTTGCAAAATTTTTCAAGAGTTTGTGTTAGGGTAGATTATATTGTACTCAATAATTGATTATGAGCTGAGTGATTTATGACTTCTCTCATATTTCATTTGTTTGTTGTGGTTTTGCCACGAATTGTTAAAGGGGGAGATTGTTAGAACATATGTGGAACATGTTATGAACATATGTCATTTAGAATTAGATAATCTTTTAACAAAATGCACTTTACTTGTAATTGGGTAAATCTAGGATGAGTTTAGTACTTTAAGAAACATGTTGTTCAAGCTAAGTATTAAAGCCATGAAGATTGGATCAAGAAACAAGTGAAGAAAAGTTGTTCATTAAAGCTGGACAGATTCTCGATAGCTATTTGACAGATTGTATCTATCGAGGTTTAATGAATCTTGATAAATAGCTTGATAGATATATCCATCGAAGTCTCAATAGATAGCTCAACAACTATATCTATATAAGGCTTATTTTATAGGCCGTCACATAAGAGAATACAAGGAGAACACATGCAAAAAGTGATTGAGTGCCTTATTCTCTCTGAAAGAAGTTATTGCGTCTTTGCGCCTTAAGGTTTTGTCACCAAGTGCTTCTTGATCTTCATTGTTGAAGAACTTTGCAGCCAACATTTTCATCAAGTTGGTGTCTTAGTCACATACTGGGAGCCGTGCATCGATTGGTTAGTCACGTACTGGGATCCATACAAAAGGGTGGCGTTTATATATTGAAGAGTTTAGAGGTTCTGAAGTGGTAGAATGTTTTTGCTGTAATTTCATCTACGGAAATTGTAGAGTCTGGGGATAAAGGTTTTGTACTAGATTTGAAACTTCTCTTTATTATAGTAGATTGCATTTTGGGAAGGTTTTCCTCTAGATTTTTTTACTGTGAAACCAGTTTGTTTCATTGGTTTTTCTAGGTCATCATATCTTGTTTTATTTAATTTTCCGTTATGCATGATATTAATGCTTGCTTGTTTTAATAAGGTTTATTCATAATAAATCTAATTAACAACTTGAGATTAAAACTTATTAATTCTATCAATCGGGGTCTATATTTCCCAACAGGAATGTGTAAGTCTTGTTTCGTGAGTATGGACACTTTTATGGACATGGGTATGAGAAAAAAAAATTTGTGGTGGTGTGGATTTTTTTTTTTTTTTTTTTTTGGTGTGTTAGACATGAATATTTTTTTTGTGTCAGACATGGACAAATTTTGGTTGGTCATTGGAGAATTTTTTGGCATGGAAAATTTTGTTGGACATGAAATTTTTTGTTGGTCATGGGAAAATTTTGTTTGGATATGGAAATATTTTTGGTATGAGTATTTTGGGATGAGTATTTTGTGGACATCTTGATGATTGTCCAACTTTGTTTTGTAGAATCTCAAAAGTCGAGGTAGCCTCCAGATGTTGAAAGGCATATGGGAGAGATATTGTCTCCATATATTAAGAACATCATTGATGAAGTAGGCTTCCAGACTTTTTTCTAAACTTTATTGAATCAGGATACTCATTAGTGCAAAGATCTCCAGTTACTCCTTACTTTGGTAGAGCAATTTTGGGACACTACGTGCACTTTCCATTTTCCAGGCATTGGTGAAGTGATATTGACACCGTACGACTTCTCCGTCATTACTAGCTTAAGATTTGGCGGTGAAAGAATCAAAGTCAATGATTTCCTTACTTCAAAAGAGGTTAAAAGTCTTTTGGGTGTGATGCCTTCAAAACGGAAGAGAAAAAAAGTTTCCTTGACGTGGTTGTATGAGAATATCGAGAACTGTAAGACTGTAGCAACCGGCACACGCATGTTCATGCTTCTTGATAGGCCAAGAATGTATTAACCCCTTATGATGAATTAATCAATTAATTAGCCAAGTTTATTAATTAATCAAATTAACATGCAAAGCACGTGGTAGCACAAACAAATCACCAATTAACTAAAGTATGCAATGGAAAATAAATTGACATGGTGATTTGTTTACGAATGAGGAAAATCTACATGGCAAAAATCCCACCAGGTCATTTTGAGGTCACTATTCCCGAGAATCCACTATTATCAAAACAAGTGGTTATAAGTAAAGGAATCCCAGTACCTTATACCAACCTACAATTGAACCCTTACCCTAATACCCAATTGAACTTGTTCTGTAGTGACAATCTCTCATTTTCAATACATGGCTCCCACTATGTGACTAACCAATTACACGGATCCCAGTACGCGACTTAATCACCAATTTGAGAAAAATATTGGCTGCAAAATTCTTCAGTTCATCACATGATAAAGATCAAGAAGCTCCTTGGTCAGAAAACTCTATAGTGTACAAACACAGTAGCTTCTTTAAGAAAAAGATGAACTAGGGCAAACTAGGCCTCCAGTCACATTTTTCCTCATACTTGTGGAATTGTGCCCTCGTGCAACTTGTATAACCTTTTACGGCCCTCAAAATAATCCTTATATATGTTTAGGGTTTTGAGAAAAGAAGACCTAAACACATACTCACGGATTGAATGAAAAACAGCTCTAAAAAACTGAGTTTCATAAACCTCGATAGATAGCCATCTATCGAGCTAGGTGTCGAGCCACGGGCTGAAACAGCTTTTAAACCTCAATAGATGCTAGCTATTGAACTTTAAAATCCAGCACTTTCTCACTTGATTCTTGGACAGACTTGCATAGCTTTAACACTTGAAATTGAAACCTTGTTTCTTGAAACATTAAACACATCTTAGATCCACCCAATTACAAGTAAAGTGCATTTTGTCAAAAGATTAGCCAATTACATAAAATGTTGACATATGTTCCTAACATGATTCACATATTTCCTAACACTTCTCTTCATTAGAACTTTCTTATGTCCAAACTTGGGTAGTATTGTGTGAGCTTGCACTATTTGTGGAGTCTAAAGGATATTGACCAAATCAAAATTATGATTGGGGTGGCATGGCTTACGCAATTCTCTTGGATTTCATGACTCAACTTTCTAGGCAAAGTCTCTCAAGCTTAGGAGGTCCACCGTTTGTTTGGCAGTGAGGTTTGGAATTTTTGGCTATGTGTGGGTTTTGGAAAGTCATTTTGGTTATTTCGTAATGATGTGTTGATTTCTTTCAAGTTTGGATGTATGAATATTTTGGGGTTGGTCCTCAAGTTTTGGAAGATGTTGGTGACATGTTTCCAAGGTGATGTACGACACAATTTACTATTTAAATATTGTAATTTATTATTTTTGGTATTTTTATGTAAAAAATGTTATTTTAGGTTTAGGTGATTTATTTCCTTGTTTTTAGGTGCATTTAATGCTTTTTAGTTCAAATTTGATTCCTGATATGCTTAGGTATCAATTAGGAGTTATTTTAGAATATATTTTCTTGTATGTCAAGTTTTATGGAACCCTTAAATAGCCCCCTAAGTTTGTAAACGTTTTCAAGAAATTATTGAATAAAAATCAGAAAAGGTGAGGCTTTGCTCTTCTTTTGGTTCTTCAAGAACTGTGAACTTATCAGAGATTCTTTCTTATGGCGTTTAAACTTTATACCTCTGGTTCATGATTCTATTATAATCACTGGGTCAAGGTGTTATACTTATACCTTTGGTTCACGTTTCGATTATAAAAGTTAGGTCAGGGTTCTATCAAAATCTGAATTTTAGCTTTCTTGGGCAAGTATTCTAATATTGTTTGTTGGGTCTCAAAGCGTGACGATTGAGGTTCGCATCACAAGGTTTCTTCGTTGGTTGCCCAAATTTCGTTTGTCTGTACCTTCCAAACGTTCTTTGCAAGTTTGGCATATGGTGATTGACAACCTAACCGTTGTTAATGTATTATTATTTTTTTTTTTTTGGATTTTGTGTTTAGTTAAGGGTTTTTGTGTTTGGTTATGGTTTGGTTTTCTTTTCATTCTGGGTTCTTTGTGATTTTTAGGTGTCTTTGGATCCTTACCTTAGATGTGAGGAGTATGCTGAGTGTGAATGGGCTAAAGAGTTGAATGGTCGCCAGGTATTGTTTGAGTGTGGCCATGGGAGGTATTGGTATCTTTATGACCAAGTATTGCCTCAGGTTCAGCATGTGTACCCCTTGCGACAATTCTGGTTCCTCCTTGTCCCTCCATTCAACTGTGATGAGAATCAACAAGCATTCAGGGATCCATTGCATGTTCCAGTTGGACCTATTACTAGAGCAAGATCCAAGAAGATCAAAAAAGAACTTAATGAGCTGATTCAAGAGATTTGGGCTAATTCTAATGCAGGACATTCCAAGCTTGGCCCAAAGGAAGATAAAGTAATAATAAATTTAATCCAAGCTATTGAGGGCTGATCTAGCTTGATTGGGCGTGATTTATGGCGTGGATCAATGGCTGATTGACTTTCTAGCTCCATATCAGTTAATAGACATTTTTCCTATTCTGGAGCTTATAATTTCAGACTAGATTTACCTTAATTTTAGGCTTTTATTATTTAGAACGTTTTTTACCTATTTTCCTATTTTGGATCTACTAATTTCAGACCAAATAAGCTTTTATTTAGGGTTTTATTATTTAGTACGTTTTTTATATTTTCTATTTTCAGTCATGTCTTATAAGTAGCATGCACTCATTGTAATAGAGGGATTATTGAATAAAAATCAGAAAAGGTAAGGCTTTGCTCTTCTTTTGGTTCTTCAAGAACTGTGAACTTATCAGGGATTCTTCCTTGTAGCGTTCAAACTTTATACCTTTGGTTCGTGATTCCATTATAATCATTGGGTCAAGGTTAGTTACTTATACCTTTGGTTCGCGTTTCACTTATAAACGTTGGGTCAGGGTTCTATCAAAATCTGAATTTTAGCTTTCTTGGGCAATTATTCCAATACTGTTTGTTGGGTCTCAAAGCGTGTTGATTGGGGTTCGCATCATTTGGTATCAGAGCACAGGTTCTAAAATCAGTTTCCTATCCCTTTATCTTTTGTTTCCTGTTATCATCATATCTTGTTCTTTTTGTGTTCTTTATTCCTCGTTCTTATTTTGTGATGTGCACTAGGTTAAAATCGTGCACCAAGCTCCACCAAAAAAAGAAGAAGAA